>VZSE01001598.1:272685-417563 GCA_013398275.1 Promerops cafer | reverse complement strand
TTTTTTTTTTTTTTTTTTTTTTTTTTTTTTTGGTCGTCACAAATTATAGAAAACCAGAAATACTTCTGTCAAAAATCTTGGGTTTTTTTGGGTCTGAATATTTCAATGTCCACTTATCTCCCTCTGCTTACCTTCACTGAAGAAGACAAACAGCTGTACCAGAAAACTACCTAAAGGTTATCAGACTCTCCATCATTAAATCAGCTACACAGAGAAGAGAGTTTGTAATAATTTTATGGCTGATAGTTCATATCACACATGAGGTGAATTAATAATATGGATATGAAGAAAAACAATTTATTAATGTTAATAACTCTTCCAATAAAATTTCCAGGAGGACCTATAGTGATAAATTGAATAATTATGAGTATAATTATGACTAACTAGAACCATAATTTCATGCTAATGCAATAATAATGACACAAAAGTGTAGGTCATGAATTTTAACTGCTCAGTTATTCCAAATTTCCACAAAGAGAGAGAGAGAAAAAAAAAGAACACCCAAAAAAACCTCCTCAGCCTTACAATCTGATCAAGTTATGCTTTGCTGCCAGAACAACAAAAAAAAAAAATCATTGCTTAAATAGACATCACTTTGATTATTTTTAGTGGACTGCAGGAAAAAAGTCATCTCATTTAATTAGAAGTCTAGTAGTATCTTGAAAGCAGGAAATGGATAGTCTGTGTAGCACACTTTGAATCACCTACTAATCCTCTGGTGGTCTCTGAGGAGAAAAAAAAAAAACACAGAAGAATTATGGTTAAATTTCATTATTAACATAGAATTGTCATGCTTGTGTTTATATCTGGGGAAGGGTATATTCTGGTTGCACCCAGAAAAAGGTGTGCAAGTGTTCAGTAATCCTATCAAGTATAAACTGCACCTCACAAGATGAAGGTCAGATTAATTATTGCCAAATCATTTTGGGATGGACGGTAGTGAGACCAGCAGAAAAAAGAGGAGATCTGAAAGGTTTCTCTAAAACCAACCGGTTTCATTTCTGATAATTTATTACAAAAGCCGATTAATCTCTGTGGGTTTGGGATGACTCAGAACAATGGAATGCAGAGTCCAAGACAATTGCTGTAGTTTTGGTTTAATGTGTCCCAATGATGGTGTGAGTTGTTTGTGGTTGTTTGTTCATTAAAATCTCTGGGAATTAAAAGTAGTGGAGCAAAACTAATATATATTAACAGCATATGTGTCTTTAGTTGTCTATTCCATTTGGTACAAGAAAAGCATTTTTATGCTTTTTCTTCGCAATATGGAGAAAAACCTTGAATCAAAACATGATATAAAAATACATATTTGCATATTGCAGGCAGTGACTGTAGTTACTTGTTTTCTCTATCTAGGCACTCCAGCATGTGAGGATGAATTTATAAGGAAATTACAGCTATGGTTCAACTGTGTTTCTCTGGGGCCTGAAGGAAAAAGACTCTTGTCTTTTCTTCTAACCACTAGTCCTTGAGAACTACTTGAAAAAGCAGAAATCAGTGAGGGCCAAATTAAAGCCAGGGAACATGCTGACACTCTGTCTACAAGGATCTTCCTTATCACTGTTTGAGCTCATGTCCTGGTCCCACTTGGTTAGAATAGATAAATGTGCCTCTCCTCTCCTCTCCCCTCCTCTCCTCTCCTCTCCTCCTGCCTTGACACTTCACATTGAAGGCATTTCAAGACAGGATTGCAGTTGATTTGTTAGATAACTCAGGTCAAACTATTCTCCTTGTAGATTTTAATTCCCAACATGACGAATATCTGTCAGGTTTAGAAGATAAATTTCAAGGAGTACTTAAAGTGCATTTGTGTTTGGAAAGAAACAGAATTGGAAGGGAAAGGAAGAGAATATTTTTTTTACTGGAAGATATATAAAAAAAAAGTACAGTAATAAACTGATTATATCAATAATATTAACAAATAATTCCCAATACATTATTTTAGTCCTGTGGGGTGATAGAGCGGTTAGTTGTGTTATTTGGGTGTTTTTTTGTTTGTTTGTTTTCCTCTATACAGACATTTTTGGGCTATCATTGGTGCTTCAACAAGAATGTGGTAGTAGCAGGATTTTTTGAAGAATCACAGGGGGAATGTTTAGAAAAATATAAAGAGAAATGGGAATAGATAGTTATATAAAAGTAATGAATTGCACAGTGCTTCAAGAAAGAGTTTCTAAATAACAGGGTAGGAAGTATCAAAGAAATAAAGTGGCATAGAAAGCAAGCCACAGTAGGATAAATGAAGAGGATAGAAACCAGCCTGAGGCATGAACAAGAGGTTGCTCCAAATTCTGGCAGGGATTTAACTCTCATCTGAACAGCCTAATTTAATCTCAAAGCTAAAAGAGGATATAGCTGCATTCAGTTTCCTGGTTCCCTTGAAATTAGGAGCACTTTAAAACATTCATCCCACACTTTCCTCATCAGTTTTCAGCAGCCAACAATATTAAGCTTTAATTTGTAACACACAATGTCAGTGTGGTTTCAGCTACAGTGGAGCCAGATAACATTTCCTCTTACACAGACAGATAAAATATAAAAATGAACCTGACCAAAGGTTAATAATGAATATAATTCCCAAGAATACTTTTTTTAATTGAGAACAGACAACTTAAATAAAAAATATGAATTTCTATTTCAAAGTCTTTTGTGCTAAGATTAATGACTCTAGTAGATTGAAATGGAAACAAAGTAGATAGCACATGCCTTCTCCATTTTTTTTCTTCTTTCTTGCTTTTTAACCTTGTTTTTGGGAGTCAGAGAAATGAATGAAATCTTTACAATGAAATCATTGAAATTTGGCTTAACTTGATTATATCTTCAGAAGAGACAAAAGCTATAAAAAAATCATCGCACTGGATGTTTGGTGCATTAGTATGGAAGTTTCTATGTTTCATGGACTCATATGTTTTAAGTAAAAATTTTAATAATATTTTCACTATTCCACATTTTATAGTTTCAAACATAATTTGAATTTTTCAGGTTCATATTTCTCAGTTAAATCTGTGAAGCTGTCTTTCCACTTGAAAACAGTATCTTTATTCTTGCTTTAAGACTTTTCTAACTTGCATCAAGTTTGAATATTACTTATGTTCTTAATGAACATATGAAGATGGAAATTAATTTATTGTCACTGAGGGTTTTTTATTTTGCTCTTAAATAGTTATGGGCAGTACTGACCATATCCAAATTTTTACACTCTTATTTAGAAGCCCATCTACAGTTTTGAGTAATTAGCCACTCCACCTGAGTGTGTGACCACTCCAACTCCTGTATCCGGAAGTGCAAAAGCAAGAAAATTTCTGGGACGAGATAGTTTAAAAAGTTAAAAAAAGAGAAAAGAGAGAGGAGAAAACTTACTGAAACCCTCACAAAAGCATAAATCATGTAAAGGCAGTCACTCACTGCCCCCCACAAGCAGATAAATGCCCAAAATTCCCCCCCCCCCAAAAAAAAAACCCCAAAAAACCAAACCCAAGCAAAAGCACCAAACAAAACAATATCCATATTTAAATATATTTATAATATCTTATATGTTTCCATTATCAAACCTGCACTATTTAATACCATTATTCTAAATCCTTTTTGCATGAAAATTTTTAGTAAAAAAATACACAGCAAGAAACCAGAAAGAAAAATTAGTCTAACACTGTTCTTTTGTGATCAACTTCTTTCTGATTGCTAATCAGATATTCTAATAATCTAAGCTCTGATTTAAAAAAGTATTATTTACTAAAAATTAAATCTGTCTTCTAAAAATATTGTAAGGTAATAGGAGTCCATTGTGAGCGAGGAGTATTTAATTCTATGTAGGTCTAGTATAATTCTCAAAAGATATATACAAGGGCACGAGTGAAACAGAGACAATCAATCAAAGTTTAAAAGTAATATACCAGGGGTTTAACATACTGTTTGTAGTAATATATCCAATTACTGCTGTTGTGTGTGGTAGGTGTATTATGCAGATTTGGTGCCTTAGAGCTGTACTTGAATCTTTTTTTTTAAGAGACTGTGCAAATATAATGGCCATACCTTAATTGTTGTTGTCAAGTACTGATATCAGATTTATCATTTGTGTGTTTTGAGGTGTTCATTAACAAATGGAAAAATGCTCTGGCAATCCAGCTTTAACAAAGCTTTCTTTAAGAAAGATTAGGAGTATAGCAAATGCTTTCATAAGAATGCCTCTTGGCCTTCGCTTACATCTCTGGAATAAAGAAGGAACTGACCTACTTAAAAGTGCTAAACACTTTGAAAGCTGGATAGGTAACAAAATTAATAGTTAAATACCTTGAATTGCACAGATTGTTTTGTAACTCTGTTGCTAAACATAAGCACATGAATTGCTCTTCTTTTCTAAAACAATTTAAATGCGCTCCCTTAACTTTCCCTAGAGGTTGACTAAACACATCATAATATCAGTTACTGCAGGATGTTTTTGAAGAGCTTTTACACTAGCAATTTCAGTTTCTCATTTTTTAATCATTATTAAATCTAGGGTTTCTATACTATGGTAACATTCTGTCCTCCTTTTTGAGAGATGCCTTTAAAAATTTTAACATTTTGGCGGAGTCTTCAGAATGTTTTAACATATGTTTTTACTTTTATAAACATTTAGAAATATTGTACAGTGTTGAAATGGAATGCTTAATATAAATGTGTCTAAATAAATTTTTTTTTAAGTTAGTAGAGAAAAGCTGAATTTAATTTTATTTTAATACCACATTTGATGGAATATCAACAACTATTTTGTAATACCATTTCTATAAAAGGTTTGTGCTCAAGAGTATTGTCTATACAATGAGAAAATTGGAAATTGATCTCATATCTTAGTAGCCATTTGACTTTAAAAGATACAATTTTTAAGTAGGAAAGTAGTACATGTGAACAATGAGGCACAAGTACTGCTATACAGTTAATGTAAACAATATTAAGAATGTGTATATATAATTGAGCTGCTTACCTCATTTTACCCAGCAATGGTCCTACTTTGATATAAACCTTAGCTGAACTTGAAAGCTCTGTCAAGTCACAAGTTTGCTGAGGACGTTCCTTCAGGCACACTGGTATTTCCCCAAACTGCAGCGTATACAAATTTCCCCTCTGCTGGTATCTTAGATGCATTTGAAGAGAAAAACTGCTACAGATGACCACATTTCCCCATAGGTGAGGTGATATTCAGTTGGAATGGACCTACAATGATCACCTAGTCCAATTCCCTGGGCAGTTCAGGGGTGATGAAAAGTTAAAGCCTGTTACTAAGGGCATTGCCTTTCAGTTTGTAGCAATTAGCCCTTGTCCTCCCACTACATGCCCTTGTTCAGTGTCCCTCTCCATTTCTTATGTGGGCTCCCTTCAGCTACTGGAAGGTTCTCTAAATGCTCCCCAGAGCCTTCTCTTCTCCAGGCAGAGCAATGCCAACTCTCTAACCTGTCTTCATAGGGGAGGTGCTCCAGCCCTCTGATCATCTTTGTGACCCTCCTCTGGACTCACTCCAATGATATTGGGTCTAATGTTGCCTAATTTGGGCTCCCAATGGGTCTATTAGGTATAATGTTATCATCAGACAACATGTTAAATAGGCTGAGTTGCAAAATAAGGTATTTCATAGATTCTGGGGGACATCTTTGGAGAACAGAGTAAAAAAAAATTTATATACTTTTATACTATCAACAAAAAGTGAATCACCCCTTTTGTTGTGATACACTGCAATGATTGATATTGCTCTAATACAATCAGTGGCAAACATAATAGAAATTAATTGTATATAGTATTAATCAAATATCATTTAATCAATCATCACGTAGTTAGAAAACTTAAAAATAATATTTGTCCTCCGTTAAAAAAAGTAAGACAACAGAAAGTTAACCATAATGAAAAGTAAAGGATTTAAATCAGAAAGTAATATTACTGAATTCTCTGTTCTGTTCATCATTTAACTATGCATGTTCAAAATAAATCTGTGAAATGCTCCATGAGAAACTGAAACCAGTGCCTATTAAAATCAGAAATAAATTTTTCCATGGTTCAGTGAATTGTTCTGAGCATGCATCTTCCTGAATTGATTCTAACAGCTGCCAATGAAACAAAAGGTAGTCAGCATTTTGCATATTTAGCTGGAGACTAAAATGCAGACTTTGAAGTCTTTAGGGTTTCACTATTTTAAACATGGTTAGTAGGTTTCTTTTTCTCAGTTATGTACGGTCACATATTAATTCATTTGGAAGGTGAATTCAAGAGTTAGAGCCAAAGAGTAGTTCCCTTAATGTATGTAAAAGGTAGAATTGAGATTCAGACCTCTGAATCTTGGCAAACTGTTATAATTTAAATCTATTTTTCAAGACATAATTATAACTTTATTGGTATAAAAGAAAACAGTGTTAAACCTTCACTTCCAGAAAACAGAAATTATTCATGTCCTTTGTACACTTAATTTGCTTACAACAAATTTAAGTATAAATGACCATCAAACTGTGATCAAGGAGCTAGAAATTGTTTTTTTTTTTTTAAAATTTATTCTCTTCTATTCTCAAATAGTCAAACAAGTAAAGGCCATTTGCACAATGGGATAATTTACATAATTGCAATGAACCTGTTTTCTTCAGATTTTTGCCGTATCAGTTAGGTTATTCCACTGATAACATTATGCAAATAAAATTAGAACATTTGATTCCTTCACTGTTTTTGAACAATTTTTATTAAGTTATGGTACAATGCCATTTGCCTAATTAAAGCAGCCAGGTAAAAGCAAAATCATCTCAATTAATCAGTTGTCCAAATACTAGTGTTATAGATTTATACTATTCAAGGGACACTTTATTTAATTAATTGCTTTAACCCCGATTGAGAATTCATTTCATATTTTTTAATATAATTTAAGAGAATTAATTTTAGTATTTGCAAATGATGAGTAGCAATAAACAGACCTTGTTGCTATGTGAATAGTTTAACAAAACAATTACTTGTATGGTTTGATTTCTCACTGAAAGGATATGCTTCATACATGCATTTTGCAGTCATAGCTGCTTATTTCTTAGGAGAAAAAAGTTTACATTATCTTTCAAAACTTGATAGAAATCTGAAGGAGTAAGTTAAATTCTAGTGAGGCTTGTACTTCATCAACAGAACCACTAAATAAGTTTTAATTTCAACAGCAAATTGTGGCCTCATCCTTCAATTTAATATTAAACATAAACAGATATAAATTAACTCTTGAATTCCAGGATGACTTTGCAAGGCTGGAAGAATTTTCTTTCAACTGAAACTGAGCAAATATTGCCCTAGCTAGTATCAAATATAATACAAACAAGGTATCAACATAATATAATTTTCAGAGAATCATATTTTAAAATGGAAATATACCATAAGCATTGTAGTAACTTGTATTTTATCTGCAGAAACTCTTTGAGATTAGCAAGACCCACAGAAGAGATAAAATAAGGGTCCTTTCCTGAGGCACAAATACGATGTTCATGGTGGGGATCACCTACTCCTCATTACTGGGATCTTCTTGGTTTAATTTGTATGTGTTACCTCACCATGGGCTGGTGCCTTCTGACTGCTGCAAGCTGAGTGTGAGTGTGGCCCTGCAGCCTCCCCAGTTTCAGCCCCCAGGGGTTTTATTTTGTTGGGCAGTGATCCCCTCTGTTTGCCAGAACCTCCCCACAGCTTCTTACTGGGAATGGCAAAAGTGACACTTTCTGGGCTATGCATTATATTCTTGTTTACCTGTAAAATGTATAACCACCAGAAACATGAGTTATTATAAATTCAATGCATTAAAAAGCTTTTTCATTTTCTTCTTTTTGTTTTCTGTATGTTGCATAATAAAATATTTTGGGGAAAAAAAATGCACATCCATGGTTGCTAAGAATTTTTTTTAGAGGAAATAATCACTATTCAGAAAAAATCTAAGACATTTATAAACCTTCATTTTTTTAATGAAAAGCCAATTAATCATAAAAATTTTGTTATGACACTAAAAACTTTTTTTTTAAGTCTTTTAATATTTTTACAGTACTAACAAAACTTGATACAGTTTTTGGCTTTGTATCAATCACTTTGGCACAACTTTAAAGTTCAGTATAAGAATAGGTTATTATATATTTATTTTAAGTTCACATACCATGGCAGGAAAGGAATGCTTGATCATAGAGGTCCATTAAATTCTATTTAAAAAGAACAGTTGCAGAACTTTGTAGTGATTAATTTTTAATTCCCTAGTCATGGCGGCTTAACATACGATTGTTGATGTAAAAACATTTTTTTATAACAAAAGTAAGTGAAATGATAAAGAGAAGGCAGTAAATTTTCTGTGACTGTGTTTTTTCATTTATATGAAGGCGATCCATGCTGCGACTTTTAAAGCTGGACTATCAAGGCACCTAAACACAAAATTAAGAAGGAATAAAAATGTTTCAGAGATTATAACTGTAATATTGTTGTGAGTAAGAGAGTGTAAAATCTGGGGGAGGAAAGAACCAATTTTTAATGTATATTAAAGGTGCTGTATTATCTTGCTTCTGAAAATCTTTATATAACCAGCTGTCATGTAAAGCTAAGTTCTTAACTTTCTTTAATCATATTAAAACAAATAATAATGGGCTGAAGAAAAGGAAGTTATTTTAATCTTTGTTGTCATACAGATTATCGTTATCCAAATGGATTTGAAGAAGACATGACTAAGAAGAGTCCTTTTGCCAAAAACCATGAATAGTTGAGTTGTCTTTTGTGATTCACAATAGTTCCCTTACAATGGCTGTTAAAAAGCAGCTTTTCTACTGATCTCTGCAAGTGACAAAAAAATCTACTGGGTGATATAGACAAAAAAAATTCCCTTACATGGGCAATATTATATCAACAAAACCTTCTTTTTGTACCATGTGTTCTTGTGACAATGAGTATGAGTCAAACAACACAAATGAAGTAGGAAGAGGTGTGTGAGAACAGCAAAAAGATTCCTCCCTGCCAACTGATGGTTTATGGCATACACCTGCTAGTGTATCCTTCCTACTCATGTCTGTAAAGAAACCCACACTTCTCTCACCACTTTAGTTATTAAATGGGAAAAAATTGGTCTAAAAAGTAGCTAAGACAATTTAAAAAACTATGAAAAACAAAATTCTATTAGCATCTATAGCGGCCGTTTCTTCTCAGGTTATATGCCTTTTGCAGATTGCAGTGTAGTTTACAAATGCTGAACAAGATATTTGTGTTCTAGTTTGAGTGCTAGAAGCATGTTAACCATTGCAGCATTGACTGGTTACTGGGTAAACTAAGCCACACAGAGCACTTTGTCTATGTGGTTAGACTGACTTGAATGTTTTCCACACATGAACTTGCCTCAAATGTTTGAGCAACACACTGATATCTGCAGCATAGACATTCCCCTTAGTGCAAATCTTTCCTTAATCAAGACCATACTGCAATGTGGGCAGATGTTTAGCTAATTTTAACTCCTGTAATTAGTATAATGACATCTAAGTTTTGTTTTTCATTTATAAAAATTAAAAATAGTTATATAAGCTTAAAAAGATTTCCTGCTTTATTTAGAAAAGAGAACTATTTGGAAATATCAACCAGATATGTGTTCAGCACTGTTATTTTCTGGAGTCATCAGTTCCTTTAAATTGTGTGGAAAGTCTCACTTATTTGCAAAGTTATACTCCTGAAAGTAAAGTGGGCATTTTGAGTTGGACACAATATTGTCACTGTGAGAAAAACTTGGAAGGGAAGCTTTTATGTCAAAAAATGGGCTTTTTTTTGCAGATTACCCAGCTCAACAGATGGCATCTTTGGGTGTCATGCATTTACTCTTGCTACTAATAATGAGCACTGTCCCAGAGTTTTCTGAAGACAAGCAAGCATATATTATACACCAAAGTACCTAGGTTATCTTGAACTTTTAGTATATATCTTTCTGTTTACATTTATGGGCATCACAAGTTCTTCAGATTCATTTTCTTAAAGTGTCTTTCAGAGTCATTATTACTTCATTATGATGGAGTAATATGAAGTAATATGAATTACTTCGTACCCTGAGTATTGCTCAAGACACTGTGAATATTTAGGGCACCTTCTGTGGTTGCTCTCTTCATGCACAGCATGGAGGGAGCTGCCTGCTGCTGTCAGGACACTTTTATGACTGCAGAGTGAAAGAACCGCAGGGGCGATGCTTGGAAGTGGTTCCTCACACCACCATTAACTGAAAACCATCTGGAGCATCTACAGATGCTTGGATCTGACTTATCTTATTGTTGCCAAAGTGTTGTAACCCTATCTAAAGGGATGTCATAAGGTGGCGACTTCCTATCAGAAAGATTTATTATCAAGATGCCTACTGATATGCTACCTCAGTTCTAAAACAAAAATAAATTTTAAAAAGAAATTAAACACTTCAGTTTTGACTCATATCAACAGAAATATGTGTCACTGTTATGTAGTCAACAGGTATTATATTGTCTATTCTAGACTTTTTTTGTCTAATTTTTTTTATAGTCTACTAAGGCACTTCTGTTTCTACTTTACTGTTCTTCACATGTATTCTGCTTTCAAATTGAGACACTTCTAATCTGATCTATGATTTTTTGAGAATTTTTAAACTATTTTTTCTTTGGAGATTTTTTGAATTCCAAAACAAATTCTAGTAAATGTATGACTATAAAGGAAAGCATAATGCTAAAATGTTAAGGATAATGCCTATTTCTTGCCATTAGTTTGCATTGCTTTTGACTAGGAAGATTTTGAAGAGTGACAAGTCCTGAAGTCTATTCTTTTTCAAATGTTGATGGTCCTTTCTGTCTAGCAATGTTAATTCATATTAGACTAATCGTTATGTGATTTTACTGTTTCAATTCTTTTTAGCTGTTCATGATACCTTCTAAAATAAATTACATGAGGTTCCATTTTCAATGAATAAATGGAGAATATCAAAATAGTAACCTGCCGAAGCACTCAGGGGTTCAGTCCAGCTGGTTTTGAGTACTTATTGACCATGTCTGTGATGTCATTTTTGCATGTCCCTGGGACTGAGCTCAGTTTATCACAGATGAGGACTGATTTACAGATTTTGCACATTGGCAGATCTAACTTGTAGTGCACATCAACACACAAATAAAAAATGAGTTTTAAATCCTTTTGCATTTAGCTTCTCTAGCTTACACCATGCTTGTGTCTTGTACAACTTCATGACAAAACAGGCAAATTCCATGTAGGGAATTCCTCCCTCTTTTTTTTTTTTTGTTAGTAGTCACTGTTTAGCACCTATTAAGGCAGAGGTGTTGAATTTGGAGGCATTCAAATGAACCATAACGATCTGGTGAGTCACTCTTGATTCCCTACAACAAAGAGATGACTCATATGAGGCTATACTTTAGGATGGTATTGAAACCACAAGTGACTTTGGAGCTTTTAGCAATGAAAAAAAAGCAATGGTGCAGATAATGCTAGAAAATATTCACAACTAACTTAAAAACAGATTCAAATATGAGTAGGAAGAAGCACTCCACCATGTACATAGTAATCTTCCTAGAGGAAAAAGTAAGGATGATTTGTCGTAACTCACCCACACTCTTTGTGAAGTCTTTTTGAGGAAGACCAGCTAGCACCATTAATTGTAAGACTAGAGGAACATTGTGAGAGCGAGAAAAATATCCAAGAAACAGTAGGAAAGATCTAAATATTACTGGAAAAGAACAATTTTAAATGCATTATCATGGATAATTCTCTGTAGTGGTTACTTTTCACTATCAGTGTTAAAATTAATTTAGCTAGACTAATAAGAGCTGCTTGCTATATTTTATTTACACTGTTAAAACATTAATTGTATTAACAATAAATTCTTGGCTCTGCACACAGTCTCTGTTCCCCCATGCTCATAACAAGAATTTGAGAGTGACAGTAACCATCTGCAAAGTGTTGACCATATGGCAGATATGGCAAGTGACCTCCTTGTAATACTGTTGGGAATCCTCCCGACAGCAAGATTTTGAAACAACACAGGGTCCCTACAGGTAGTTGATCCCTACCAGCTTTTATGTGCTGATACCTGAGACAAAAAAAATGACTAATGAGAAAGCTTCTTCAACTCTCCAGATTGTTTTCTTACACTGTGCTGAAACTCTGTCAGGTATATTGCTGAAAGTAGCATGAAAGTATGCAATATGCTGTTGTGAAGAATGTCACTGAGTGGAGAAAAGTACCTTTGTATTGGAAGATGCTTTCAAGCTGGAGAAACAAAATTACCTATATTGTCTGTTGGGTAGATATAGGTGTGTACTGCTGGTCAGCTTCCCTGTCAAAAAAGTGTAAGTTTCTTCCCAGAGCTTGGGAATACACATCCCTACAGGTATGATAAGGAGACTAGAGCACTGGAATAAAGGAGTGAAATAACCTCATAATACAGACGCAGCCTGGGATTCATAAAATGCTGACAGTTAGTCAAACACAAGATAATACTATACCAAAATTTGTAACAAAAGAAATTTCTAAGATTTTCTGAAATTCTGAAATTCTGAATTACTAATTTTCTCAATCAAAATGAATTATTAAAAAAAAAAGTCTCTATGACAAGTTTTTTGATTAGGATGGAATATCTATGAGATTAAAAACTAACAAACAAACAAACAAACCAAAACAGCCAAACACCTTTCCTGATCAACTAATGTTTCCCTTGCTGTTAATGAATAAGAAGGCTTGAAACACTGAAATGTGACTTTGCTATGCTGCTAGGAAAATGTTAGGAAAATTATCACTGGATTTCACTTAGCTCTTCTTCTACCCTCTGCAGATTCATTTAAGAAACACCTATATTTCACCTCTCAATAGCATGTCGTCTGCAGGGCCTGACAACTAATAACTTGCAGGATGCTTCAACATCTGTGAGTCCTTCCCTCACAGATGTTCTTTTAGCTACATGAAGGAAATCCCTTGTCACCTCTCTCCATGCAATTCCAATTCTCAACTAATTATGAGTTTGTGTATAGTGATGATCACTCCCATGTGTCACTGAAGGAGTTATGAATAAAAATTTTATGCAAATGAAACTCTCCTTGTGTCTCTCCACCAGGAGATGGAAGCAGAGAGTATTTTTTTTCCATTTGGATGCACATACTTTATGGGTTCTCAATTAACCTTTTCTGTAGAAGTATGCACATATGTCTATTCTTTGTGTTCATCTAAGATCTCCAATAAAGACCTTCTTAATCTAGAATCCTAACTAGGATAAATCCTAAATAATACCTGTTTTTTTCAACTAATTCAGTATTATAGCAGAAGAAGAGATTAATTCTTGTGAGTTTAAATATCCTGACAAGAGGTTACTTTTTTTCTTAGTTATTTTCTCAAATTCCTAGTGGTATAAAGTCTTAATATTTCAGACTACCTTTATTTTTATTTTCTTTAAAAAACAGATATTGGACTCATACTTTTATTACCTGAAGAATTTCTGAGTTGCAAAAAGAGGAGAGACTCCTTTTCCCCATGCCTACTTCTCTGTGAATTGTTGAAATCCTTATTAAATGCTTAACTCAGAATATTTCAATTAATTCATTTTGTTTTAACATGAGAAAATAGTGAGATAAAATTCACCCAGAAAGATTATTAATCAAATAATAAGGGGAAAATGTTGGAATTTTATTTACTGTATCACCACCTCCTGAAGACACACAATATCACTGTAACACATTTTAATAAAAATATATGACTCCTTAATTCATGAAACTTCTGTCTCCATTTCTTAAGGTCTGAATTTTTCCACTTGGGAAAATCTAGTGCCACATGCTCTAGACACCTTCACAGAAAAAATACAGAGCCAGGGAAATAAAGAAAAAAACTTATGCTCAAATATAGTGTAGAGTTGCCAGTAACGACAACTTGGATATTCAATGAGAAAGATCATAGAGAAACACAAACCTGACCAGACAATATTAAATATTGTCAGAAACAAGAGCTGGTAAGAGTAGATGGAATACAGAAATGTTTATTTCCATAGTATTATCTCATTAAGGACATTGTGAAATGGAATACTAAGGCAAAGAAGAAACCATAGACAAAATATACAGAGATGAAAACTAACAGCCAATATGGAGGCAAAGACAAGAAACTGACTTGGTCAATGGTAGCTTTAATGAATGGGCCATCACCAAGGAGCAGGCAAAGGAGGACTTTGCAAACCTGAGGGACTGTTTGAGGGGTTCAGTGGAACTGTGTGATGAAAGACACAAATCAGGGAGCTAAGGGGGAAACACATGGAAAAGCCTGCAAGGGCCTTGTTGTGTGTAAAATGAAATTGGTTGGTATAGTTGTCTGACTGAGTCCTGTGTCTGATCACCACAGTCTGTCCTGCCTTCTTGCAGCTTCTTCTTAAACCTCTGCATAATATCATTCTCTATGCTATGTGTGTGTGCTGCAAGGACGAGGTGCCAGCTCCTTGTGAGAGCTCTGTGTGTGAGCGAAAGCTGGTGCCAGTTGCTGGAGTCAGATGGAGAGTGTGGGCGCCTCGGGCCTGTGTCAGCTGCGAGAGACAGTGGAGTCTCGAAGCCAGCTCCTGGAGGAAATGGAGGTTCTTAACCCCCAACAAAGGGGTAGGAATGGTACGTATCACAAAAAAAACAGATAATGGGGCCACTGGCGTGATTGAGGATCTCAGTGCTGGCAGCTGTAGCAGGTCCTCAGGACACAGCCCATGTGCTGGGTGCTGGCTGCTGGAGCTCTAGGCCTGGAGTGCTTGAGCTGTCCGTAGGCATTTGCTAGAAAACCTCGAGCTGAACCAGCAAGCAAGCAGGAGAGCCTCAGGCTGGGCCATATGTTCCAGGTGGGTGGAGGATTCAGATGATCCATGATTGCGGGGTGCCTGTGGGATGAGTGCACAAGTGCTGTGAGTGTGCAGCCAGCAGCAAGGTGGATCAGTAGGTGAGTAGCAGGGGGGCTGGGATGAAGGCAGGGGTGCCAGGCAGAGGGGCTGTGTAAGTACCCAGGACAGCCACAAATGTGCCTGTGCCTGTGCACCCAGAGAGTTTTATATGTATGCCTGTATCAGTGAAATCCAGCCTCTGCCAGCCCAAGAGCAGAACACAGGTTTTGGGTGTCTGTGCTTTTATTTTTCTGAGTCCTGTATGCAGGTACTGTTGAAGGCAGCACCTTTTCTGGGACAGCCTGTGTGGCTGGCTGTGCCATTGTCTTGCACGTGTGTGTCTGTGTGTGTCCATGGGATATGTACTGACATTCACTTTGGGTTCTGCCTTCAAACAGGAAAGTGGTAACTGTGTCCCTCACCCTGGGCAAAACCCTGTGTCCCTGAGGAAATGGGCTCCGATGGCTGTCAGGAGAGAGTCCTGAAATGGTTCTGTCAAAGCCAGCCTTGTGCCTAAATCCTTTAACATAAAGTATTAGAGCTCCTATAGATTGATATTTTAATATTCTTCTCTGTTTATATGAAAACGTGAGTCTGAATGAGAAAAAACTGAGACGTGTTAGCAAACTCTTTCATGTCATGTCTTGTTGTTTCTAGAGGAATTTAAGTCACCATAATGCTTTGATACTCTGTATGAGACCTGAATATATCATTAACTTCACCAATTTATTTGCATGGATTTCTCAATGACCATAAACTTCAAAAGACGTTTAGGAAAAGATAAAATGGTCTCAGTTCTACTAGCCATGCATAAAGTGGCACCATGAATCAAGATTAGCTGGATCACTGTTCTCAGGAATGCTCTTATGTATAGACAATTTCTTTGGGAGATAAGGGTAAGTTATTTAAATCATTTATTTCATAAATATGTATCTTTGTAATTATATATTAAAAAAATGTTACACAGATAACCACTTTAAATATTACTCACAAAAACTAATTTTTGAGCTATTTCTGTTAGTTTGTGACTTCTTTATTTATCATTTACTGCTGCTGCTGTCCAAGTCATTACTAAAATAATCTGGTATGAGTTTAATTTTCCTAAAATCTGCAAATATTCTGTTTATTCACAAATACTTTGTTATATCATCATATTAGGCAAAAGAAAAAAATTACTTGTGAGAAACTAAATAATCACCTTTTTCAAGTCGTGCACGAAAATAACTCCACTGTAAAATTTCTTTCAAATACTTGCACTGATACTCAATAAAATTAATTTTCCAGAATCTTTCCTACAAATTACAACCAGATCAT
The DNA here is from genome assembly GCA_013398275.1 of Promerops cafer. NCBI lineage: Eukaryota > Metazoa > Chordata > Aves > Passeriformes > Nectariniidae > Promerops > Promerops cafer. Next base: position 401,398 of record VZSE01001598.1, on the reverse strand, counting down.
GGAAATATTTTGCGATAAAGAAACTAGAAGCATGATGAGTCCTCACAATAGAAAGTGATCTGCTTCCTGCCATTTCCTAGAAAAGCAGGCAGAATTTTTAGTGTGACAACTTCCCAATGAGTCATGCAGCATTTGAGTAGCTGATACAGTCACATAAATTTCACTCATTCATTTAAAAACTGTTTGTTATACCCAGCAGAGAAAAGCTGGTTTCATATTAACTTGTCTCCCATAATGATTTTAAGATTTACTGTCACATTTCTCACCCATGCTTTGTTACATTATCATCGCAATGGATAACCACGGATACAGGGGTTTTTTAGAAAGAAGTTTATAGCAGCTGTTATTTGAATACAAAAATTGAAATTAATACAGACCACATATGGGAAATTATTTACACATTTTTAAAAGGCACATTTCATTAATTTATGAAGTTTTGCCAAGTTAATTCTTAGAGGATTTAATATTACTCTTCCTATTTAGCAGATAGAGAGATAAATAATTCTTCAATATTGTCATTCTTAAGTTATGCTATCATTCTGCTGTGAGAATAAAATGCAGGATGGTCCCTACAATATTGATTTTCCAGTGGAGGATCAGTACCAAACAACAAAGGGTGAAATGGAGCAGTGCTGATGGCCACAAAAATTTCCCATTATTTTGTGAGGAGAGTGAAGGTAAAACTACCTCTAACAACCTTTCTAAAACAGCAAATCTAATCCTAGGTGGTAGTTGGATCAAAGTGACTTTTACACTCTGCCCTCTGATTCTTCCTTGAAAGCACCTTTTCCTGATGGTACGGAAGTGAAGCTGTAACAAAGAACAGGAGAGAGGAGGCTTAAGAAAAATCTTTGGCAATAGGAAACTGTAGATATGTAATCTCCTTGATATTTTAAGAGGGTTTTCACTCAATACCTGTGAACAAGAATAAGAAAAAACTTTCATTTATAGCTCAGCATAGTCAGTGATGTCAATATTGCTTTGGATCAATACCATATACTGTCAAATCATATCGTGATAGTAGTAATTTACTCTATGGTCAAAGATAAACTGTTGCAAATTGTTTTAATTAGTCTTTTTTTTCTTAGTAGGCACTCAGTTCAAAACTTGATAAATACAAAAAAAGAGGAATATTATTATGCTAATACATTGCTTAGTATTGGAACCTTTTCTTCTCAATTATAAAATGAGTAAACTTCTATTTTCTGACCATAAAAACACTTTTTTAATGTCATATACAAATTGAAAGCTACTCTTCTGATTACATACCTATCTACCTTGATGAATTTTTTTATCCTTTTAACCTGGATGATTTCTTTGACTGAGCTAGGAATTGCTCAAATTACATCTACAACTTTTCCTAGATATTTTCAAATTTAGTTCAATTTTTTTTAAATATGAAGTCAATGTAAAGAGTAACATTTTTTATATTAGTCAAATTAAATGTAATTTATGTCTAATTTTCTCTAATATGTTGTGATCCATTGAATCTGAAAGAAGATAGTATTCTACTACCAGAAATGTCGCTTTTTGTCATTCTTGCAGCACTGTAGAATTTATATGTGATAGACCATCGCATCTTTTGTCCCTGTGTTCTAAAGTATAAACAATCAACCAAAAGACAGGTGCAGCAGAGAAACTGTATCTCTAGGACTTACTGTACCAGAGATCCAGTTTACTCCAAATTTGGTGGCTTCTTGAACAGTAAACATTTTTTGCCTTTTTGCTAGTAAAGCAGGAGTATTTGGAAATGGACCCTGGCAGGAAAGGGCAAAACCAATGTTCTCTGATGATTATAGACCTTCTATCTAGTGGGCAAGATACTGGCTTTCCGCTGTACCCCTTCATGAGCTCAGGAGTGATGTAGCACTCCCTTTCTGTGAAAGAGATAATAATTTCACCTCTTATAGCAGATCTATTCTATGCTTATGCAATTTAAAGTGCTGTTAGTACTTTGACTGAATTTATAAGGTAGGGAGTATGTTTTTTTCTGTTTAGGTGAAGTTTCCCTAAAGGAATTATACATAGATTGATTCTAGTACTCATAGTTAAGGAGTTCTTTAGAGCTGGTGATGAATTTCATAAAAATACATTAAAATATAAATATTAACATTATGTGCTTGTTGTCTGAAAAGATATTTTTTGCCAGTGAGTATGAACTTGGGGTTAGACTGGTATCTTAATATTTCATCTTATACTTCAACAAAGTCCACCTCATATTGACTATGCTTTTTTTCATCCCAGCTCTAAAAGCTGTTTTACCATCCCTTTTCTTTTATTGTCCTACTAGCATAAGATTAATAATAAAGTGATAATTTTCATTTATTTTGAAAATAGCTGTAATTTTACTTTACTGATTTGACAGGTGCAGGAAAAAGAATGTCTGTATTTTCTGATAAAACCTTTGCATATTTTGGATTTCCTTGTAGGTCTGGTGTTTCCGCTGTTTTTGTAGATAATGCTTGCAATGGCTGGAAGATCAAAAGTGTGTTCTTCATTTGTAAATACAGTTATGAATTTTAATGAGCTGTTAGCCTAACTATGGAAAGTAATGCATGAGAGACAATGTTGATACTTGTTCTGTGTAAATCCCAGACGCAATATATTCATTCATTAGTGCATGAGTGTATGCCAAAAAATTATGGACATTTTGATTATCTCATACTTATTTGCTCAGCTGTTAGCCTTTTTAAGGTTTTACTTTTGGAAGGACTTTTTCCCTCAAATACAGATTTTTTTTTTTTTAATAGTTCTAACTCAAGTTGTTCTTGCAACTGTAGCAATAACAATAATGGGAACTAATAAAAGTCCCAAGCAAAATTTCTCTGTAAATCACCGCCTGCCTTGATCATTTTTGGAAGATATGAATTCATACTAGGTCTGACTGGGATAGAGTCAAATTACTTTATTGCAGCCCATAGTGTTCTGTGCTTTGAATTCCTGTCTGAAACACTGTGGATAACACAGCAGTGATTTTTGACTATTACTGAACAGAACCTGCACAGTGTCAAGTTTTTCTCTCTCCCTTCCTTCATTTCCTCTGCCCAATGCCCCCGTGAGTAGGCTGAGGATAGGCAGGAGCATCACAGCCAGGCCAGCAGTTCCTAATTGACCAATGGGATATTCCATACCATATGAGGCTGTGCTTAGGAATAAATGCTCAAGGAACAAGAGAGGAAAGAGACATGTTAGTGATTATAGCCTTTGTCTCCCCAAGCAGCTGTAAGATGTGGCGCTGCTTTCCAGGATGCAGATGGACATCTGCCTACTGATGGGATGTAGTGAATGAATTCCTTTTTTGAAGTAAGTCCATTTTTTTCCCTTCAGCTCTTACACACAGCCTTTGCTTTTTCTATTAAACTGTCATTATGTCAATCCATTAGTCTTCTCATCTTCTTTTTATTTTCTCTCTGTTCTGTGGAGAAGGGAGTGAGAACAGGGCTGGATGGGTGTTGCCTTGTTGTGAGGTCATCACACTACAAATTTGAAAAATAATATTTTCTACTCCACGGCTTTTTAAGAAGTTTTTATTCTCTTTGTCCCATTGCAGTGTATGCTGTTAAAGGTATTGCATTTCACCTGTGAACTGAGAGATTTTCATATAGACAACTTCATCTTACCTTTGCTTCCCATCAAATTTAAAGTGCATGTCACTCAATCCAGGACTGAGAAAAAATATGAACAGTTGTGAACTAGTGTGTTTGAAATTTGACTCTGTGTTTTGCAATGCAGTTAATAGAATGTTCCTCTAAATAAAAAATAAACAAACAAACAAAACCCAAACAAAACCACCAACAAAAACTAAAAACATACAAAAGGGGCTTTTTGCTTTTTTTTTTTTTTCCTTTGTATCTTTAAGCCCAGGTGTTCTATAGCCAAGATAGAGTTTTAGATAAATTGAACAAGAAAAGGCTGTACTTCTAGGGAGAATTTAAATGCAGCAAGAAAGTCTGTTCATCTTTTGTAGCATCAGCCTAATGTGAGTGAAGGATTCCTAGAATGAGTGACTTCTGTAATGGGATTTTTCTAACAACTTTATAAGCTGAATTCTTCATTCACAGTGCACAACCTAGATTCTGACATCACAACATCATAATATAACTAGTGATATATCACAAGTTTTTTCAGAACTCTGGTTGGTTACAAAGACTCAGGCTCTTTCAGATTCAGCTAAAGTAGGTTCCAGGTTGGTCAGAAATACGAAGATCATTTTTTGGTCTGCAATCCTAAATATCACTGCTGTGGTAAGAAGGAAAACCCATGTGCTGTAAGTATTCTAGGCTCACAGTATATGTGATCTAATCCAGCAGGACTGGAGAATAAAGTTGAAGTTTAGATCTGAATAAATAGCTAAAAGAATGTCTTGTGACTTTGTTTATGCATTGACTGTTAAGCATGACTACCATAAGACTGAACTGATGATTTTCTTTTAATAGCATCTTGTTCCAATATCTATATCCTGAACATAGCTCCTGCCTACTGAATATTTGTGAAAAAGATATAATGTTCAAGAAGATTATTCTAATGGTCATAAAAAGTTTATTGGGAACAGAGGACTATGCTCAGAATATTAAAGAATAAATATTCAGCTCCTTAATATTTCCTGATCACTGAAATAAGATTTTTTGGAGTATGAGTTTTTGTCTACTGCAACTATAGCAAAATATATATAAAAAAAAGAAATACATACATGCACTAGATGAAAATTTGTGAGAACTTTCAATAATGAATCAGAAAGAACAGTTATGAAGATGCATTACTTTTGCCAGCAAAATACATTCTGCCAATAGATTAGAACTTCCTCCTTCTCTGTCCCTGCAGCTGCTAGATTCTTGCCCGCAGCTACAGCTTATTAAATTTTTAGGGTCCCTAGACTACTGAGTGTTGTAACTTGTCTATATTTAATGCTTTCAGCATGTTATAACTGCATAATGCGATATACCCATTGCAACATTTTTCTGTTTTCTAACAATTTACAAATTTCACCAAATCAATGTTAATTTTAGAAAATAATAAAAAATAAGCAGTTTTATGGACTGGTTGATCTAAACATGTTTTGGAGCTACCAGGACTCATGAATTACAGTGAAAGATGATAAAATAAACAGCATCCCATATGTAAATTCTCCCTGTTATCTATGCTGACTTTAGTAGCCAAGCAAGTATTGTAACTCTGGTATTGATACATAAAGATTATATTGTACTACAAAGCTGCTGATATAAAAGTTCACCAGCCACAACTTTATGTTTTTGTAGTTATCAAAACTACTCTGCCTATCTGACCTATCTAGCCTTCAGTTATCTCTAACATGGTGATAAAGAAAAAATTTTAGCAGCAATGTAGTATTAAATTCCAAATTCTATAATTCAGAAATGAATTACATAATGTAGAAGTAAATTCTGAATCCTGATCCAGGGCATCAGGTTGTACCAAAAAGAACACAGATATCTCCTCACAACTATGCATGTAAGTAGTAAAAAAACCCCAAAATTATATGTTAGAATATATTGATACTTTATTCTGTAACCACTTTTCTGTTTTGAACAAGCGAACATGCTGCTTTGATATTTCATATTTTATAGATATTGAACTATTCAAACATATTCACATGCAGAGAAGTAATTGATGAACATAGGTTCCAAAGGGCTCTAATGTCTATATTTTTTTTCTTCTTGAAATTGTGGCCCAACAGGGTTTAGTCTTATTATCAGGGCTTTTTTACCTACCAGAGATAATCTGCTGAAAGATATTAATTGCTTTACTAATTTCCTTCTTGTAATATATTGTTTAAAGCATATGCTTTATCCTTTCTACCTTTTCCCCTAATTATACCAGACAATTTTTTTAGTTTACTTTTTATCTTTCTCTTCTCCAAATATAGGACATCATGAAAATATTACCCTAAGGAATGTAAATATTTGCAGGTGGAATGTTACTAAAATGACCAGATCAAATAAAACTGATTTCCTTGTTCTTTCTCTACTTAATTCATTACTAGACTTTATTTCTTATAGCAATGAAAATTGTATAAAGTTGCTATCGTGTGTCTGCAGGAACTGCTGTTAGTCAAAAGGCCTAAAACATCATTACTTCAGTGAAGTATGATTGCTAAAGAAGATTTAACCAGTTTCCCATGTTTTGCCTTTGGCAATAAATACAGCACTATTTTTTACAGATCTGTGACTTCTCCTCAGCTTTCTACCCAAAAGGTTTGAAGCTATTGTAATACATCCAGGAGAAACACAACTTCAATGACGTTTGTTTCCGTGTGTGGAAAAAGATTCATTATACTTACATCAGAAAAAAATAAAACACTTGTTAATTTCTTTATAACCTGCTTTGCAAGGGAAAATGAAATTGTTAAATGCATTTAACTGGGACAAAGTGATTTACTCAAACATTATTTATTTTAATTTGTCCTTCAATCTCATTTAGTACATGTATTGCCTATGGCTGCAATCAGAGCTGCTTAGCATCCCTTGAACCAGATTAAAGATCAAAATCCTTCTTAGTGCCAGCTTATTGCGTAGCAAATACAAACTCAATGCAATCAGCAAGCTTAAAACAAGACTCAAATGTTAGCAAAGCCAGTGGAGATCAAGAAAGAAATGCACAAAACAAGGTGACCCAGAACAGAATATCAAAGACTCTTTTTTATTTTTCAGTTCTGGCTAAAGCCATGAAGTTATTCTTGTGAACACAGAACATCCCAAAAAGAGAGATTTGCTGGGAAATTTAAACCTACTTCTAGTTCACAATTTCAAACACTGGATTTTTTTACCACTCTTGACACATTACTACTTCTCTATGCTTTGCATATATATATGAAAGCATCCTCTATCAATTTATCACAAGAAGAAATTGTTCATTTCTTCTTTGTGTTTTTGTAATGAATAGAGGTTCAAGAGAAACAGGAACGGCTCAGAGTTATGGCAGGTTTGGCAGTCTCTAATGGCCAGAAAGTTTCCTATTCAACACTGTGCTACTACTGATAATGTCATGTTATTTTGTTAGGACTTTGTAAGATTAGTTCAAAAATTTTCTTTCTAGATGAATTTGGGCTTGCCTTGTGCAGCTTGTATTGAAGTGTGTTGTTTACTTACTTATTTATTATTTATGAAAAAAAAAAAAAAAAACAACCCAAACCCCACAAGCTTCAAAAATTATCACAAATGAAGTCTCATCCTGCCATCTATGAAATTAATAGCAAAGAGAATTCAGCTTTTTCCCCCCATTAATTCACAAGCTCTCAATCTAATTTTTCTGCAAAACTGCTAAGAATCCTGTCTCGAACTTATTCTTTATTACATTCTTAGGACCCACATATTTTTTGGAGAAAAAAGTTACTGAACACACACTTATCTTGTTAGCACTTTATGCGGAAGGGGTTTCTGTCATGCAGTTGATACACACTTACTCAATATAACACGAGCTTATCTATTGGATGATGTGAATTGAGACAATTTGTGTCATCCATCAAGCAAAGGGATGTGTGCCTATCAAATGAAAAGGAATGTGTTTGACCAGGTGATTAATGCACATTCAGTCATGCAGGTGTGCAAACAGCTTTGGTAGCATGACTTACATACCCGAAGAGTGCCAACACCTGATGAGAGACCGTGTATTTTTAAACAGTGCATAGCACCTCTGAAAAGAAAAGAAATTATTTGACTTGCCTAAAAAATGTATGCATGCATCCTTGTTCATTTGGGTTTTTTTCAAAATGAAATGGAAAAAAAATATAAATGAGCCAGTTCAAGAACAAAGTTCGAAACTATCTTTTGCAAATTAACCCCTTCCCAAAAATTATATTGATAAATGCTTGTGTAGCATAGAATTATTATATATGAATCCTAAAGGACATTAATGTTCAGTAATCACTGAAAAATGGTGGTAACTTGGCCTTTTATAAACTTCAGCCAATGGTTTTATACCTTTGTGTGGATCTGTGGATCTAGATACTGATATTCAGGTGTACAGACATAAAAAAAGAGAGTTTGTTAGCTACAGCATAGAACAAATGAAATCTCTGTAATATATTTTGATTTCTAAACTAATTTCTGTTCTTTTAATATTCCTGTAGAATGTTTGAGTTATCTTAGATTGCAGATACTTTATTTGATTTGTGCTTCATTAAATAGAGAGAAAATTTTATTTTTTTCGATGTTCACTTTACTGAATTTTTCCTCAAAATCTTTAGGAAGTGCACCTCAATATTTTATTAATATTCCACTGTATTGTAGTGCCTCTTTAACAACAGAGAAATGTGACTTACAAGAGGCATAAGCTTTAGGCTATAGTAGAATGCAAACTAAGAGCATAAAGACAATATAGTCTGGATTTTTGAAAAATTACTTTTTTTTATTTGAGAATATATATAAGGCTGCAACAAAAGTATATATATATAACTATATATATATTTTTTTACAATAAACAAGAACAAAAACAAAACCAAACCCACCATCATTCTTCAAAAAGAACCACCCAAATACCTGAAGTTCACCAACAGAGAGGTTTTGCTATATGTCTTTTCTGAGAGCTAAGGCTTCCCTCCTATCAGTATCTCTGTTGGGAACACTGATGAAATCTCCTTACATGATCAAAATGTAACTGTACATGGAACCCAAACAGCACAATGCTGTGCTGCCAAAAGTCTTGGCTTAGGAGGAAGGATTCCCAGTCCTGGTGAATAAGTTGCAGTGAAGAGATCTAGGTTTCTAACACTGACATTCGCAGCAGTTGACACCCAAAATGTTTGTAACAGGATATGCACTAAAATGAATTTTGGCACTAATGCCAGAATGAAGCAAAACCTCTCTAGGAAATAAGATCCAAAGGCTGTCGCAATTTTCTTCATATAGAAACTTAAGTCACACATTTGGCTCCATCTAGTTAGTTCCCCAGGTTTGCTTCTGCAGCTGCACAAGGAGGACATGCTAGTGTCAAAGTTTTTTGTTAGAGGTTAAAAACTAGTATGGGCTATGTGAGTGCTCTTTCCAGCTTGGTCTACACAGTCTGAATTCATATTGAAGGCTGTTTGCTGGCTTTAGATTTTTCCATTTTCTCTACAGTATTAAAGAGATTGTTGCTTATCCAGAGTCTAGAAAATACCCTATAATAAAAATATTAAAAATACATATTTTCTAAAATAATAACAACACTGGTATAAACATGAATTTGAAAAAACACAGGGATGAATTCTTTGCCACTTAATTATCATCAGAGTGAGTGTCTGGTACTTCGGTCTGAGACAGAAATCCTTTTTGAGTGCTTATAGGTTTTCTGGACTGTTGGATAAGATGGTTAAGCCTAAAATATTCAGGGATGACTGATTTTATGCTCATATGGATATTCAGAATTGTATTTCCTGAGTAGATATCTGCCTCTGAGAGCTGTATTTTGAACCCTGTTTAGATAGCCAGCCTATCTTTTTTCTTTAAATATTTTAAGAGTTAATGGGAGCAATATGAGAGATAAGTGATGTTAAAAGTTGTGCCATCATGATCATAAGAGTTTGGTAACTGGGAAAAGAGGGGTTAGCATATAGCAATTATATAGCAATTTTATGATAGTCTTGCACTACTGTCAGTCAGACAATCTAAAATATTAAAAAAAATATATATTTTTACTCAGTGGTAATCCTGAAAAATTTGGTTTGAGGTATTTCCCAGGGGCATGTGTTCAGCCTCCCACAGGAAAGCAGGGGTCCATCTTGCTAAAAGGTGACTTGGGGCATCAAAAACCAACTACAAATGTCCCCCCTTTTTTCTTCACCCAAATCAATATCCTGAGCATGATGTCATATGGTATGGAACATCCCTTGGGTCACCTGTCCTGGCTGTGTCTTCTCCCAACCTCCCACACAGCCCCAGCCTCCTTGCCAGCATGGCAGTACGAAAAGCAGCTGATGGCTTGGTGCCGTGTGCACCCTGCTCAGCAATAACAAAAACGTCTCTCTATTATCAACCCTGTGTTCAGCACAAATCCAAAACACAGCCCCATACCAGCCACTGTGAAGAAAATTAACTCTACCTCAGCCAAGACTAGCACACTAATGAAAATGGGACTTTTAATTTGTGTCCCTAAAGTAGTAACTATAGCGCTGAGGATGCTTTTTACAAAATATTTTGTTTCCATAGACCGCCTGAACTAATCCTGTGACTAGGCATCAACAATGCAGATAAATTGCTGGAACAATCCATGTGAAGTAGGAAATAAGTCCCTAATTCATTAAAAGTTTAAGATAAATCACAGATGCATTCCTTTTATAGTTCATTAAGAGTTTTTGGAGATATATGATCAGTTCTTGTTGTGTAAAATACCATGTTTCCATAGTGGGCCTTAGCTGTGTCAAAAGGAAGTTTGACAGCTACAGAACTGAATTTATAAACTGTTAAGCTATGCATTTTTATATACTTTAATCTGTAAGATGAATTTTTTCTTTCATGAAGACATTATTTTAGGTTCCTGAGCTTCCTTTAGGCTTTTCTCTGCTGCTTAGCATCTCACAGAAGATTTGTAACAACTTACAGAAGCAAGTATTGCACTAGGAAAGACAATACAATGCCTTTAAATGTGGAGAAGACAAAAGGTTTTCAACCTAAAAGAGAAATTAAAGGAATGGGACTGTTTCATTGTTCTGCCAGGGTTCATTTATGCAGTGTTTGTAGGAAGTGATTTTTTAGTTAAGAAATTTTTAGTTTATTAATGTTCTGCATTCCTACAATTAGATGATTCACTGTGTAAAATTTAAAGAACATACATATTATAATAAATGTTTTTCTTTTCTTTCTACAGGAACACAGAAGATTGTTAGCATTTTTTAAACTGTCTTTTAAACTTTTGCATGCTCTAGAAATTATAGTCACAGTGCTTCTCTAAATTTTATGAAATATTGTCCTTCAATATGAAATCATCAACATTTCTAAAAGAGTCAAGGTGACAAGCTTTCTTCTTGCCTAGAGCCTAGCAGAAAAACAGATGGCAAGAAAAGCAGAAGAGACAAGTGGACAGTGCATTTTAGTGTTTTAGAGAGGATCGTGGACTCAGAAACACACACAAATTACTTCAGCAAGATTTAGATGTCTGAACAGTGTCAGTGCAGTTGCTTGCTTAGAAAGGCTGTCTGTTTAACTTTTACATCAAATGCAAATTGCACATCACTTTATTCTTTCAAAATGTGATGACTTTACCATTATAATTTCTTCAAACTAGCAGATTTTGCAATCAATGTGAAGGTCTTTACCTAAGAATGTATAAGTGGCTTATTGAGTAAAAGCTAATTTAAAGACTTTGTAATGGTCGAATGAATGCAGTTTCAAAGCTAAAGACAAAGTTAGTTGGATAAGAATAGTGGGATTTTTGCATCCCACTGACCTATTTTTGCTGTGAAGTCATTTAAATAAGTTCATAAATCTAGTCCTATTTTTTTGCCACCATTGTGAAAGAATTTTGATTAAAGAGCTTTACTAAGAATGGTTTTGGATTAAAGTATGATTGCACTTATTAAGATTCTTTTTAATACTTGATTTTCACAAGTGATGTGGAGAAAATTTTAATTTCAATGTCACTACCGAGAAAGGATTTTCAGAAAGGAGAAATAAGTTATTATAACAGAAACTTAACAGTCCTGCAGGGTAGTGTAAAAATATAGAGTTGGGAACTTATTGGAACAAGTCATTAATTACTAGAGCAGGATATTAAAAACTGAACATGACACCTGTTGTGATCACTCAAGGTAAGAAGGAGGTAGACTAGCCTGTGGCAGAAGGTCCTTTGTTCTTACATATGAACTCTCTTAAAACATAGCCCATTACTTCAATAAATTGAATAAATCTTATCAGAGGATCTGAGCTGTCTTGAGAAATATTTTCCCTGAACTGGGCTTCCCTGTAAACACTACTGTGATCTACTGCTTATCAGACTTAAGGTGGCAGTGGTTGTGTATGCAGCTGAGGTTCAGTTAAATAGAACTACTGATTTCAAGTTCTACTGAAGAGACATGGGTGTGGTTTTAAAAGAAATGTCATGAAGCAAGTTTGGGGCTTTCTTAATTCAAAAAATTGAAACAGTGTCCTTCAAACTCTGACCAAAATTTCTATCGACCTCAAGATCTTGTTTTACACTTTCTCAATATATCTGGAAAGAGGTAGACAGTGGAATCTCTTGAACTACAGATACAACTTTTTTAATGCTGATTTTGCTGCAACTTCATCTGTTTCCTTGTAGCCATCACAAAGACTTTAAGGTTAAAAATCCTGAGATGGAGACATAAGAAAATTCTACATTTAAATTAAAATATATGTTCTCAATAGTTGTTCAGTCTCTATAAGATGTCAAACAGTAAAGAATCCTCACCTTCCTTGTGTATATTATTCCAATGGCTAATCACCTTCACAGCAAGAAAAGGCCATACCTAAAATCCTGTGCCTAGATTTGGGCCCCTCACTTTTAAAAAATCCCTTGAGGTGCTGGAGTGCATCTAGAGAAGGGCAACAGAGCTGATGAAGGGTCTGGAGCACAAGTTTGACAAGGAGCATCTGGGGGTGTTTAGCCTGGAGAAAAGGAGGATGAAGGGAGACCTTATTGGTTTCTGCAACTACCTGGAAGGAGGCTGTAGCAAGGGGGTCAGTCTCTTCTACCAGGTGACAAGGGACAGGGCAAGAGGAAAGGGTGTCAGGATGTGGTATGGGAGGTTCAGGCTGGATATCAAGAATGTATTGGATAACAGGGTTTTCAGGGAGGTGGCAGCAGTCTTTTGCAACCTTAATGCTTGTATGATTCTACTCTGTTATTTATAGACAACATATTTTCGCTAGTTTGAATTTTATGGTCTTTAAAAACATTTTAGAACATAAATAATGTATTATATAGATATGAAAAACCTCCAGTAACAGAAAATGCAATAATCAAGAAATCAGGTTAAGAATATTATCATTGTCCTGTTTCTCATTTGAATATATAGATATTTTGAAGTCCTTACCCAAGCAAAAATTCCAATGCACATTTTATCTGATAAAAGCCCAAAGTAGAAGGAGAAGCATTAATATTGTGGAAACAAGCATGCCAATGGAAAATCTCAGATAAGTTCAATATAGTCTGTATCACCTTGGTTGTGGATAACAGGAGAAAGCTTATTACAGAGTAGATTTTTTTTATGATGATGAGAAAGAAAAATGCTTACTTAGCAGATGCATCAAAAAGAAAAAGCTGTTAAACCCTATACTACAGAAACAGTGAAAAGTGTTTTTGCAGATTTTCTCACTCTAGAGTTTACTATAAGGTATGCTGAGGAAAGAAAAATAGGATTTTTTTTTTTTTTTGGTGTTGTGTGCTACAGCTGAAGTTTAGAAATTATCAGTAGAATGGATACTTATGCATTTCAATATCCAACCCTCAATATGATAAGAAAATTTAACACTTAGCCATTACATTATAATTTCAGAAAAATTTCTTTATATTAAAATGAATAATCAAGGGTGGAATAACGCCATTCAGTATTACTAATTTTAGAGTAATTGTCTTCTCCGACTATAAGAGAAGTAGAATTCTCACAAATATTCCTCAATACAAAAAAAAATCAACAAGTTTAGGTGTAAGAAAACTATGACATATTTTTCTAGAAGACTTTTTTCCTAGAATACATTTAATTTTCTAGAAGCACTTCTACAATTTTTTTTGCTTATGTGACTACATTAGAAATCTCATAACTAATTAAAGTAAGTTCATTTCAATTCCTCCAACATTTTTTAATCACCAAGTTTTAAAATCAAAATGCATGCATGCACTTAAATTTAAATGGAACATTTTCAATCTAAGCAAAAGTTAAGACCTTACATAGTCTTTACTCCCCTGTATTAGAAAAATCATAAACAGTACCTAAAAATGGCTTAAAAACTGAAAAGCTAAAACTGTGTAACACCAAGAGGTTAAGTAGTTTTCTGGTCCACTTAATAGTTCCTTTGTGAGTTCTGAAAAAGGTCTCAAGATGATGCTTGGTCAATTTAGTGTAAAGCTTAATTTCATAACCACATAGAGAAAGGTGCTTTGCAAAATTAAGAGATCTTAAAATACATTAGTGTGTTATACTTGTGTGTATTTTATGCAAGACTATATACACGTGTATATTGGCACAGGCAGAAGTGCATATACCTACACACAGAATGACTTCCTAACCTACTGAGGATTTGTACTTCTCAGTTTTGAAAAAAAATTGAAACTGGAAGACCAGGCTACTACTCTCTTCCTTTTCCTCCAAAGGTGACTTTGTGAGCCTTTTTTCCCGTTGAACACAGTTTCCTTGATCTTTGCCATGACTGTCGCCTTAATCACCTGTGATTGGCACAGTGGCAAGGTATTTTTGCAGCACGATTTTCAGCTCCATGTTATGTTATTCACTGTGGCATTAAGGGATGTTTTTGTTCCCCTGAATGAAGAACCAGAAGTGATCTTTGCAGTTGTCCTGTGATACAAGTCACAGCTGGACTAGTGAGTAAAATAAAATTTATGAAAATTAATAATACAAACTAGTTACTTACTAGTTACTAGTTGTAACTTTGGTAACACCAGTCTTTTCATTACTTAAAATGAAAGAATGTTGAAAGAATGCAGAACTATAAATACCGAGATGCCAGCTGATTTATTATGCCTTATGTGCTTGTTACATTTGTCATGAGGTAAGGAAGAATATTTAGCAAAATTTTGTTTGAATCTCTAGTTCTCATTACTTAAGCTAGCATCTAGAATGAAAAAAAGCCAAATCTTAACGATCCAACAGTGCTCTCTGGTGGCATGAGCACAAAGGCATTGTATCCTCTGTAAAAAAATTACATAAGTCCAGTACACAAGTCCTTGAAGACAGATCAGTGACAGGAAGTCTCAACATGTTCCCCTGTGATAAGAAAAATAGAGCAATAAACAACTTTAAAACCACCAAGGCATGAAATGTGAAACCTGGCTTAGTAAAATAATGTAAATAAAAATATTTAAAATAATATTTTTTGTCCAGCCGATATTTTAGACTCTTAATGTTCACAAGGAACATATTCCTTCAGCATGCAATGCTAATCCAAACAGTGAAAGAAATATTCTGCATAGTAGTATATTTTATCATTAAATAATTTTGAATGTTAAGAAACACTTTTTGGTTTAAATTTTATTCTCTTTATTTGGGGAAGGGAAAAAAAAAAAAAAGAAGAAGAAAAAAACCCATGTAGCTAAAGGAAATAGAGTGGAGAGGTGAAAGAACAGTTATAAACCAGAGTCATTAAGCTGCCAAGTTCAAAACAGTTTCCTTTTCTTTTTTCACACAAAGATTCTCTCTTGGATTTTCATTATATTTTTACAATCATAGGTAGATTTTATTCGTACCAACTAAAAGTTGTTAGGTCATCTTCTATTGCACTCCTTCAATTTTCCCTTGCTGATTTGCTTGGGATTTTTTTTCTGTTAGATGTTTTTTTTTTTCTTTTTCTAACCTTTGAAGACTGAGAGACTTAACATATTATGTAGCAATATATAAGAAGTAAAGGAAAAGAAGGAAAAGGCAGTTCTGTGGAATGTAGCCAAAACCTCTGGTCACAAAGATATTTACAATATAGAAAAATCTCTGATAAGTAGTTTTGCTGAGGTTAAAGTAAAAAATAATTCTTCCAGTGCTTTCTGAGATCAGTGTTATTCTGAAATTATCCTATACAGCTTGAAACAAATATGTTGAGCCCCAGTACTGATACACTAGAATCATTAATATTGATACTGTTGAAATATTAAAAGATATGGAGAAACTGTTGGCTAGATAAAAAGGAAACACCTAAGAATGTTAATTGGAACACTCCAGATAAAGAGAGCAGAATTGGTTATGCTGTTTATAAGAACAATGCCTTCTACATATATCAAGATAGAACTGAAGAGTCTAAAGCTACAGGAGAAAGAGAGGTGCAGGCAGAGAAATTTCACTGCAAGGATCAAAGAAGAATGAATCCATATTGGACTGTCTCAAGTAAAACACCAGTATAGATATAGGGGAAAAATAAACACTTACTGAGAATCTGATTTTGAAATACAGGAAAAAAAGTGTACTTCTAAAAGCAAGCATAAATGGAACATTTTTCCTACAGTATTTTCTATCTCAAAAGAATTCAAGGCACACTTTTGTTCGCGTGAACTAAGGATTGTGCTATAGAACCCCCCAAAAAATAGAACCTTTTGAAAAATTCTGGAAAATGTATAAGAATTATACAAATTAAGTTTACTTGAAATATGTATTTGAACTGATAAGTCATACTTTAGTAATGTCTCTTCATACCAAAGTTTTTCATTTATTTCAGTCTATTAACTTTTGGGGTAGGTGGGAAGTAGATGAATGAAATCCTGGAGAAGAGTAAAATTACACTGTCATATAGTCTTTCTTGAGCTGGCCTTACAAAAAACAAGAAAAGAAAAATCTTTTAATTGTTTTTAATTTTACTTGGACTTGAAAATTATTCTGAGTACATGCATAGTTCTTCATTCCTTTATTTTGCTGTGAAAATACAAGTTTTCCATAAAAGGCAGAGGATCAATTCTACATTTATTTTTCTATTTCAATGAGAGGTGACAACAAGGTGGAGACTGACTTGACTAAACAGTTTTCTGCTGCCATATGGACTTGTCCAAAGATAGCCTATTTGTTTTGTACTTTCCTGCAGTCCAGAAAAGTGCATTTTCTTTTTGTGCACTGATCAGATGCTTTTGGGTATCCTGAGGCACATCAATTTCTCTACTGCTTGTGTTTAGCCAACTGACTCAAGTCTTACTACTATACAGAGAGTTACTTTAAGAAGTTACTGCAGGATGTAGGAAAAAAAAAAAAAAAACAACAAACTATGAAAGTTTTGGGTTTTTTTAAAGTTTTCTTCATCTTACTTTTTGTATAATGTACTGCCTCTCTGAAAAGATAGAGGGAGGAAGACCTTTACAAAATGTTTTGTGAAGATGATGAAATAGTATTGTTCTGTTTACGTAAATGGAATATTACACAATTTGATTTTAAAAAAAACTTGAATGACTAAATTAGGTACAGGTGTTTCCAGTGAAAAACACGCAAGTACCTTTTTGTCAGAATTAGCTATATATCTGCAGAAAGGCATTCATTAGTGTGAAGGTTGAATGGGGATGGTGATAGTCATAGTCAAGGACTACAGTCTGTGAAAAGCAAAAGATTTAATAAAAGAAACTTTGAATACTTAGGACAGTCTTACTCATGTTTGCCTCTATTAATTAGAGTTGTGTTTTCAGTGTTTTAAGATAACATCTTTCCTAAAACTCAGTTATATCAGTGAAGAAATAATGTGAAGGGGGAAATTCTGCTTCAGAAAAACATCAGGGAATATTTAATTTTGGTGAACTTTTTTGTTTGTTTCATTGTCATAATATTTATTTTTTGGGGGAGATGGTGTTATAACTTGTGATATGCAGAAAAAGAATCAAAACAGGAGCAGAAATGGGAGTGACAGCTTAGGAAAGAGAGTTCTGAAACTAGTGTTTTTCAGAACTAGCATATTAATAATAGAGAAAATAAAATGCCACTGGAAAAGTAAAGGTATTATGGAGACTCTGAATTGCACAAGATTTATGTAAAGTAAATACTTATGATACACAATTTATTAAAAATTGTACCAGTCTTGAAAATAGTGTATCATTCCTCCCTAATCTCCTGATGAAATAGAATTCTTAATTTACAATGAATCAGCCTAAGGCCAAGTAGTGAATGCTTCATTTACATTAAAAAGGTTTAAGAAAAAGATCAACACAAGAGATAAAGAAAGTACAGGAGAGGGGAGGTGAAAACAACCAAGTGAATCATTATTTGTGATAGGATATATATGTCATTGAAACTCAATTCCTGCAGAGAAAAAACTGGGAAACAAGAATATAAATAAATAAAAACAAGAGAGTGTCAATGTTGAAGAAATAAAGAGTGTGAATCGAAAAGCTTCCTTCCAAGATAATTTCCCAGAGGTAGGGAAAATACTAGATAGATTGTCAATATCATGTTTGTTTACCATTTTACACTTTTCACAGTTTGTTTCCTATTTTATAATCAATAACTCAATTTCTGATATGAAAAAAATATTTTTAGCTGGAGGCCATGCTAAAATTTAAAACAAGTTAAACTGACAGTTTTTGGGCCATCGTGTTTTCCTTAAGTGTTAAATAGAGTTAAACTAGTTCATGCAAGTTACCTTTTCAGGAAACCTGTGCCTTATGACAAATTTATGTGACTCAATTTCTTATTTGTGAGTTGATACAACAATGTGGATCCCCAGATGGAGTTTTATCATCTGTGAGACCATAGCACAACAGAAGATACAGTAATGTAAAAACAGGATGCAAAATATTTTATTTATTTATGAAGGCTATTGATAAATTGAGCTTTTTCCCTCTTGAAAACCAACAGTGGTTGTCAACACATCGAGAAAAAGATTTCCTAATGTACTGCTGTATGATTGAATAGCATGAGAGGAAAGAAAAGAACACCACAGCCTCCAAATTACTGTACAGGTATTGTTAATTTGCTAGTGCTAAGGACCAAAAGAATTTGTGTTAACTTCTAGATTAGTGTGGCCATATGGATCAGAGAAATAATAATCATATTACCTCATTATATGTCCAGTATTTATTGGTTTGGGTGCATTTTAAGCTGAGATAAATCTCTTTAATATGTCTATAAACATTCTCCAACAGATTTGACAAAGTATCTATGCCTGTGTAAGAGGGGAATAAAATGAATAAGTACCAGCAACACCTGAAAACAGATGTTTGTGGATATAATTAATTGTAGAATCACAGTACCATAAAAATATCTAGTCTGGAATAGACTTCCAGGGCTCATTTGGTCCAGAATTCTGTTGAAAGCAGGGCCTTAAGTTAGGTTTTCCAGGGTCCTATTCCAGCACCATGTCAAGCTGAATCTTGAGCACTTCTGGAGAGATAGGTTCCATCATTTCTCCAAGCAATATATGACAATTATTATTGGTTGTCACAAGTATTTATTATCTTCACACAGAATTTCCCTTAATGCAACTTGTGCCTGTGGATTTTTGTCCTGTTACTGTGAATCCTTGTGAAGATATTCATCCATCTTCTCTGTAACTGCCGGTAATTTAATGAGTGTGATTAGAATGGTTCCCCTTCATCTACACCAGACCAGACTTCTGTTCTCTAGGTGGAATAGACCCAGTTCCTTCAACTTTTTCTTCATATCTTCCCAAGATATCTCATTATCTTGGCAGTCATGTATGGATATATCAATGTCCCAAACTAGAAGGACCAGTTTACTATTCCATGTGTGGCATACCACATGCTGAGTAGTGCGGAATAATCACGTCCCACAGTCTGCTGATACATTTTTCATGTTGACACCTGGAAACTATTGCCATTCCTTGCTGCCAAGACACACTTCTGAGTCACATTGAGCCCCAGGAATCCCAGGACTTTTAAATCAGATTTATTCCTCAGCTATCAGTCCCTAGCCTTTAGATACAGAGATTAGAATTATTCTGTCCCATGTGCAGGATTTCACATTTATTTTTTGTTAATTTTTATGGAGTTCTTGCTGGTCTGTTTTCCAGCCGGAAGAGATCGCACGGAGTGTGACTCATCTGTCCAGACTCATGTACTTCCCAATTTGATGCCAACCACAAACTTGGTGTGTATTCGGTTTCCACCAATTTTGCTATTCCTCTGTCCAGTCCATATCTTAGCAGCTCATTAGCAAGGAAACTGTGTGAGAGATCAGAGCAAATGTCTTACTGAAATCAAGTCAGATCATATTGCCAGTTCTCACCTCATCCACACAGCTCGTTGTTTTACCATAGAAGGCAATTATGTAGAGATCAAAAAATATTTATTTTAATCAGGTATTAGTATCATGAATTTTAATCATTCAATGATGATCTGAATTATCTGACTTAATTACCTGATTATGCTATGTTTAAGTATTTCTATGACCTTTTCATATCCAATTTTCCTATCTAAAATTAATTAAATACTTCTATCATGAGGTAACCTTTTACAATATGAGATCACGCACTTTATACAATTTGTCTAGTTAATTCAAAACTGAGATTTTAAATTTAGTTCACAGAATACTTGCCAATAAAGTTGTCTTTTAATTTTTTTTTCTTTTCCCTTTTGTTTTTTTTTTAACACATCCTGAATGTTGAGTTTAAGGTTAAGAACTATTCTTCATTAAAAATCATAGACTTGTTTTATGTGAGATATACTTATTCTGGTGTTTCTATGTTCTTGAAGGCTTAAATATGTTCTTAAAATATTCTGTCTAAATGATAAATTTTTCAAAATTTGCATATATATGCACTTCCTCTGATCTAGTCTTGCAAGTTTAGTTTTGTAAATTGAGTTTAATTTTCAGCTACCAATCATTTTCACACCAATTTTCCTTTTGATTATATTGAATATTTTCTTGCAGAAAGATCTTGCTTTGTTTATAGTGAAAATGGTGAAATAACTTGTAGAGAAAACACAGCTTGTACTTAAATTATAGTGAAAATGATAGAGTTAAGAATAGCATGAACTAAGTAGCATGACTAAAATTCCTCAGGGTTCCTCTTTTAGTCCTTAAACTAACATGTTACTTAAGCATGTGTTTAACTTTTACTCAATGCTTAAGTAAAAATACATGAAATGTTAAGGAGATCAAGGATCTTTTTTCTTTCAAAATCCTGCTCTGAATTCAGTCATTTTGCTGTGATTGGTAAAAGTCTAAGTGGATGGAAGTGTATATTTTGTCAGAGGCACGTATTTACTTTTCCAGTTGAGCAGGGTTAAAGGATCTTGTCACAAAATTTTCTCTCAACAATCATCTCTTCAGAAAGGTGTGTTAAGAGGTGTGTTAAGTACATCACAATTCTCTACACTGCTTGATCTCAACTGAATATGATCTAGAAATTTGCAAGGAAATTTTTTACCTATTTCTACAGGAATTAAACATTAAATTGTAATTTTAAAATATTTACTACAGAGTAATTTGCTTAAGCCTTCTCTAGAGTCAGAATCCAGTAGGGATAGGTCTTCTAGGTCTATGCAGTAAACACAATTTTTTAGTGCAGTCTCTGGAAAATGATAGTTTCTCCTATGTTGAATTTTGAAATCAAATTTATTATCTTGATTAATATTATGAAGCTGGTATGTTTTAGTCTAAATTTTTAAAGAATCCTTTATCAAATTGTTTTGTAATATCATGAGACTATGAAGATTAAGAAAAAGGGAATGTGATATTTCATTTTGTCGTGCTATATTGCTTCTGATCATCCCCAAACAGTTCGATAAAGGCTGGAAAGCTGGCCTAATCATTTTATCATTTTTGTCATTTTAGAATGATAAGCACAGACCTATGAAGTACTGTGTTCAGTGTACAGAAACCTCAAAAAGTAAAGAGCTCAAGAACATGACCTTATATTGCTGCTTATAGAAACTGTCTGTTTTATGTGAACTATTGTAGTTATTATGCATCATCCCTATTTCCTCTTTCTTCCATGAAGAAAGTCGGATTCCATCCTTTTAAACCTATTATTTATGTATTTGAACACAATTTTATCAGTCATCCTTAAATTCAACAAACCCAGATCTTTCAGTGACTCCTCATCAGTATTTTCTAGTTTCACCCTTAGTAATTTTCATTGCTTGTCTCTTGATATTCTCCAGCAAAATTCTTTCCCAAAGTGTTATGCTCGAAGCAGGCAAAGTGTTTCAGGGGAGGGAGTATTGCTACCAGTAGATTAATAACTACTCCCTGTGTCTTGGTTTATGCATCTCTATTTTTTTCAATTGCAAAGAAAAACTGCTTTGAGCATGATTACATCCTCTTTAAATTGTTAAACACCATAATCTGAAGCTTTGCATACCTTCTATTTATCCAGTCATTCCTGTCATATTTCTTCAAGGAATTCTGCTTATGTGTGTGAGAGACCTCATACTTATCACTTCATTTCGGTTTTTTTTAGAACCCTTTTAAAATATTAAATTTAATTTGAAATGCTAAATTTGTTTTATGATGTGCTTTTAGTACTACTCTGCTTAAGATAAGCTTGAAATTTAAAGTCAAAATGTATGCCATTAATTGGAAAATAAACTAGTACTGATTTTAAAGCAGCTTTCTGTTGAATTGAAATAATAATATGGTATCTAAAAAAAGATCTAACATATTATCTCTTGTCTGTTAGTGTACAGCAAGAATCATCAATCAATAAAAAGCAGGGAAAGTATATGATGATTGTTTTCCCAAAAACTCTCTTCTAAAATTCATTCAGCTGTGGTTTAGAGATTTCCTGTTACGTTCTTCTGGTCTAACATGTCATACCTAATGAAAATAAAAAGATTCTTATATATTACATTGGAAATACTGGAAGAATTCTTTCATTTTCTCTTTTGAGATCCACAAATATTAAAAAAATGTAGTGTTTCTGAAGCACTCCACAAACTTCTGAGGGCTGCTTGCCAATATTTATTCTTAGAAATAATTTGAATGGATTCCAGATTTCTCATTTTCTTAAAGAATATTACAGACTCTGTGTGAACATCAAAGACATCTGTGAAAAACTGATAATAAATACCCATCTTTTATGTAGTGTAATTACTGAAAAGCATCATTATATTTTCAGGCTGTCTCCTGATGACAGTCACATATATTTACTTTTCTGAGAAACAAATTGAAAAAAACCACCCTGTAAATAATTGAAATAAATCATTACTTTAAGGTGGTATAAATTCTCTCATTAGCTTATACATATTGGTCATAGTCCATATCAGACTGGCTTTGAGGATATTTGCCATTTATTCATGGTGCCTTTTAGAGCAGTGTAAGGCAGCATTTACCATCAGGTAATAATTCAAAATTAGAATTTAAACTGATTGTTAATGGGAAAACTCTGCTGGCCATTCTGGAAAAATTGTTACCTTGGTTGAAGAAATGAAAAAACCTGAAATTAAGAACAATCTCTGATCACCTGGGAAAAGGACATACCATACCTTAGAGACAAGGGTAGAATGAAGGTTGTGTTATTACCACTTTCTTTCATGAGTAACAGATAAATGTAAGAACAAAACTCTTTAAATGAAGTTCTTGATTCAGTACAAGGAAGAGTACATAAATCACTGCATGCTTCTTTTCTGTTTTTTTTTTTTTCTTGTTTTATTTTATTTTATTTTATTTTATTTTGGGTTTTTTTTGTTTGTTTGTTTTGTTTTATTTTATTTTATTTTATTTTACTTTATTTTATACTGATGTGAGGAGCCATAAAGAAGTTATGGTTCTGGTTATAAGGGAAAAATACCGAAATAAATACATTTGCTGAAATACCGACAGTGAAAATGTCTGCCAGACTGGAACTGTTAGACTGGGAACTAGGCCTAGAAACCAGAAGCATCCTTTATGAGCACAGCTGGTACCTTTCAAGTACAGTTGAGTACCTACAAACATTCTAGAAACATCCTCAGGTACCAGCAATAAGCCAAACCCCAGAGAATTGTAACAGTGACTTACAGTATGAAAAGGTGAAAAATAGTGAAAAGGGGAAAACATCATGAGAAGGTAAGAATCAATAACTGCAACTGCCTGTTCTAACAGCAAGAACAGGAAAACAGTCTGTAAAAAAAAAAAATTTTGTCCCATAGAACACAATTACATAAATTACATAAATTGCCATCATCTATTTGCTGCTTGAAGTGGTAGTGTCCTATGACCTCTTAGGCGTCTATAATAAAATAATGGTTTATTCTTCATCAAAAGTGGATCTCTTTATGAGGACTCCCTGTGCTGCATATACATTTCCCTTTCCTCAAAAGTCTGTGTGAACATTTTACGAGATCTTGAGCCCTCACTGGGGATACCATGCTGGCTCCAAACTCATGTGGATTGGTTGCCCTCTGGGACTTCCCCTGGGGTGGGTTCAGTTCGTTGTCCCACTTCTGGGACAGCTGAGTTCCCTCTGGGTTTGGCCCCATTCTGAAATCTGTTTAATACACTTTGCTGTTGCATATATTCATATAATTAAACTATTGTATTTTCTGTTACATTATTGATGAGTCACTTTACTACTGATAAGTTTGTAGTAACCTGTAATTTTATAAATTGTTGTTGCTGCAGTTATCTATTCCTGCTATTATTGCTGCATACTGTTGATTGTTGCTATTATTGATTACTGCCACACTATTTATTGCTGATAATAAAGTAGCTCAATATATGTATATATCTGTATTTGCTTTATTAATAATATATCTACACTTGCCAGTGGTGATTTTTTTATATTTCTGATAATGTCTAATCAAGTAGGGAAATTCAGACAATAAAATTTCTGTGTTCCTGTGTTTCCTGAATTCCTATGCATACACAGCTGAGATCTTTATCACTAGCAGGCTAGGTAACCCTTTAGATTGTGAGACCTGTAAACAAACTTTATATCTGAATCTAGAAAAATAGAAGAACAAAAAATCAAGATTATTACTGATTTTTGCCAGGCTTGAATTCTTTCAAGAACAAGAAATAGAGCTTTAAAGACATAAGTGGATTCTCATGGACATGTCTTTGAGTAGAGATTTATTCTCCTATGATTAATTTACACCTTTTGCTGGGTTTGGTTGAGGTAGAGTTAATTTTCTTTACAGTGGCTGGTATGGGGCTGTGTTTTGGTTTTGTGCTGAACACAGGTTTGTTAACATAGTGATGTTTTTCTTATTGTTGAGCAGGGCTTATACAGAGCACTCTGCACTGCTTTTCACACTCCAGGTAATGGAGTGGAGTGATGGAGTTTGTCTTCCCAATCGCCATTACCGTGATGGTGCCCTGCTCTCCTGGAGATGGCTGAACACCTGCCTGCCCATGGGAAACAATGAACTAATTCTTTGTTTTGCCTTGCTTGTGTGCATAACTTTTGCTTTCCCTGTTAAACTATCTTCATCTAAATCCATGAATTTTCCATATTTTATCTTTCTGTTTCTCTCTCTGATCCCACTGGCGGGAGAGTGAGTGGGTGAGTGAGTGAGTGAGTGAGTGAGTGAGTGAGTGAATGAGTGTGAGTGGCTGTGTGGGGCTTGGTTGCTGGCTGGGGTTAAACCACAACAATCCTTTTTGGCACCCAATTTGTGGCTCAAAGTGTTTGAGATGAAGACCGATCTGACTGGGATGTACCCAGCTGAATTTGGATGTAGTAGATTTGAATATCTGTTAGTGCTGCTTAGCTAGTAATCAGCAGGCTTCTTTGCTTGCCATGGGGCTCACTTTCCTGGGTTGGTATTAGAGTCACTTGTTAGTGGCTGCTTTTTGCTTTCGCTGCTTGCTGTAGTGCTGTACTGTTTATCACCCTACTGATTTGTGCCTGAGAACGTTTTGATAACAGCCATTGGCGATGTGCCTGGGCTGGCAGGTGGCCAGGCTACTGCTGTTGTTTCTCTGCTGCTGTACTGGACAAGCTGGAACTTCAGAACCGGAGTTGAAGGCACTGTTACATATGAAAGAATCCCAACTAGAGCAGGTGGGTACCTGTAGGAGGATGTGACCCTGTGAGATTCCTCTGACATACTAGGCTTGCTGGCAGGACTTGTGACCTCACAGAGGACCCACACTGGAGAGGCTTGTGAAGAACTGCAGCCCATGAGAAGGACCCATGTTGGACAAGTTCAAGGAGGACTATCTCCTGTGGCTGGGACCTTACGCCGAAGCAGGAAAAGCAAAGATTCTCTTGCAGCCCATGGTGAAGACCATGTTGGTGCAGTTGGGCTCCTGCAGCCCATGGAGGACTATGATGTAGACTATACCAATGGTGGACTATTCCATGACAGGAATAGTTGTTGCAGCCAGGCTGGGGACAAGGGGAGGAGTTCATTGCAATGTTAAACCCTAAAACCAGGGCCAAAAGGACCATCAGAGGAGATTGTGATAGATTTGTCTTTAAATTTTTGTAAGCCATGATTTGAGTTGATTATTAAAGGAATTATTAGAACAGGAGCCACCCAAACCAGCACAGGAGAAGCCTTACAAGAAGCAGTTTCAGTGCAGCAGTGACCTGACCTGAGCTGGCTTGGGTGCCCAGTAACTCCACATCACACACTACCTCTCTTGTCCCAAGTGACCACCACAAGAGGTGGAGCCCTAATTGTGGACTAAATGAATTCAAGAGGAGAACAATATCTGAGTATTACATTAAAGAAGAGGAAGAGAGGTGGTGGGTAGTGATGTACTGAATGATGTGAGACCTGAGCATGATGTAAGTGGTATGGAATAAGGGGTGGAATGTGCTGGTTTTGGCTGGAGTAAACTTTCTTGCCAGTGATTAGTATGGAGATGTGGTTTGGATTAATGCTGAACTCAGGGTTGATAACA
Source organism: Promerops cafer (assembly GCA_013398275.1). Taxonomy (NCBI): domain Eukaryota; kingdom Metazoa; phylum Chordata; class Aves; order Passeriformes; family Nectariniidae; genus Promerops; species Promerops cafer. The sequence continues at coordinate 375,021 of VZSE01001598.1, read as the reverse complement.
TAGAGATGTTTTAGTTATTGCTGAGCAGGGCTTACACAGAGCCAAGACCTTTTCTGCTTGTTGTACAGCCACACTGGCAAGGGAGTTGGGGGTGCATGGGAGACTGGAAGTAGACACAACCAGGACAAGTGACCCAATCTAACCAGAAGGATATTCCAGACCATGTGACATCATACTCAGTATGTAAAGTGGGAGGAAGAACCCCACCAAACAAAAATGTATAACTGTGCATGGCATTGAAAACAACATGAGAGCAGTACAGGTGTCTTAGTGAATTTAACTAACAATACTAAATAATCCTAAAAAAAGCTAAATGTTAATAGAAATTAGTACTATTAAGCACTCACTAAACTAAAAAGAATGAAAATATATTTACAAGGCTTAGAACATAGCGGTTAACTGAATTAATATCTAAAGCTGAAGCAAGCAAGAGGTGTACTATCTACACCTGAAGATGTTTGACAGACAAGATTGTGAATGATCCTGGTGCAAAACTAGTGGTTATGGCAGAAAAACTGCTCAATAAAATCAGGAACCAAATAAGATTCCTGTCCTCACATTGCCACGTTCTTTAGAGGCTGTGTGCATGAATTGTACCGAGAAGAGTGCAGAAGCTCTGGGAACACATTTGTGCTGAGACGGATGCTGTCAGTCAAGTGTATGCCACTGATAATGAAAGAGAGAAATTACTGTTTGGGAATGATTTGTTATTGAAGTTCTGTCCACTTCTCAGCTTAATCCATAAAACCATTTGACTCTAGTGAAGGAACAATATCCCATGTAGTAGGCTCATAAGAGAGAGAGTAGAAAATACTGTTATTTGCTGTCATGGGAGGATCAGCAGCCTCTGCTCTCTTTCTTTGGCACTGTAACTGCTAGGAGAGGCTCTATCTCTGCCTATCATGCCTGTCATTTAACATGGAACTATAATTTCCCAACTCACCACTAATATCCTATATCCCTACTTATGAGCTCAGCTCTCTGGAGCAAAGAAATTAATTAACAATGTGTTTTGGGTTTGTATGGCAAGGTTTTTGTACTGAGGTAGGGGTGTGGGTGTGTGGGTGTGTGGGTGTGTGTGGGTGTGTGTGAAGGGGGAATGTGCAGAGGTGGCTACTCTGAGAAAACACCAGAAGCTGTCCCCATGCCAGACACAACCAGTTCCAGCCAGCCCCAAGATGGACCTGCCTCTTGCAAAAGCTGAGCCCATTAGTGAGGTTGGTAGTGCCTCTGTGATAATCTATTTAAAAAAAGGAAAAAACCACTGCACAATAGCAATTGTGAGAGAGGACTGGTAACGTGAGAGAAACAGCCTTGCAGACACCAAGGTCAGTGGAGAAGGAGGGAAAGGAGGAGATCCAGTTGTCGGAGCAGAGATTCCCCTGGAGTCTGTAAGGAATACCATGGTGACACAGGTTGACCCCTGCAGCCCAAGGAAGACCACACTGGAACAGATATTCACCTTCTCAAACTGAAAGTTCAGGAGAAATCATGTTCTTACCAACAAAAAATGTTTATATACATTTTGGTCCTGTTGATTATATAATCAACAGGACCAAAATGCTCTCAATAATTTGTTGACATTGCAACACATTACAGACACTACCAAGACAGTAATTCTGACAGTAATTCTGACAGGTTGAACAGTCACTTTTCTTCTGTGGCAGATCTATGAAATTTCAGGATGAACACTCTGGATGTTCTAAATAAAATAACTGTACACATATGTGTTAATCTCATTACATATGTGTAGTGTAAAGCCACTAAATGTTTCAGGAGTATAGGATACATTCTATTTATATAGATTGATTTGATTTCATAGAGGATCTAGGTGCAGACTATAAATATTTTATTTTTAAATATCATCTCTGCCTGTGTAGTAGGTCTGCAGCTGTTGGTACATCTCTGCTCTGCCAGCCTTTTTGTATTACAAAACAAATTAGTTCAATATAAAAAGTACAGAAGATAAGCACACAAATCCTCCTGATGATGGCCAGCAGGATTTGTCTTATTTCCTTCTAATATCCACCTTAAAATTTTACTTCTAAGATTCTTTCTTTCTATCTGTGGTTACACTGATTGACATTATACCTAAAATTTCCTTAAATATTATTGTTTTGCAGACAACATAGAGATTTATTGCTACTTTAGGCTGATCCTTTGATTGACAAATCCTGTTTCTGCACTTTGAGAGTGTTTGATGGTGATTCAGCAGTGGATATATTCCAGCAAGCTATCTCTTTACATCTTTAGACTAAGTTATTAAATTATTTCCATCTGCTTCTAAAAACTGTATGGTGACTTCTGTCTATGCCTAAAATTTAAATAATTACCATACAACATCAGTTCTTGCAAGAATTATGGTTTAGCACCTGAATCCATTTCTGTTTTTTTTAAACACTGAAAAAGTATCAGCTACCTAGAACTACTGCTCCAAAAAATTTCTAACAAGAGATCACAGGCTTCAGAATGAAGGTGTTAACACAACCCGTGTTATTAATACATTTGGTCTCTTTTATAAAGAGTCCATATAGTGAAAATTAGTAGCAAAGATAACCTTTCTATTCTTAGGGATCATCTGTTTCAAAATGGTTAATGCTCTTACTCTGTGGGATTAAATATAGCCTTGTATCTGTATTTCATCTTCTCTATTCTTTCCCTCAAATATTTTGCTGTTATTATGGATTTCACCTAATGACGGCTGATAATTTGTTCCTTAATATTTTTACAACAAGCTAAATAGAATGAGAAAAATACATTAAGTTGTTGAAGACAAGCATACAAAATTTTTAAAGTGGCAATAATTTGTTATTATAAGTAACTCTTGTTTTATGAGTTATTTAATTGGCATTTGATGGAAATTCACAAACTGCGTTAGAATACAAAATTCTTCCCTAAACAAAAGTATAGTAGTTAGTAAAAAAAGATTTATCTTTCAGTTTGAGAGAGAAGCTTCCTGCATTTTGTAAAGTGGTCAGTTAGTTTAGGCTTAACCCAGAAATATTTTCAGACATGATGATTCAGTGAGACACAGCACTTTAGTCAAATACCCAGACTTGTTTTAGGAACTGTTTTGAATTAATTCAAATATATTTGCTTAACTGAGATTAGAATAGATCTGACCAGAATGCAGTAGAAAATTTAAAAGAATATTAGACATGATGAAGATATCCCATATAGTCTAGGTGGTTTTTAAATACTCTTATGTGATCGAAACAAAAGTTGGTAGTAGAAGTAAAGACCATGTTGTCTTTGTCATTTAATCAAGATATATTAAAACAGAAGAAGTGGCAAAGTGCATTTTGAGGGAATAAAAAAAAAGAACAATTTTTTATTAGATAATATATTTTAATATATCTAAAGATGAATGGCAATGTAATGTCTTCATTNAAAAATATGTTGATTTTTAATAATTTTAACAAAAATATTAATATACATAAGATATAGATTTAAGTATTTTAATAAATTTATTATATTCGTAAAATATATTTAATTAATAAAAATATAGATATACTATATATTGATGAGGAAACCTATATACCTACAAAACTACAAAACAAATGCAAATATTGACTCCTAGTCTTCATAGAGCTGCTTCAAAAATCTTCAAGAATGAAAAAACAAACTTGGTCTGGGGAATATTTCTATTATAATTTAATCAAATATACTTTTGTCATGTTATTCAATTATTTGAGGGTTATAAAAAGTGAGGTACATTAGGTTTGTCTAGAAGAATTATGCTTGTATGTTTACTTTCGAGTGGCTGTTGTCAATATCTTACCAACTATTCTAGCAAAAATTCAAGAACAGTGCTGAAATTATAAACCTTTTATTTCCTTAATCATTAAAAGTAAAAGGCTTTATTCCATGCTGTTACAATAAATATATGTAAAATTGAAGTGCTAAAGAAAGTTAAAACCATCACTTGAATTTTTTCTCCTTTTAAGAAGTATCTGTAAATTATTTGCTCTATCATTATTTAGTACCCAAAATATCTATATATCAAAAAAAACCACTTTTTAGCATTCTTACCTATATCTTTTCAGGCAGAAGTGCAAAGTGAGACCATGAATTTAACTATTTTAACCTGCAACTCTTTTCCAGATCCATTTCCCTATAGGATCAATAGGCTCATCTGATGGACATGAATACTCAATATATTCTACCAAGGGTTGCATCCTTCCTTGGATGCAACAGGAGGTGCTTCTGTTTTAAACAGGATCCAAAAGGAGAGGCTGAAGTGTCATATTAGAGCCAGTATTTACTGCAGATTTTATAGTTCAGACAGATTTGTTGAAGGAAAGATTCAAGAAGAGACTCCTAGAGAGAGGAATCTGCTCCTCCAAGGCCAGGTATCAAAGTGCTCATGCGTGTGTTCCACATAAAAAGACTTCTTGCCTCCAGATATTTTACAAAGCCACAGTACCCCTTACTTCTGTGAACAATATAATACTACATATTTATTTTCATATGAAACTCTGGTATACATGCATATAAATGAATTAGAATTCATTGGTCAATTAATTAGTAAATCCTATTTGCAATTTCTATTTAGCTGATTTTTTCACTGATAACAAAATAAATTTTATTTTAAAAATTTGTTTTATCAATTACTATCAACTTTAAAGCCTTAAAAACCCTGATGTAAAAGCATCACATTCTTCTTTACAGCTGGTTTTTAACACATTTCTCAAGATTTTTTAAATGTGTACATTTAAAAAAATCTATAAAAGTTTCTTGGCATGCTTCTGGCCACCTATCTGTGGAAAGGTATCTTAGAGTAAAATAAGAGGAAGCTGAGAGGTTATATTCACATTCTAACACCAGTATGGAGATTATAGCTTAAAGTACAGTTGTTACTCCATGGCTGGAATATGGTTGGCACACTTGCGACCGATTCCATGACGATTTCCCACACTCACAATGAGCAAATGTTACGGGGCATGGAATGGAGGGTGGAGTAGAGTGGAGACATCAAGCCCAGGCTCTGATGAAATCCTTGCAGGGAGAACTCAGTGGTTCTTTGCAGCTGATAAACTGGATAGCACCTGTCAGCAAGGGGAGAGAGGAGATGTCCTGCTGCTGAGACAACCACTGTGGCGACATCGCTCTCCTTGGATGAACTGGTAATTATTATCTAATTGTACCACTAACACACACCTCCATTCCTAAGTTACCTGCCTTCAAGGTACAACTATACCTCACTAAGTGTGCACTGTTTTTTTGGGGTTTTTTTTGTTTTTTTCGCTTTTTTTCTCTTTCTCAGTTAATTATGGCTGTCTTCAAATTAGTTATGTATTTTTAAACTTGTATTATTAGGTTTACAGAGTTGCTACATCTTAGATAACAATGACAAATATGAAATTTACACCATAAATTTTGTTGATAATGTGGATTATAAGACTAAAAGATGTCACAGAAAATCTACTATCATTGAGGCATAGCCTCCAGTGTGCTGAGACTGAGACAGATATACTGTCTGAAGAGTAACACAGCTACTAAGGATCTTAGAACAACACAGCTTTACAAATATATATAATTCAAAATATTATTTTATTGATGATTACAATTTTCTGCCTTTTCCCTGAAAATATTCTGTGCTTTTAAAATTACAATGTTTATATTTCCACAAGCTAGTATTTATCAGAAGTTTGCTAGTGAATTCTGTGCAACATGTTCAAAATAGGCTTAATTATGATTAGGTGTTGATCAGCATTGCTAATGCTTACCCAAAAGAAGTAGGGTGCAAAAATATGAAATTGTAGGTATTTAGGTTCTGAAGGGCACAGAAAATCATCACAAAATCATAATAATCATCAGAAAAAAATCCCACAAAACAGCTCTTTAAAGGAAGCAACACTATAGTTTCCATTTTTTACACTTTGACACAGCGCTGTCTTCTATTTCCTGAATTTTTCAAAGCCGTGTCATCAGCTTTCTTCATTTTTCTTCTTTTTTTTTTTCAACATTAATACAACAAAACATATTTCAAATTTCTATGGGGCCCTGTATATACATGTATTACCTTTTAATTTGAAGAAATATGTTTTATAAGCCAGAAGGAACATTTATTGCTAAAAAAAAAAGGCAGTCCCAAGACTGTACTTAATAACTTTGCAAATTTTCCTGTCAACATTCTGCATGACTAAAATACTCTGTATACAAATAATACTTAAAACCCCCAAATATCTACCTTTGATGAAATCTGTTTGGAGCATTCTGCAAAGAAGCAGCAAAAATCATTGCTTACTGTAATGATTACCAGAATGGATGTCAGAAATAGAACTACAAACAGCTTGAGGACAATTGAGTCCCCTTAAGTGTATCATTTACTTGATGGACACATCTTTGACACTGGTTGGTCTCTCAAGCCTCAGTTATACTGGGAGAGATATTTTTCACTGATGTCTTTACATACATACTACTCAAATTTGCATTGAAATCTCTAAAACCTTTGCCACCAAAGCCTATGCCAAGAAAGTCAGCCTCCATTTATACATGGTGCTTCTTAAAAGATCAGCACTTAGAAAATTCAAGTGCTTAAAATATATATATTAGTGTATTCTATACCCAGCTCAATGAAGTTGCTTCTTATATTTCTTAAATCTTTGTAAAAAACCCAACCTATTTGGAGATAACACTATTGACCCTTCGCATTAATGTTTCAAAGCTGTTATTATTTCAGATCTTTGCATTTGTACTGCTTTCTCAGGATTTGTAGTTGCTGAGCTATCAGTCACTTTATATGATACCAAACACTACACTTAGGAAGAAAACATACAGTAGAAACTGCTGTTCAGTTCTGAAAGATATTAAATTTTAATACAGTCTCGGTATGAAGTTTGCTTAATCAAATGTCAGGAACATCTTAAATCTATCAATAAAGACCTTAATTCAACCAGGGGGTAAAATCAACAAGGAAGGTGAAAATTCCAAACAAGAAAAGATCTTTTAAGAATTGTATTTGTAGTGCCATCTGCTTTGAGTTAATTGTTCTCAACAGGCTACTGAGCTGCCATTTAGATTCTGTATTACTTATTAAAGAAGTAGCGGATACATAGAAATATGTCATTAGCGTTAGCAAAATCCTGATCTAGTGATAACACAGCCTGATTGATAGACCTATTTGATTTAAACTTTCTTTCCTTCTTTATGAATGGAATAGCAATTACAGATACTAATTAGCAAACCTGATGTTTGTGCAATCTTGCTATCTAGGCAGACATATATAAAAAAACATTGCAACGCTTTTGGTAACTCACAAGTGATGTGATTTGTATTGGTCTTTAAAACAGCTTCTCTCCAGAGATCCAAGCGCTGCTCAAGATTTCCTGTGACATGGAACTATACACTACAGGAAAGAGACAGTTAAAATGTTGGAAATAACAGTTTGTGCTTGTATCTAACAATTGGATCTGCAGTGAAATGAATGGAATGGGAATACTACCATTCCCATCAGCAGGATGTTGCAAACTGTCTGTCCTCAGAACTGCAGTTTGAGTGCAGCAATCACTGTAATGGAGATAATGGAGGGCAGTGGAGGGAAGGATCAGAGAAAGCTGAACTGAAAAGGAGAGAGTTTTGGACCTTTCACCTCTATCTGTTCATAGGTGTTTGTCCTTTAGAAAGACTTCATTGGTGTGATCTTAAGAAACAAAAAGTACATGGAAATGTTTCTATTTATTAATAAGTTTTTAAAAAAATTAATATAAAAATACTTAACCCTCCCAACCAAGCAATTAAAATTCACTGAAAACCCACAGCTGGCTTGTGAATCACAAAAATCAGAATCTGATAATAGACCCATGTTTGCATTAATTCTTTTACCTTGAAAATGTCTCTGAACATAGCCTTGCTTAATAAAGTTCTGAGTTCTGACCTTTATATAGTGTTGCATCTATTTGTGCAACACTCCTTGTTTGTTTCTATTTAGCGTTACAGTTAATAATAAATTTTTAAACCTTCAGCCAAATCTGATTTTTAGAGAGGAAAAAAAACCCAGTGTTTTCAGCAACAAAGGTAAACTTTAACTTCCAGCATATTTAGCCAAGTTCAAATAAAAAATAAAGAGTAAATACAGTAAAGTAAGAAAAGAATTTCACTCAAAAAGGTAACAAAAATGAGATTATTAATTACACCTTTGATCCCACATTATGAGGAAATGCACATGGAACCTCAGACAGAACATTGATTCTACTGTTTTCAGTGGGATTATTTATCTCCTTAAAGTTAACCATACTTTAGTCTTTAACTTCATCAAGTGTGTACAATAAATATCCAATAAGAATGCTACAGATAATGTCTCTGGAGAGTTTGCATTCATGCCTCCATCCATCTACCTATTTCAAGACATACTATAGCTTCCACTGAAACTGTCTGTATGCATTTTTCCTAAAGTACTGTGATATGAACAGATCATAATTATCTATTTCTACCACTGTGCTACCTCTCATCCTCTATTTTTGGTGTTTTTTCATTTTTTAGAACCCACCTTCATTCTGAAAGAAGGCTTCCATGAAATGTATTTGAAGCACATGCTTCAGAAGAGCAGTGGAAGACACTGAGGAGTAAAGTAAGTCTGACCAAGGTGTAATGGCAACTTTTAAGTTTGCAGCATTTTTCCATTTTCTGATTTTTCTTTGTATGTAGATTTGAAACCCTACCTCTTCCTATAAAACTACTATAAAAGATTTAAGTCTTCTGAACACTGACTCCACAATCTTACTTTCAATTGTTTAGCCTAGAACAAAAGTATATGAAGGATCCAGATCTGTTCTAATACTACCATTTATCACATTTCAGGCAAACTCAAATTCGAAATTGCTTAGCTGCTTACTGTGAAGCAGAGCTATGTCTTTAAACAGGCTAGGTGCCAGAGAAATTAAATGTTTGATATGCAATGTGAGCTTTTAAAAAGGTCACAGATCTGATCTCTGTGCTTGCCACCTTCAAAATCTTGTCATAAGCAAAAGGAAACCCACCACATAGATGAATCTAGGAACCTATTGGCAGGACTGTTAATGTTTTAACACTACAGTTATACAAACTATGTAATTAATACAGCTAAAATGCTTATTAATGACAGATTTAAACCTGCTATGCAATCTCTTGGCCCTTCCTGGCATCTAGCTCTTTTCCAGGGGACGGTGCACATTTCTTAAATATCCCAGGACACCCTTAAATTGACAGGCTCATCTCCTGAAAGGATGAAAAGAGAAGTATATAAGACACGACACCACCATCCTGAGGTCTTTGGAAGGAAGAGTATGAAATTCGGCGGGCTGGGAGAGAATACTTTCTCTTCTGTCCTGAGCTTATTTGGATTTATTTTACACATTTCTTTACCCCAGGCAAGCTGTCTGGATGTTCCCAGCTAACAGTGAACAGGTTCCCAGAGCCTCCCCAGGGGCTCTTGTTTGCTGGGCAGTGGCACCCTTCCTCCAGGGCCCTGGCGTGGCTCAGGCTCAGGCAGGGGAGGCAGCAGGCACTTGACCCAGGGACAGGAGCTGCAACCAGCCCAGCCCAGCTCCGACAAAGCGCGTGACCCACGCTCCCTACCCGGGACCTTTATGAGTAAAGGAGAAAATCATAACTGATGGGCTGCCTTCTAACAGCACACAAGGCGTACAGCAGACGTGGGTAAGTGCTTCGCACAGGGGTAGAGACAGCATGGCATTCTGGAGACACAGCATACCTCAGAAATTTCCCAGGATTCTTTGAAAGAGATATACATACAGATACAATGAATTTGGATTTAGAAAACTTTTATAAAAGTCTTAGCACATGGAACTAATCTGTAAGTGGATATAAAAAATCTATTCTTGGATTACCAACTGGTTTCAGACAGCAAAGAAGAAATGGCAAAAAAAATGGTGAGATTTCAGGCTAAATCCAGGCTATAGGTGAGGGTCTCAATGACATCAGTACAGTATAATTATAAATGTCTAGAAATGGATTTAAATAATGAGGCAACAATCCTTTCTGAAAGTATAGAAGTATTCAAAATAGAATAAACAAAGACTGGCTTTGGGAGTCTTTAAGTCACTGGTAGCTTAAAACCAGTGGCCATTTATGAAGTCAGCTCCCTTCAGAGATGTCCACTTTATTTTAATCTATTTCTAAGCGTCTACTGCTGATAGAAAGAGGCTATGAAACCACATCAATCTCTTGATTTAATCTGACTTTTTAGATAGATACAAAATCTTATGGTTTTTAAAGATTTTTTAGTGGTTTTAAAATGAAAACTAGGATTAAAACAAAATGTTCTTCTAATTCTATTTCTACAACTGACATAGTGGAATATAATTCACCATGCTGGACCCACCATATAATCTATTTCTATTTTTGTCTTTGTCCTGGATGCTTGTTATCCACAAAGATCTATAATTCAGAATGTCACCAATGTCTTTGTGAGTAATTATATGACAGTGTGATCTGTAATTTTCATACAGTGTATTTTGAATGAAAATATGGAGGGCTCACAGAAAGCAAACATTTATGGAAAACTTACCATTATGACTCAGAAACTTTAATATGTTCCCAAGTCAAAAGAAGAACTGTCCTCTAAGAGAATATCCAGCTCTGTTATCTCTTGTAACTTTTTATTCTAAGGGAGAACAAACTTCTTTAAATAAAATAAAGGATGTTCTGATCAGTATTATAATGAAATTTAATATTTGATGTTAGATTATTAACTTATAATGATTTTTTTTCTTTTATTATTGATGCATGATCAGTATTTTAATCAGGTTCATCAATGATATCATATCTAGAATTCAGCACAGCAGGAAAATTAATGGATGGATTGATAACAAACATGCCTTATTATGATTTCCATTTTTTGTGCTCTTCAGTAAGTGATTTCAAAGGTGAGCCATTTTGTAACTAGAGCAAGCACTTAATGCCTTGCTTATTTAATTGAATACATATTAGTGCATAATTTTATATTAAGCAAAAAGATATATAGAACCAATTTTTTAAAGCAGAAATAGACTTATTCTGAGAATTTTAAAATATGATTCATCACACTGAGTGCCATGAATTTTAAGATTACATCTTTTACCAGAACTTAATTTGTTCTTCACTGGTCTATAGTTTAGTGAGAAAAATATGAAATAGTGGGAAAAGGCAAAAAAAAAAAAAAAAAAAGAAAAGGATTAAATATAGGAATTCTGCATGTTGCCCAGGAATAACAAGCAATATTCAGAGTATAAGGATTATTTTGAAATAGCAAATCACAACCTTATTTCAAACTTTCTTTCTGTTTGGTAGGATATGCCATAGAAAGCAATTAGATAAACAGTGATGAAGATGTATTCAGACATAACTTTGATGAACATGTCACCAGTAGCTCAGATGTGGAAATTGACATATTCTTTAACAGCAGAGAGATGAAATTATCTATTTTGAGTACGTTATAAGCTTCAAACCTAATTTTTATAAATTAAACACTTACAAACTAATTTTAAGTTCTATGACTTATTAATTTTAATTCATTTGAGAATATACTTTACTTTCATATGCTTTACCAAGCATATTTTTTGTGTTTCCTGTTATCAATGCTTGGATGTCTTTACCAGGGACATTGGTACAAATTAATAGTTTGATTACAAGGCAAACTATGAATAATCAGTCCTTAGGCACCCTGGAATTTTCTTCTAAGTTAGTGCCTTCTCATATTATCTTGAGATAAAAGTGAGAGAATGTGACTTACATTTTCATCAAAAATAGCTCTTTACCAGAAGAAATCTAGTAATTCTCAGACTTTTTTTTTTTTGCTGTCTAGTTGACTGTTGACTGTTTGCATGATTTATGAACTTGTTATATTGCTAACAATCTGGACATAGTTTTCAAAATTCATTCTCTCTGTTTTCTAGTTTACACAACTGTTGTTGAGTCATCATTGGACTCAATCATCACCTCACACTAGATTAAAATTACCAGCTGCCTGTTTTCCATTTCTCTTTCATTTACAAATTGTACTTTGAATGTAGGGTAGGTCTTATTCCAGTACTAATAAGCACTTACATCTCAGAGTATTTCTCTATTTTTCTCTGAACTGAGAGAGATTTAGAGAGAGAGATTGTTAGAAACCATATTTGGGAGACTAGTATGCAGAAAATAAGATTTCTTTCTTAAAATGTAAATCAAATGGACTGTTTTTAAAAGTAGACAATCACAATCCATTGTTTGCCTCTCTTAAAGGGCAACTCTCAAGCCAGTTTTCCATGATTTTCCAGATTTGTCTACAAATTCTTTGCAGGAATATCTGCACATTCTTTTTCCCCCCATTGCCTTTACTTATTTCAGAACCTTCATGAAAGTAAGCAACTACAAATACTCCGTAGTGAAACCACACTCAGATATTTCATCAGATTAAAAACTCAAAACTGGGATTTTCTCTTTTTCATCTGCAGCTTTCCTGTGAAAAAAAATCTGTGTTTTTTTTTCCAAGTACCCGAAACTATTTATAATTTATGAAAATTATTATTCTTTCAAGAAAAGGTTCTAAACTCAGTCAATTCTCTCATACCATATGTTGTCTGACAAGAAACAAAAGCGTGAATATTTAGAATTTCCTCAAATTATTTATTATGATTATTTTTATGATTATTATTATTATGATTATTTTAATAAAGGCACATTCAGAATAGTTGCTAATAGTTCAGGAAAAAAACAAGAAGAATACAGTATGAATGTGTGTGTATGTGTGAAGGGTGTATATAGTCAGTCAAAGAATAACTGAACAATAGCTATTGTCACCATGCTTTCTATTTATTTATGCACACGAACTCTTATGCTTATACATGAGTTTCAGTACAAATCTGCTTGAAGACAGAAAAGTAGTCTGTTTTTATTCTTTGCAGGAATCAAACTAATCAGTTTTAATCATAGTTGCCAACTTCTAGGTCGTCCTTCACATTTCACTGGTCAGCTAACAATAATCAGCACACATTACTTACATACGGCTCAATCCTAATTACTCTTCTCGGCCTACGATACAAACAATCAGAGACGCATGGTCTGAATGCTGACTCACTTTTTAAGCTTTAGAAGTTTTTTCAGCTTCTCTACAGACTGATCTCCAAATATATTAAATCAACCAGACTGGATACACCAGACTGACTATAATGCAAGTATATGGGGATCCAGGGCCTTTATTTTGGGTACAGAACATACTTGTTCAAAAATGATAGACTGATTATAAATTGAAATATGGTGTCCATTTCCTTGCTTAGATCTAGAAGGAGAAGGTTGTCAAAGCTATTACATTATCTCTGAAAATGTGAAAAGTCTATGTGTACTTTATCCAGAATTCAGTTATAAGACACTAGAACAAGAACTCTGTTAAAGGAATATTTTTTCATATTTTTCTACAGTTGACTTGTCATATCTCCCATTCACACTGGCCACTGGAATATATTCTGTGGGTTTCACAATTTCAGTTCTGGATGAAAATTTATCAAAGTGCCAATTTTTTCACTGTGTATTAATTGAATTGATAACTTCATAAACCTTGATAATGTTGGGAAACTTTGTAATATACCTATAAACAGACACAGAAGAATGGCTGCAATCCTTGGTTATCTGAAACAGAAGAAATTTCTTCTTGGATATTCTGAACTGATTACACAGTGTATAACTGAGAAAGAGCATCATCCTGGTTCTGACCAATACTTAACAGGAAGAAATCTCAGGTGATGTAAAAAGAAGAATTTCTCAGTTTATGGATAAGAATATTTGGGCTGAAGAAGGTATCAATTTCCAGGAAATAGAAAGCAAGGGATATAGGGTAGGAATGAACTGACATAATTTGTTCTTTGGAGAAAATGACAAAACAATGTAAAGCATAATGTGGCTCTTTTGAGTTGAAATGCTATTAGAATGGTACTTCAGTTCTGTAACTTTCGTTAAAGACAAAATAAATGCTGACATAAAACTGAAGTATTCAGCAGCCATGGGTCTAATCTTAAAAGGAAACAGAGAAATTTCTATGAAAGCTGGAATTTACAGAGTGACACAGTTAAGCATTTCTGAAGAAAGAAACTGCCTATCATTATTTCTCTTTTTATGCTACATCCAAAAGAAAGATGTTTGAAATTTCTTTTTTTTTATAAAAAAAAAATTAAATCACATTATGCTTATAATAAATAATTTCTTCTCTTCATGGAATCAGTTTTAGAAACCAAAACAGTAGCAGAAACTCTTATTGACCTCAACAGATTTTCTGGAAACCTTTCAATGTATATGGTAACAAAAAATAATGAAAATAGGATGCTATTTACTTGAGCATCTCTCAAAAATATTTTCCTTGAGTTTTCCTCTTAGCTTGTCAGAGAACTTGATTCTGCCTTACATTCTGTGGCATGTGAAAGGAAGATAAGTTTTTCAATGCTCTCCCTGTGTTAGTGTAAATATAGAAGGCTCTTCTAAATATGTACAGGCTCTTAAATGACTTATGGAACGTACCGTTCTTCTTGAAAGAAATATTGCAAATTAAGTCTGGCAGAGAAGTTAAGAACACTTCAGGACAAAGCTGCAAAGCCATTGTCTTCTAGAGAGAAAATATTACATGACAATGCAGAAATGGAAGCAAAGGCTTGAAGAGATATTCCAGCAAATATGTGAAAGCTGTGGTCATTCAAAATTTAATATAGCCATTCAGATTCTTTAATCATGTAAGTTGACAAAACCCATAATCATTATTATTTCATAAGAAAAATTATTTTATAGGAAAAAAACTGAAAAATGACTTTTTTTTGTTTGTTTTTATTATGATTGTAAATAACATTTACAAACTGAGTTTTTAGGAACCTGGAAAATTAAGAAGGAAAACTTGTTCCTTGTAAATGGTAGCTAGCAAAGTACTAAAAAAGTAGTTGAAAAAATTAGTCAGATTTTTCTCAATGCATAATTTTTGTTTGTTTGTTTAAATTTTATAGGACCGGAATGATGAAGGACCAGAAAATCCTAAATTCTGAAGTACTGAATGCCTTCTTTGCCTCAGTCTTTACTAGCATGATTAACTTTCAATAATCCCAGGTCGCAGAGACCAGAAACAGAAACAGAAAAAGATGGAGCAAGGAAGATATACCCTTGACACAAGACAATCAGGTCAGGGAACATCTCAGAAAATTTGACATACATAAATCCATGGGACCTGATGGAATTCATCCACAAGTGATGAAGAAGCTAGTAGATGTCATTCTAGGGCCACTTTTAATAATCCTTGGTAAATCATGGTGGCTGAGAGAAGTATCTGAAGACTGGAGGAAAACAAATGCCACTCACATCTTCAGAAGAGAAAGAAAGAAGACTCAGGGAGCTATGGTGTCAACCAGCCTCATCTTAATTACTGGGAAAGTGATAGAGGAGCTATTTCTGGAATATTTTTCCAAGTGTTAAGGAAACTTTACTGGGCTGCTGCATCATCACCTTCTGCTGTTTCTCTGAGTGCCCAGTCACCAGTCTGGTGCCACAGGTGCCTGTGCTCTTCGTTGTGCCAAGTGTTGGCACCAGCTCACTCTTGCCTCAGGCTTCCAGCATTTCCTGCCATTCAGAGCTCAGCCTGCAGCTCACACTGCAGCTTGCACACCAAGCTACCTGTACTCAATATATCCCTCAACACAAGCACATGAAAAACAAGAAAATCATCAGGAGTAGTCAGCATGAGCTCCCAAAGGAGGAACTTATGCTTGACCCATTTGATAATTTTTTTGACTAACTGACTGGCTTGGTAGACAAAGGGAAATCTACTAATATTGGCTACCTACACTTTGGTAAGGTTTCTACACCAACATCTATGAGATCCTTGCAAAGAAGCTGTTGATGTTTGGGCTGGATGAGCAGATAGTGAGGTGGATTGAAAACTGGCTGCATGATCAGCCCCAGAGGGTACTGACCAGGGACACAAAGTCTAGTGGAGCCACTGTCTAGCAGTATAGTCCAAAAGTGAGTCTAGTCCTGGTTAACATCTTCATAAATGATCTGGATCACAGGACAGACAGTAGCATAAGCAAATTTGCTGATGACACAAGATTGGGAGAAGTAGTTGATATGCCAGAGAGTCATACTGTCACCCAAAAGGACCTCAAAAGCCTTGAAAAAGCATCTGAAAGGAACCTCATGAAGTTTAGCAAAGAGAAGTCCTGAACCTGGAGAGGAAAAACACAATGTACCAGTACATGGTGGGGGCCACCCAGATGGCAAGCAGCATGGCGGAGAAGAGCCTGGGGATCCTAGTTGTCCCCAAGTTAAACATAAGCTAGTGATACACCCTGTGACAGAGGAGATCCGGGGCTGCATTTGGCAAATTGCTGCCAGCAGGCTGAGCGAGGTGAACCTTGCCTGCTACTCAGCTGTGGAGAGCCCATATCTGGAGTATTTTCCCAGTTCCATGCTCCCTAGGGGTGAGAAAGACATGAACATACTGGGGGGAGTACAGTGGAGAGCCACAAAGGTGATGGAGGGACTGCAGCACCTCTCCTACAGGGAACGACTGATGGAGGTGGGACAGTTTTGCCTAGAGATCAGAATCCTCAGGAGGACTCTTATCAAAGTATATAGATACTTGAAAGAAGATGGAGCTAGACTCTTCTCAGTGGTGCCTAGTGGCAGGACAAGAAGGAGAGAATACACTGAAACACAGGAGGGTCTACCTGAAAATTGGAGAAAAATATTTTACTCTGAGGGTGACTGAGCACTGGCACAGATTTCCCAGGGAGATTGTAAAGTCTCCACCCTTGGCAAGTGGCTGTAGGTAGCCCTGCTAAAGCAGAGGCTTGGACCAGATAACCCCCAGAGGTCCCTTCCAAACTGAACCATTCTGTGCTTCTGTGATGACTGATGAATAGAAGTGAGGATACTTTTTTTTAGAGATTTAGATTTTGCTTTAAAACAGATGAGCTGTAAGGCCTCCTAAGAATCTTTAAATGGTATGGTAAGCTAGATAAATTATTGGATGAAAAGACTTTTCTCCTATGAGAAACCTCAATTGTGGCTTCACTGTTTATGTACCAGATTAATATAAAGTGGTACCAGCAATTCTCAATTGTAAGCTTAGGGGACTAGGACAGAACTGTATGTCTGTAAGATTTGCTTTAACACATGATCATTTAGAAAAGTCATGACATGCATTTAATTGAACTGTGTCTTATTTTAGTTTCAAAAATTCATTTTCAAGGTTGTCTAAATGG
Source organism: Promerops cafer (assembly GCA_013398275.1). NCBI lineage: Eukaryota > Metazoa > Chordata > Aves > Passeriformes > Nectariniidae > Promerops > Promerops cafer. Next base: position 357,826 of record VZSE01001598.1, on the reverse strand, counting down.
CTTAGAAATATGGTGTGAACATTTGCCCTGATGATATCTAATCTTCTGAAAGAAATTCATGAATCTGGCTACTAATGATTTGAGGACAGCTCTCCTTTCTTATCTTGTACTTGTCAACATGCTTGGGACAATTTCCATTTGTTTCTAAAGCCTGTCAAATGTATAATTAGATTTGAATCCCACTGCTTTAGATGATATTTTGGCAAGCTGTTTGAAGCTGTTAACGATTATCCTCCCTTTTTATCTTGAAAGAATGAGTACAATGTCCAGAAATTTTTATATGCTACAGGTAATATATTTTGACTGTGATAACAATATTGTAGAAAGTGGCTGAAGAAGATGCTTAGTATAGCCTGAAGCAGATTATATACATAGAGATATAACTGTCAGCTGTGTTACTGATTAAATGCATAGATTACACAATTTGTCCTTCCAGTAATATAGGGTAGCAGTGGTTCAGTCTTTCAAAAAAGTCTGACTGCTTCCATTAGTACCTGACAGGGAAACTGACAAACCTATACAGCATATGCAATTACACATGACCCTGCCAGTAGATTAGGTATGATTTTGAAAACCAATGACTTCTTCTAAATGGCAAATCTTTACTGCTACAGTGTATTAGAAATACATTTCTGTGATCTGGGAATAAAGCCTGAACAGGAGTTGTATGATCACTCTAAAAACTGAGACCCCAGGATATACTCAAGATCAGCAATCCTATGAAAAAATTCATATCAAAAGCAGTGAAGATTCCACTTCCTTATATTGCTTTCTACCTCCAGGATATATGGGCTGACTCAGCTGGGGAGGAGATATGTGCAGAGCAATTTGATTGCTTTCTTACAGCTGTAAAAGACATGGAATTTGTGACATGGTCCAATTTCTTTCTGTTTGTGGCTTCCATTCTGCATTACCGTTATGCTGGAGGAGAATCTAATTTAAGATATTTTGTTCCCCATCCCTTGCAAGATTTTATGACACCCTCAGGTGTGCTGATTCAGCTGTGTGGTCTTGCTCTAAACCAGACGAGTGTGACAAGCCATTTTAAGAGTAAAACACACTATATCTTTTTTATTTATTTCAGTTGATCATTTCAAGAAATGTAGGTTATAGTAAGGTGACATAGCAAAGGAATTGAAAAGGGATTGTAATCTTTCCTGGGGAACAAGCAACTGTAGAAACCAAAAAGGCAACACCATGAAAATTTGCAACTGCTGCTGATGTGTTACTAATATAATATGATTGTTTAATCAAGAGGAGAGACTTTTTCATATAAAATTCATTTTTAACACTTGTTATGCAGTTTACACAACAGAATTTACTTTTATAGTATTCTACACTAGGAGAGGGTTTTTTTTTGTTTGTTTCAAAGAACTAAGAGGAGAAATAAATTTGGTTCTTTCCAGTCTGAACAGTCTTCTTGTCTGACTGGCAATAAGTAACAATCTACCTTTTCCTCTAATTAAAAAGAAAACATATCACTCATATAGAAATTCTCTTTTTGGCTTGCTTTCTCAGAATTAATAAATATTGGCCCATCAAAATCATTGATACCATATTTGTTCATTTTAGCTGAAAATACAGCGCACTTTTATAGTAAACACTTTCCTTCTTTATGCTACTCAGGTCTATGTTTGCTGAGCTGTTTTCTCCCTTTCTGTTGCACAGTTTTGCTGAAGACTTGTATAAACGGAAAAAATTCTAGTGTTGAGAGTCTGTACTTCATTCTGAATTCTTTCAAAATTCTTACATGTGTCTCTTTTTTTACATATTCTTATGATAAAGAAGGATTTTCTTCTGACCCCATGCCCCCCTCTTCCCTTTAAGTACTTGAAGACTGCAATGAGGTCTCCCCAGAGCTTTCTTTTCTCCAGACTGAACAACCCCAGCTCTCTCAGCCTGTCTTCAGAGCAGAGCAGCTTTATCCCTCTGATCATCCTTGTGGTTTCTTCTGGACCCACTCCAATATGTCCATGTCTTTTTTGTCCTGAGGACGGCACAGACAAACAGGTGGGGTCTCATGAGAGTAGAGCAGAGAAACAGAATCTTGTAATGATAAAAATTTGCCTTGTAAGCTATTGTTTGAAAAGTCTCTGAGCTCCCAGGAATGATCTTACTTAAACGCATTAGAAAATTTTATGAGAACATCATTAAGCAGTAACTGGCAAAATTATGCTAGAAGATTAGACAAGAACATCTGTATTGCACAGGGCATAAAGCATTTCCTGGAGAAAACACACTACACACTTATCATTCATGTTTCATACTACTTGAGAGTTGCTGAATGATTAAGGAACATGAACCTTGCCATAAAGGCAGAATAATATATATTACCATAAAAGTGCTTCTGCATATTCATATGTAATGAGAGCTGAACCTGGGGAAGACACGTAATTTTCTCTGTGGTGTCAGGTATTGGGGTTTGCACTGTATATTCTCATTTTAAAATGTAAATTTCAAGATGTGGTAAAAGATGACAATTCTGAATTTGATGAATCCAGTGAAACCAAGCATTACAGAAAACCATTATATTATAAAATAAATAGTTTTAGACACAATCAAGCCAAATTTATATCTCAGATTGCTAAATGTTTTTTGAAAAATATGGGATTTAAGATTTGTGATTTGACCTCATGTTAGTACCCCGTAGAATCCCGGTTCTTCACGATGGATAAAAACCTCAAAAACTGAGAGACAATACCTCAGTAGATGATCAAATATCCCAGTATCACTTCAGTGCAAATTCCAGGTCTCATGACATTCAAAACTATTGACTGATTCACAGTGTACTCTAGGAAGAGTCTTGTTTAATATTTCTTATTTATGCTTTAAAATTCTGTAGATAAAAGTGGATTATATGTCCAGTTTTAATAAAGATCATTCAGTATAAATAGCAATACAAAAGATTAAAAAAATCATGTAGGACAACAGTATGGACAATAAATTATGTAGTTTTATGGTAAAAGAGATCTAGTTGCTTTTTCTTCTGGATCGCCTGTGTGCCTTATTTCATACAGTGAGACTTCTAGTTCAGAATAAATGCAAGGTATGATAGTGAAATGCTGATATTTTCAAAAGTGATTTGCATCTTTCTGCCATGAGCCAGCATATATTGCAGCTCCTTAGGCTACAAACTACCATTCAGGGGTTTTCAAGCCTTTGAAAACAAGGCTGATGTTTTTTGCTACAGATGGTGCAAATTGGTGTTTATGAATAGGTACTGGAGGATCAATTAATATGTACTCAGGAAAACAAGAAATACAGGTTTATAACACAAGGTCAATGTCTGTTGTTCCCTATCGATTTTTCTTTCTATTGATTCATACCATTGATAGTGCTTTCCTTGTAACCTGTTATCAAGGTAGGCTACAGTGGCAAGATGAAAGTGCTTTTCTCTGTGCTTTTAAAAACACACTAGATACATGGTCACACCTTCACAAGAGCTACGTTTCCACAGCAAGTTTGCACCACATGTGATTGCTTTCATGGGTGTAAAGATTTGATAAAAAACTGGTGATGATCAAAAGCTTTGATCAAAAACATCATTAACATTTCTTTAACAATATTCTACATTTTGAAAAATATCACAATGCCCTTTTAATTTTTGAAGAATATCCTCCTCATCTTTCTCTAACTCTGAATCTGACTTTTATGTGCATTTGAAAAAGATAATGGAGATTTGCATTTGGTTGACAAAGAAAGGTGGAATTAACATTTTATGAGTTTTTTCTATATATTTTCATAATTTTTTCAGTTATCTTCACTATAGAGCTGAATAAAACTCTGTGCACAGAATCAGAGAATGAGTTGGGTTGAAGGGACCTGAATGGCCATCTAATTCCTGCCATGAGTAGGAAGACTTTCCACTAGAATAGGTTGCTCAAAGATCCATCCAGCCTGGCTTTGGACACTTCCAGGGATGGGGCAGCCACAACTTCTCGGGGCAACCTGTTCTAATGCCTCACCACCCCCACAGCACAGAATTTCTTCCTGGTGTGTAAACCAAGCCTACCCTCTTTCAAACTGAAGCTATTCCTTCTTGTTCTGTCATTTCCTGCTCTATGTGCAAGCATTCAAGGCCCGATGACTGAAATATCTTGTTTTACTCATAGTCATCTAATGTAAGTCTTAGGAAGCCCACATCAGACTAAAACATGCGAGTGTAGGACCTGGGCAGTAAGTTTTACTGCCATGGGAAGTAACATGTACACAACATTAGGAGAAGCACGAGGTTTTTAAATACAACTAGAACTGCTCTGCCAAATCATAAAAAAGAAAAAAAAAAGGGGTGAAGTACAGCCCAATGACCTTCATATTTGGAAAACAAACATTTCATATTGCAAAAATATAAAGCTCTTTGAGAGATTTCTGATGTCTTTGATTTATCATTTTGCCAAGACACACAGATATGACAGTTGTTGGAGGCAGGTAAACAACCCTAATCTTTTGAGGTGTCAGTAAAACTGGCAGTATTTATAAAGAGTTGCATCCTTTTCTTGCACTCCAACTTTGATTAAAAATTCAAGGGTATTTTCAAAGCTCCTAAACAAGCCTCGAGAAGAAAGTTTACAAAAGATCTCTAATTTTAAATTATTAATTTTTCATTGCTTTCTGTTTTCAGTAAACCCAGTAAGTCTGAAGTCATATGACATAATTTTAACCATCTAAAATTTAGGTCTTAAATTAACTATATTTTCCCTCACACTGACCATCACCGATAGAAGGAATGCACCCCAATTAAAATGAGTATCTAAAATACACTGTAGATAACTATTCCACCTTCCATTTGTTATCTTATGTGTCTATTTTATATTTAATATTACTGAATTTCAGGTTGATTTTTCCCTGCATCTTCCAGAGAAGTCCCTGAAATATGGGGTTTTAAACTAGCAGTATTCATAGTGTGTCAATCCATATCTATCAAATCATCCTGAAAAACTTATGTAGCCTTCAAATTTTTGCTTACTTTACTTTTGTTTTTGATAATTTTGTGCTTTACAACATGACAGCTTAAATAATGAGTTAGGAAATTGAACTCTGATACCGGTTAATGTCATAATGAAGCTGCCCCAGAGCACAGCAGATGCCTTCTGGCAGAGCAATACAAAAACTCCACCTAGACATATCAGAGATGCTACAACCATCAGTGTCCAACATACACACACAGGCATGTACAAAGTTCTCACGTTAATTGGAAGCTCTTACATAAAGAGTCATATATTTGAGCAAACCTAGTTAGTTATTACAGAAGTCTAATTTTTTCTTTTTTAAGAGTAATTTAGGGCACTGATAATGACAAATAAATATGTCTTCTTGACTGCTGTGAAGCACTTGAAATAGCTCTTGTTCTGCACTGTTAGTGGGCCTAGAAGTTTTTAAGTTTAAAGGCCATGCTTACCTCTGTCAAACTTAGAATTCATTTACACTTAAAAAAAAAAAAAAAGGAGCTTTACAAGTTCTATACTGTTGCATGTTCATTTTTTTAATGTTACCAATGTCAGGTCCAAAAGTAATTATTTCTCTAAATAGGTAGAGTGTAAATGTTAAACGTTGCTTGCATCAATAGTTGCAAAACAATACAAATATTCTCTTTTCTATTTATCCAACCCCTCATTCTTTGAAGAATTTTCATCTTGGTCTGGTTTGTATTTTCCAGTTGGATGAAGAGAACTGCAGGTAAGAGTCTTTCATTAGAGGCATGTCTGATTTAATTAATCTTTAATTATTGTGCAAAACAAATGGAAGGATAGCTTCGATCAGCAAATTCATTTGCCACATTTATCAACTAGCTGATCTTTATCACCCACCCAGATGACAGTAAATCAAATGCACACCCCTTTTCAATTCATGAAGCAAATGATTAAAGTGCCCATAAGAGTCCCTATCCTAACTAAATCTAATTGTGTGTGAATAATCAGTTAAGTTGTGTGATGAATGTGCCATCATAGAATCTAGTCCATAACCAAATCATGTTTTGAATCATACTTGCTTTAAAAGGAACACTCTTAACTCATGTCTTCAGGTGTTTCTTTTCTTCCTCCTTTACTGATAGATAAGTATGTGCTATATTAATTACATCATTTTGCCTTGCTTCCTCCTCTTTTTATATCAGCTTTAGGGCTTACTTTCACTTGAGCTTTATAATTGAAACACATTCCAAACACATATATATATCTTATTAAAAATCATCTTATGCACAAGCAGTATTACTGTGTTTCACTTCAAACACTTTACTAGTTCAAACTGAATTTAAATATTTTCCATTGCACATCTTTGACTCTTGAGATCATTATTACTTGACTAAATATCTCCTCAATTCAAAAAAAAGAAAATTAAATCATAACTGTATTTGTTGATTGCAGAATATAAATGGTACATGTTCTCCTTCAGGACACATTTCTTGACATCTGCTATTCTTAAATATTTATGAACCTATTCTTTTTTTGCCTGGACTTCTATGATACCATATTTAAGGTTTCATGAGACTTTTGTTCATGGACAAAATTTAATTTAGTGGACATAAATAAGGATTTAAAACCTTTAAGAATGTTTTCATCAGTATGTAATTTAATAATGAGGAACTAACATGACAAACAAGCATTTAACCTTAACTGATACCACAGTGTATTTAACCTTTTTCAAGTCTGCAATGAGATGTTCTTCCCTACTTTCTTAAAAATAGTTTAAAAGAGATTTCTGTTGATCTAACACATTAAAGAGAGAACAAAAATTTTGTAATTTGTTATATTTAGTTGATCATCTAAAACCAAAGAACTAACTTCAACTTGAAATCACTGAAGAGTAAAAAACTTGAAGAGGAAAAAAATATTTTATATGTTGGTTCTCTCTATGTACAGAGCTGGAAAAGAGAAGATAGGATTCACACACATCCTTTAAAAATGTAAAATCTCAATGTACAATAGAGTCCTGGATTGTGTTTTTGTTTGTGTAGTTGTTATTACTGTTATTATTAATAATAATAATAATAATAATCACCATCATCATCATCATTATCATCATCCAATAGGGGTCATCTATTTGGAAGATGCCCTTGGTGACAATGCAGTTTTATTAACTACCACTTTCAACCATGGTAATGATATGTTTGGGTGAAATGTGTACTTATCTGAAACAGATTCTGTAGCTATCAATGAAAATGCACCCATCAGATAACAGAATGTTAATCCTTCAAGAGCTTCAAGACCTTCAAGAGCTACACTGGTTTAAATCTTCTCCATATGTGGATTTCAGACATATTTCAGATGACTGGATGCCACCCACAGCCATCCTGCTGGGTCACCGATGATAGGTCTCATGCACATATGCACAAAAGCAGACAAAGAAATAATGAAAATGTCTAACTGTGTCCCTAGGGCAAATATACTCACAAATAAAAATTTAAATATATATTCAACTGAATTTAAAAGATGCTTCATTAACTCAAATTAAGGAATTGTTTATTCCCTGCAATCTGGAATCATTGTAATACAATTTGATTTGTGTGCGAGTATGAATGTAAACACTTATTTCAAACTAAAGACTTTCAGATTTTCATTACTGAAGTATTTAATGGGACAATTTGCCAGGCTTTTTTTTAACAACTATGAAGTGATCTCATTAAATTATTAAGCAAGTGGTTTAATTATGCCAACTTTCACATCTAACTGAAAAGCAGATGTTTTATTGGAAAACATATTTCTTCATGAGAGCAATATCTAGCCACATAGTCACAGATTGAGACCTAACGACAGTTTAAAGGCTAAAGACATTTGGATACCAAAACACTTTAGTCACAGATTTATGCAGTTTTACAAATTATACTATTTCCTGTTTTGTGGGAGAGAGGTAGGAGGAGTTACTGTGATGTATGCAGTCCTGACAGGTCATGGGTTTTCCTGATCTCTCTTCTGCTCCCTGCATTCCCTAGAGGCAGCAGAGAAGATCTTGGCTCCCAGTTGCCTGCCCGCAGAGTCTGTCAGGTACTCTGAGTACTACCCCTGATGCTCTGAATTTTCATGAATTATAGCATTAGATAGGAACAACCTTGTTAGTGAGTAGATCATTCAAATGATACTTTCTTTTTCTTACTTGCTGTTGCCATTTTTTGACACTCATAATCTGTTTCAAACACATCTGGTCACATTTGCACTTGTTAATGATCAAAATGTTGTTCGCATAATTTCATTATTTATTTTATTGAACACACCAAAACTATTCTTTTGCTTGAGGCATCTGACTGATCATGTTTTATCTACTGCTATGAAAGCAAAGCTTTTACAACCTGTACTAGGAATGCCTGACTTGCTAATTGCTACAAGTATTGGTGTGCCTTTCTTATGCAGGAAGGTAGCAGATAAACAGGTAATGTACTTCCAACTGTCAAGCCCCTGTTCAAAAGATACAAATGGATGAGTCACTTCTGTTTTCAAGCTTCACGAAACAGATATATATATGTCTGTTCTCAACAGAGGGTGAAAATCAAATTAATTTGTTGGCTTCTCAAAAATAAAATGAGACATTCACAAAAGATGGATGGATTTCATATGAACAGACACGGAAAACCAAATAATTCTTATAAGAATCCCTTAAAAGTATTTTGAGAGAAATATCTTTAAAATGGTACACAAATTAACAATTGCTTTGCAATACCATGAACGCCATCTGCATGTAGCAGATGTCCCAACAACCTGTAAAAAAACTCCCATATTTCAAACATCATCTTTCCCCTAAATCAGAGTATTTGGGGGAGGGGTTGTGTGTGGGTTATCAGTTATTTTCAATATAATCTGGCTCACTGAGATCACAATCTTTCTTTCTCTGAAGAGGAAGATTGTGTTTGCCTTCCCCACAACAGATAATGTTCAAGCTTTCCTAACAGAAAAAGTAGTTATTCAACAAGGAGTTGGGTGCTTGGGTAAGCTGCAATAAGATTAATAGTGAGTCCCCTACAGAAAACCAGGAAATGGATCTCCCTCATGGCCCCTTTCCTGAGTGTTGTGTTCAGGGAAAGGAGACCACTCACTTGCTCTTTAACCCTTGTCTGAATAAAAGAGAGGACCCGAGCTCAGCTGGAGAAGTATCTCCTTTAGATGCAGTCCTGACCTGTGCTGTTTCAATTACAGAACTCAATGTAAGGCTCTGTTGAACTGAAGCCCTTGCAAAAGATTTTTTCTTTTCTCCTTTTTCTTGTTTTTTTTATTGGTCACAGGAAAAAGTAATGCACACCTTAAAGCATGTGTATGAGGACTGAATTCTAGAAATATGGGAGAAAGTATGAATTCCATGACAAAATAAAAATGAAAAAATTATGTATGTTGCTGGAAGCAAAATTTTATCTGTGTCTCTTGGCATATAAAACAAATACAGTTACAAGCTTATAGTAGACACTCAAAGGTTATGATCTACTGTGACATGTCCATACAGGCATTTTGCAAATGCTGACACTGTAGTTTCTGATTAGCCATCAGACATCAGTCTCTGCCAGAGGATTGTTGCCCTACTGTGCTGCTTTCATGTAATAACCATGAGCTGAAATAGCCACTATGAGTCAAACTCAGGCAGGTATAACTGAGTTTTCACTCATTCTGTTGCTTTATTTCACAGAGCTGGATGGGAGGGTTGGATAAGTTAAATACAACAATTTAGGCTGTCTTCCACTTTAGAGATGGCTCTTCTCTGAACCAACTGGATCATGGGCAGAGAGTGGCCTCAAATCTACACCACAGCAAAAGTAAGTCAATCTGTAAAAGGTTATGTGAACATATTCAAATATCAAAGTGTTTAAAATGTTTTACACAGAATAAAATATTAGTTTCATATAATCATGTATATAACCTATATGACTGAAGTAAAAAATTATCAGAAGTGTAACCAGAGGAGTAACTTTTAACAACAATTACTCACTACCTCTGATGACAGATCAATGCCCAGCCAAACTCTAAGCAACTACTGTCCTGGAAGATGGTTATTATGATTGTGCAGGACATCATACAGTATGGAACCTGCCTTTGGTCAGTTGAGGTTAGTTGTCTCAGCTCTTTACCCTCCCATAATCTTTCCACACATAGCCTAATTGCTAAAGGAGTAGGTTGAGTAAAGTGAGGAAAAGACTTGTCATCAAGCGCTGTTCAGCCATAGCCTAAACACTGGTGTATTATCAACACTATTTACTCTCAAATCCAAAGTTATGGAGAAAGCTAGCTGCTTTCCAGCCAGAACCACTGCAATCACAATCTGTTTAAATGCCTTTTGTAAAAAACAGCTTTTGCATATCATCAGCAATCAAACCAGTGAAAAGTTGGGGGTGGGGTCTATATGGGGGGTTGGGGTTTTTTTGTTTTATTTTCTTCTATGAAAGACAAGAAACAAGTGGTACATTCTACTAGCCAACATTAAGGATCATTTTATTCAAATTGCCAGGACTGTTGATTCATCATAATAGTTCTGTCAGATTATATCAACGAAAATTGCTCTTGAACACAGGTACAGTAACAAAGTGATACTGATGAATAAATTATCTACTCTAGAAATAAATAATCAAATATGAAAAGCTTCTTGACATGCTCTTTGACAGTAAAGAAAATATTATGTGATGATTACACTCCAATTCAATAGAAGCAGAAAACCGATCTATAAAATATTTAACAAACCAATCTGAGTGAAACATGCCCAGTCTCACTGGTCTATGTGAAAAACTGAATTACTGCCTCTTCAAATTAATCAGAAATACTTTGGTATGCTCTTTTAATCGGAAGGTCACTTTAAAGATGACAGGCAAGAGATCTTTTTATTTGGGCAAATATTTGAACTTACTACCTTGTTGTGTTTATATAAACTGTGTGCATTGTCCTTGTGTAAGTACTTTTCTCTGTGACCTTTTCAAGCATATAGCAAATAAATCTTTCCTTAGCTTTAAAGTGGCTGTCATAACAACACCACAGGGCTCTAGGCATGCTGACTAACAATTTCGAAACAGTCTAATCAAATTCAAAACATTTCTCTTTGAAATTAATAGGTGTTGGTATGAAATGACTAATCAGCTTTAATAGTTACAGTTTGGGTGTATTGCTGTCTTTCCCAGTTACATTTCCATATAGTTTTATAAATAAGAAAGTTGTATCAGTTTTTATTAAGATGGGATTAAAGTGAACAGTTGCATTAAGAAAGGGACTCATGCTGATATTGTAACATTTTCTGCAAGATTTGTTGTTTTGGTTTTTTTCTCTTAAACTGATTAGGTATTATCTCAATGCAGTAAATTAAAGAAGACTTCCCATCAGAGGAGTGCCTAGGTAAGAAGATAATCTCAGTTTGAAAGTCATTATCTTTAAAGGAAAGGTTCATATGATTTTTACTTCAGCCAAGATTTCCAACTCAACCCAGAATCTCAAATTCAGGCTGCATTCTTTCTCTGCTCTGGCCCAAATGAGGTTTATGCTCAGGTTCAGGGGTCCTGGTGATGTGTTGTCTAGAACTGGGAAAGAATCAGGTTTGAAGCACTTAGGCAAGCAGTGAGAGAGAGAATAGAGGGGAAAAATTATATCATAATGGTAATTTCTCTAAGCAAATTTAAATCTTAAAATTGGTTTCTTCTGTGTCTTTGTAGAGTATTCACATCTGAGTCATGCTGCAGGACTGCTCCTTCAGCATGTGATCATAAGAAATTTAACCCAAAAGGTGAGTCTTCCTCCAGACATAATTTTTATCAGAAAAATCTGGGGTAATAACTAATAATAGGATACTATCTATATTGTGACATGGATGGTAGGATTAATTGATACTGTCTTCATGTATATGTGTGTGCGTGTGTGACTGAATCAGTAATCCTAAAGTATGTATGTAAAATTAATTACTTATTATGTCTTAGTTCTGAAAAAAAAAAGGAAGTCAAGAAAACCAGCTCTTGAATCCAAGAATAGTGATTGGCAATAATCTGTCTTATTTATGGTGTGATTTTTGAGGTTGTCATTTGTAGATCTAAGAAGTGGAGTTGCTGATCCTTGTCGGTCCCTTCCAACTCTGGATGGTCTATGATTGTAATTCTGATCTAATTCAGGATGCAGCATGGCTAACCCATGAGCAGCAACTCATGTCTAAGAAGTGATAAAATAAAATAGAACCTACCAACTTTTTTGATATTCCTTGGTGTCAGCCTTACATCCCTTGAAAGACCTGCTATGAGGAATTCTGCCTGACACACATTGGGTACAGACCAGTAAAAGAAACCACAATGAGATACATGAAATCCAATGAGATTAGTTTACCTTCATGTTGAAAGCAGTGCAAAATTTCTGCACATAAAAAAGGTATGCATTGCAAGCACTTATTTACACCATAACATAAACTCTATGATGCACCATTAGTTACTAAAGAGAATATGCATAAAGAACTTAAATATTAGTCCACTCTGGTCAGAACATTATTGAGTAAAAGCTAAAGCTTGTTGTCATACATCAGGGCACTATGAGGGCTGGTGTCTCATGGTACCTGGGGCGAAGAGACCTCCCCACAAGATGTCAGGACAGGACTCCGTGTCCAGTCCCACTGTCAAAAGCCAGAGCAAGTGGGATGGACCCTGGCTGGTAGTCCCTGCTCTGCCTGCTCCCAGCCAGGGCACAGAGCAGTCCAGGAGACCGCTGGGGGAATTTGGCATCTCCATGGGGATGGAGATGGGCCAAAGATTGTTCCAGGATTGGTCCAGGATTGTCCTGTTAGGGCTTCACTGGGACAGGGACAGAGGAGAGGAAAAGAGGTCCTGTGCCAGGGGCAGGAGACAATGCAGGAGGCTCCTAAGTGTCACTTTCTTTGCTGGTGATCAAGACAAATCTCAGTCTTGATCCCACCCACATCATTAATCCCAGGCTTGAAAACATAATGAGTCTTTCACTGCAAAAGTAAATTAGTAAAAGCTAGGGAACAGTTAGGATAAGGAAATTGAGAGGCAGTTTAGCTGAAATTGGGACACCTATGTTTTGTGCTGAAAAAGGTGTCAGAGGAGCTCTGGAAAAGCATCTTGTATTCCCAGGAACTCAGAACATGAGAAGCTCACAAATTTCTTATCAGAAATTCTTGTGCAGTTTTCAAGCTTCTACCTATATCACTCAACATAAAACTAAGCATAAGGCTATACTATCTTAAAATTCAAGAGAGTTGCTCTAAATTGATTATATTAATGGGGGATTTAACCTAGCAGGGAGAGATTCAGCTGGAATAGCCAAATTACTATGACTACTTCTAATGATGTCCTAAATGGTCAGTAACCTGCCAAAGAATGAAAATTAATTCTATATGTAAGAAGTTTTATCACAAATTATGTGGTTTAGGTTGTTTTAAATGGAGGAAAATGTCCCTAGCAGTTTGTAAACCAATTCTTCCTTCCTTGACGGAATTCTGTGATGTTGAGCAATAACTGAAGATCCCTTCTGTGGACAATAGGTCTGATTCTCGAGTGCATTTTTCCTTCTGCAGCTAGCACATTTGCATTTAATTTGCAAAAGCAAAATGTTCCTAATCTGCTTTTACAGATGTGATTACAGGAGTAGAATATCAGAGGTGTTTTTTTTTGTCTTTTCTTCATGAATAGAACAATATGATTCTGAATTTACTCTGCGGAAATACAATGTGGACCTGATTTTCTATCAAAACAGTTTTCATACCTCTGGAATGGAGCTAATCCTGGAAAAAAAGTGGAACAAATGTAGCTTTCCAAACCACCTTAATTATATTTTGACCTATGTTTACTATATTGGGGTTTTCTAACATGGAGAAAAATGTGTTTCTTTTCATTATTTTGATTAGTTTTAATTCAAATATGCTGAGTTAAATGGCTTTCTTCCTTATGCTGTTAAGTATCACAAGTAAAAACGAGGCTGTTAGGAATAGATTTCCATCAGGCTGGGTATTATTTAGCAATAAATGGTTCAAAGCTAATAACTCATCTTTTTTGTAATTTGTAGTACCTGGTAGTGATCTGACTTTAGACTTCATCACATACTTTTTCCATATCATTAACCAGAACCAGAAATCACAGTTTCACAGCAATTGAACCAATGCTGAGAAACAGTGTGACAGACATTAGTTTTAAAAAATGTATTACTTTGAAATACTTTGGCTATGTTTAATGCCTTCTGTTTTTAAAAGAATTCAATAAACCTCTCTGCAGATTACTTTGGAGGGGAAGAAACACTAGAGCATCACTTTGTGTCCAAATAGATCAAATACATTTTGCAAATGAACTTTGCAATATGAAGATTTGAAATGTATGATGGTAGAGTTCAAACTCAATAACATTAGGATAGAAAGCTGTGTGGTATGATCCATAGATTTTACAGTCCAGGTGACATAGAAGGATTCTGTACTGTGATATGGAGGGAACAAAACTTCGTAGAGTTGAAATCAACTTAACAGAAAGAAAAAAACACTCTGAGACAAAAAGGAGTCTCACATCTTATATTAGTCATACTGCACGTGAACCAGTAGCTTTGTGAGGAAACATTTCTCTGTGTGATGTAGAAATTTGTTGTCCACTTCTCAGCTCCCAACACTTGAAAATCATTCCTTCCTAAATTTCAGCTTAAGGAAGATTCTTATTTAAGTGTGTCTTGGTTTGAGAGGAAGTGGAGGGTTTTTTTGGGAAGTTTTAGTCAAACCAATGAGTGGTCAGATTTGAATGTTGTCACCTGGTGTGACCACTGAAGACGTGAGTCACCTCTGAAGACACACGGGGTTAAAAGCAGAGATTTCCCAGAGTTTGCTCTCTTTTGTTCTAGCCACAGGAGAGTGCACATCACCTCCTCTGCCCAGCCAGAGGCCGGGTGGGAGAGGGGGAGCCATGGAGGCCCAGGCTGAGGTAGGCCGGAGCCCCGAAGAGAGAGAGAGAAGGTGGAAGGGAATGGAACCGGGCCAGCCCCTGCAGGATGGAGGGGTGGAGAGACATTGAGATGTCTTTTGTTCTCCCCCCAGAGGAAGAGAGAGAAAGAGAGAGAGAGAGCGAGCCTGTGCCGGCAGAGGAGGCGGCAGGGGGGTGATGCCCAGCATGTGGGAGTGCCACCGTGAGATCTCAGTGCCCTGAGGGCAGCGGAGCTCGGACTTTTAACCCTTTCCTGGGTGAAGGAAACTTTGTGAAACATTAGTCCTCCTAGCTGGTGGTTGGAGAGAGAAGAGAGAGAGTCTGGGACCTGAGATGTTAAGAAGATGTGGAAAAGCTGAAGTGGGAGGAGATGATGGAGTGGCTTTTATTTTTAGCTGGACTTCTCTTGTATAGCCATAGACTGAACCAAGTTACCTGTAATACATGAGACTGCATTTGGGTGGATGCTATAGCCTGAGCCAAGAGACTGACCTGCTGTAATGATATTATATAAAAGAGTGAACAGAGGAAGATGAAGAGGGCGTGGTGGTGCCCTCTGTCTTCAGGGAGAAGAAGAGCTCTGTTCTTGAGACCCTCGGCCCCAGGGGATGAGAAAATGGGGGGGGACTGTTGTCCCAACAATGAGACATTGATGTTTTTTGGCACTTGGCAAAGCATCCTTGAAGAACCCTGTGAGCAGTTTCGGTCCATGGACGGTGGTGAGAGCACTGTACATGGAAGGAGAATGTCATGGTGGCAGATTTTCTCCGGGGGGTGGCATGTGTGACAAGGAAACATGGGGAGTTTCAACCCTGTTTCGTGGGGAGGACTATGGTACAGGAGAGACTCCTCTCTCCCCTGATGGACTGAGAATTGATTATCTGAGTGGTGGTAACTTAATCAGGCTTCCAAGGTTTTGTCTCACTGTGGTTTGGTGGAAATTGGGTGGGAGGAGGATGAATGCTTGGAAGGTTTTCATTCTGTTTCCTGTGTATTTGTGATTTTAGTGTAGGTTAATAAAGTTTTTTCCCTCTCTTTCTAAGCTTGAGCCTGCTCTGCTCTGTTCCTGGTTGCACCTTACAGCAGTTAGTTGAAGAAAATATATTTGCATGGGGGCACTGGCACTGGGCCAGCGTCAAACCATGACAAAGTGGTAAAGGAATATGGAAAAAATGAGATTTTCTATACCACACTTTAACATCTTCCCATCTGTAAAGTAAAATATTCTTAAATGTAAAAAAAAAATGTGAAGAATTTGTATTATAATCACAATTTTGTAGAACAGTTAAACAAGAAGCTATAATCAAATTTAATTGAAACAGTTTGAATGCATTACACTACTCTGAAAATCTTATTGAGAAAGATGGAAGAATACCTTTTTCTGGCTAAAAGATGACAAATCAGTTAGATAACTTGGACTCCTGCAAACACTTCTATTTCTCAACTCTTCATATCTGCAATGCAAGTTAAAGTAGAATCCTTCAAAACTGTACAAAACCCCTACCTTTTTTATTTTTTTTTTTTTGTGCGTAAGACTATTTGTTATTTTAATATTTGTTTATACCCTCCAATCTCAGTACCTGCCAAAACCAGAAAAGGCTGTACACTATTAACCTAATCCAAATACAGAAAAATCTTTAGGCAATATTCTGTGAAATGTTCTGTTCTCTCCAAAGGCCAAGGAGTTAAAGTCTCACAGTGTTTAAACTGGTGTTCACTGGAAAAAGAATTGGCTGTTGAAGGTACCAGGATATTGAGGGAGCTAACAGGCTCTGCAGCCCCTTCCCCCAACTGCTCAGAATTTGTCTGTGTTCAAAGTCAACTCTGATTTTGCTCACCGGTATAACATGGGATCAAACTGCTGTGAAAATATAAGCTATGACAATTTGAAGAGGGAGCCTTGCCTATGGTCACTTTCCTCTTTTCTTGAAAGCTGTGTTAAACTCAGCCCCTTGACCTATGTCCATGGGAGAGTTTTGTGGCAGCTCTGCCTATACCTGGAATTGCACCCCACTGTCCCTAACCTGGCCTCTCTGACTTGGCTTCCTGGCCATGTGTCAGACCTGAATTGTCTCTAAGGACGTGGCTGGCAATCACAGGTCTGTTAGCTGACCCTGGTCACTGCCACCAATCATCTTCTCTTCTTGCATGTGTGCTCAGTAATAGTGTCAATATGGTAGAGCTGCTGCCCTGCCTACCTGCTGCAAATCCAGTTCCTGGCTCCCTTCTCCATGCATATCAGTACAGGCTTGCTGTTACCTGCCAGTGAAAAGCTCATCTGGCAGATTAATGGCTTTGTAGAACACTGGATTTTTTTTTTAAACCAGGTATGAAATGATATTTTCCTTTTCTTTTTTACCTTGGGACTGACACAAAGATGACCTGTACTGCACACTGAAAGTTCCTATATGTCAAAATAGCCAGAAATTTTTCCCAGGTTCTCCTACAATCCTGTGACTTCTTTGTGAGATTATGTCTTAGTATATTCCTACTTTTCTATTTTGTTCATTTGGAAATAAAATAAGTAGTGCTTCATATATACCATGATTGCCTAGCTTTTGGGAATGCATATTTGATCTTGCTTGAGACACCAAATGCAGGAGGATCTTGGGAGCCAGGGTTAGATTTAAATCAGTATTTTAGTTCTATAACGTGTTTATTCATATTCCTATTTACAGGTCATCAGAAAATTTCTAAAACCCCATGTATTTCTCCATCAGAAAAAAAAAAGTAAATCCCTTAGTAAATCCCTTAGTATAGACTGGATTTTCTTCAACAAATATATTATTTCAGACATAGAAAAGTTCCAGTTAAAATTGAAGAGCATAAGAAAAGAGCTACACAGGCGAGTCTTGGCTGCAAACCCATCTGATGACCCCAGGATACCTACTTCACAGGCTCTCTTTTATATTCCAGCTTTGTGCCTAATTCATCAGTAATCTCTTTTTTTTTCAGTATTTCATCTTGCTGGCAATTTATGTGTATATAAAACTTGACATGTATTTGGCCACTAAAAGACTGAACTCAGAATTAAATAACTTTCCCTCATGTAAGCTATAAAAAACTTGGCTAATCTAGTTTGTATTTCTTTATTCACATAAAGAAGCACAGCTCTAAAGAGACTAAATGAGATTGTTATATTTGCCAAACTGTTATCTACCACTTTGAGGAAGTGAAACTTTGTCTTTCTTCACATGAAATTACCCAAAATCTCATAACCTATTCCCTATTTCTAAAGACTTCTTTTGCCTCGTGTCTTATCTTTTTTTAAGGTTTTAATTTTATTTGGGGGGGAGAGGGAGAAGAAGTTTTTGGTTTTGGTTTAGGGTGGTTTTTTTAAGTGAAGAGTACGATGACTTAAAATGTGTGTGTCAGGTTAAGTGTTTAGAACAAAATAACCAACACCATAATTTAGAGTAGCAAGTAAATTAGCTGAAATAATTAAGAGTTAGATATAACTTTAGCATGGCATAGATTTTTTCTGACCTAAATGTCCATCCAAAAAGTTAAGTCATTAGTTAAACTTGGTTTTCTTTGATTTCAGAATTACTACAGAAATGTAGGCTGAAAATGGAGCAAATTTAACTTTTTGTAGAGATCAGGAAGATGAAGCAAATCTAACCTTTAGTGTTGAACCTAAAAAGCAGGAATATTCATCTAGACCAGCCCGATAGGAGTCCTCTTTTGTTGAACTCGATGGAGTTCTATGGAATTCAGATCACACATAAACCTCCCAGTGTCTTGGCCTTTAGAGACATCACATTTCCACTCGTGTATGAAACCAGGCAGTAATACTTGAAGCTGTAGTTTGTTTTCCTGGGGTTTTGTTGCTTCTTTCATCTATACTTCCTCTGATTTCTGTGACTTTCGGGTTGTTATTTTCATTCTTTTGTGGTATTATTTTGACAAAGCTTCCATATCCTGGGAATATATCCCATGAACAAATTTCATGATGTTATGCAAGAAATGGCCAAAGTTTTGTATCATTTGAATGGTAAATTTATTAAGATTATAAATTAAATTAACCGAAATAAATGTGCAAGTTTTCATATATACTGTATCTGATCCTTCTCGTAGTGAGACAGGAAAGTCTTTGTTTTATGAGAAAAAAGTACAATGTTGTGTAAAGTACATATTCATTTGTCTCTCTGTTTGTTGCCAGTGCAGAAGCCTCTGAAACCTCTTAATTAGAATTGTATACACCTGGATATAGTTAATATTAATTTATCATCAAAATATGAAAGTATTCATTTCCTTAAAAACACATACTTACCATAATGGTAAGAATGTAGTGGTGACCAAGTGCCTTCCATCACTGTACATATCAGTGCTAGCCATGCATCAGCTCTGTAATCTAAATCCATGCACACAATATATCCTGTTAGTTAAACATTAGTACGAAGGGTTAATTAATTATTTTAAGCATTTTAGTTTTAAGTTTTTTGTTTTTTCAGTCTTAACGCTCCCCTCACTTTAGGCTCAAATGCGAAAACATACATATATCTCATGTACTGACATATGCACATACACAAATATATACACATTTATGTATGTGTGTGTATATATTCATGTACATATTCACATATAGACATTTCACATTTGTAACAGACCAGTTTCCCAAGTCACTAATAGTCTTCTTAAGACTCTTTTCAAGCTGTGATCCATGTTCAGTCCTCTTATGAGGAAAAGAATACTCATGTATTTTTTCCCATACTGTATCTTTTAGCTCTTGAGGCTTATTATCTTTCCACAAAACTCTTTAACATGCTTCAAAATTTCTTTGAAAATGGAAACACAGAGCAAGTATCTAGAATGTATAATTTCTTTTCAGCTTCAGAATGATCATAGAAAGAGATTTTTAATGATATTAATTTGAATCCTCTTTCTTCCTACATAAGAAGCAATGAATGAACCTGTTCTTCATCTCTTAGTTTGTTTTTAGATGTAATTTGTTGATTTTTGAAAACACATTCTGAACAGAGCTTTAGTCCAGTTAAAATACTGATGAGAGATGGAGACCAGATCATCTGTCAGTTACTTTTATAAAAATGTTTATAATAAGTATTAAGCAATGATTAAATAAAATCATATTCTCCATTGATGTGTTTTGGGTTTGGGGTTTTTTTTCCTTGTTTCTGCTTTATGGCATGCTATTAAAAAACTTTAAAAATTCTGAATGCTGAAGGGTGTTAATGCCTTGTTATCCTGCCCACAGCAGTGTTTTTAGCATAGTTTGAGCTATGTTCATTTACAATGAGTTGTTGTGTATTGTAAGATACAATGTATTGTAAAACTATTTATTAAATAATGACATGTATATTGAATTTTTAGAATATAATTTCACTGACTGTGATTGTTGTTAAAATGTGCATGACCATTCTTGGAAAAAGAAACAGATGACAGTTTCATTTTAGAGTTTATGTTGCTTTGGATATGATTTTTCCTTGTTTATGGTCTTTATTGAGATTTACATGGACCTTGACAGAATATAAGCCAAGTATATCCTGTGCTAAAATAGTTAAATTTATGGTTAATAGGAAATATCATTTCATTTACATTATGCATAGAAAATATTAATGAGGAATGATCTAGAAATTATTCCAGTTTTTTAGAAAAATAGTAAGATATTGTCTAAGCTCCAGTGCAGATATTGTCTATGCTCCTTATGGCATTCGTTAGGTGGGTGTACTGTGCTTAGTAAATGATTTTAAATATTTTTACTATTTTTAAATTATGACCTAGTGAATATAGTTGCTACAAAATTGCAGGGAGCCCAGGGAGTTTTGGATGATTTGAGTATTTTCAAGAAAACAAATAAATACTTCTTTAATTAATTTTCTCATTTACTTCTTTAGAAGAGCTAAATACACCAGACAAATACTTAGAGATTATTTAGGAAATGTCTGTACCATATAAATAGTATACAGTTTATTTAGCAAGCTCCACCAGAGTCATCTTTAATTGCTTACCTGTAAGGAGATAATTTATTAAAATATTATTATTTTCTATTCAGTTTCTATTCTGTGTGCCATTGGGAAAACTTAACTTGTTGCAAGTGAGGGAGTTTTTTTTAGTTTTTAATTCATCAGTGATCATCTTGGCTGCTATGCTGGAAATTTGAGTTGTGTAACAATTTAAACATGAATGGAATATTTATAATTAAACAAGCACATAAAAAAAAAGAATAAATAATTAAATAGTCTAAGCTTGACAATAGGGAAAGACATGTTCTACAATCCAAAGCTAAAACACCTTTACTGATTAAAATTTTAGATATTTTCATCACCTATTACATGAAATATTTGATTAATCATTTTCTGAAACATAAAGTAGGAAATTTGTTATATATTTGAATAACTTCATATTCCACTTTCTTGTCTGTTATTTTTCCTTGCACTAAATGCATGAATATGGGTTGACTGCAAATTAAATTATTTTACCAGAACAAGTTAACACATTCTTGTTAGGTAAAACAGAACGTTAGATTTATTGCATCAGTAAATACAATAAGTAAAAGTCACTCTTGAAAATATTTAAAGATAAATTCTTTCTTTCTCCCTCATCTTTTATTGAAGTTATTATTATTTTTTATTTTTAATTTTAAGTATCTGATATTTCCAAATTAATTTTTAAAGGAAAGTGAAGGCTGAAAAATAGGACTCATAACTCATTTTGTCAAGCTGATAAAAAATATACTTATAAATGAAAAGAAACAGCAATAAATTATTACTTTTTTGATTGATGGATTACATTATGTTGTTCAGATACATTAGGGTATAAAATAAATCTTACTTCAATAACTGCTCTGTTGGATATTATTATAAATTTTCTAATTAGATATATATACACATGGCTTTTACTACCAGAAGTGTGATTAACACTTAACATACCAAGAAAATATGTCATCTATGTATACTTTGAGATCTCCTGAAATGCAAAACGTGATTAACTAAACTTTTTGAAAAATTAAAATTCTTGTTTTTACAGTAATTTTTACAGCTATCAAGATGAAGTGTTAAAATGCAACCACCTGCTATTTTGCATATAGTTATCTTCAAAATGACAATGTCAAAATCTAGTTAAAATTTTCATTGAAATGCTATTTTATATATTGCTCCTCCCTGGGTCAGTTAGAGGATACATTTTCTTAAATTATTTTTTAATGGTTTCTAAGTTTAAAATCTATCACTCATACAAGTTTTAAAAAAATACTTGAAATCATCACCCTTATTTTATTTAACAAGCTCACAAGACGTATTGATGCTGCACAGTTTTGGTGCAAAGATGAGGATCTATTGAGTTTTACACCTGGACGTGACGTGCTGGATCTGATTGTGTACCATCACGTCGACTGGGAGTAGTCTTGTGCATAAAACGTAAGACAAGTGTAAGATTCTAACTCCATCATGATTTGACGTAGAACTAACACGTATAACTATGCACTTCAGTGTCACTCCAAGCTCAGATCACTCATTTCACATTAAGTTAGGCTGAATTTGAAATCAGAGCTGGGAACTTTTTTTTTTTCCATTTGAAGATATGTATTTTTTTTAATTACACCTATTAAAAGCCTTGTTATAATAATGGTTAATCAAATTTCTCTGATAAATGTAATTACTACCTTATTAAATTTGTATTTTAAAACAAAGCTCAGCAAATAATTTTGATTATTAGAAATTCTTTTTTTCTTTCTTACAAAACTAATTTGTCTGTCCCTTTGCTCCTGGTTTCTTACAGTATTGATTGCAAAAATTTTGCAATTGCCCAAAAAAAAAGAGTTGGTGTGAGTTTTGGTTCATAACATAAACATGTTATGATTTCCATGCTTCAGAAAGATAACTGTGTTATGATTTCTGTGCCACAGAAAGATAACTGATCTGAGACATTTGGAAAACAGACAGAACTAAAATATTTTAGAAAGTAGGAAAAAGAGTAGGATTTCTTGCAAACATAGGCCCAAAAAGAAATACTAAAAAGAATATTTTATACTTTCGTATTTTTTCTTGCAGTGGTCTCTATTTTCTTTTAGAAAATATTAATTATCTTAAGATTCTGCCTTGTGGCACAGAGGTAAAATAGAATCACCTCAGTATGTTTTGTTTCCATACTAGTGCATGATGCTGAACGCTAATACTGAGTTATACATAGTTTATGGACTCTTATGGATAGATACATCTGGCACTTAAGTTCCTTCTCTCCCTAAACATAAAAAACATAGACTGTAATCCTGAAAAGCCTTTTGATAAATTTGAAAATTTTGGTGTTTCTTTCCAATGGCCTTGACAGAACTTTATGAAATATGATGGCACTGCAGTGACGAGATCTCAGATTAATGCCCTGTCTATGAAGACACCGGGGTTTTAAGCTAAACGCAGCTGGCACATGCCCTTTTCTGCATGCATTTCTGATTGACAAATGAAAAACAACCTGTACAACCCTGATACAAAGAGAAGTATATAGTTTGAAGACAAAAGGTGTTATGACAATGATACTGTTGACAGTTTTTATAGCACTTTCTCTATTTCTTTAATATAGTTTATATAGTGATAAATAGAGTTTATTAGCTCCCATAAAGAAGTGAAATATTTGAAAGAGAAGACTGTAGAGCTACAATGAGATCAAGACAGGCAGAGGAAGTGACAGAGGAGAACAATGAGAAAGAGGAAGATTTGATAGGTTTTGAGAAAGTGTGAAAGAGGAAAAGGTTGCAAAGAGGTGTGTAGAAAAGCCAATAGGAAAAGAGAGTGTGCGTGAAGGTGATGGATGAGAGAAAAGAAATTTGAGTGAGAGCTTGGTTAAATACAAAATAAAAGATAATCTGCACTTCTGTCACAACAACCCCATGCAGCTCTGCAGGCCTGGGGAAGAGTGGTTGGAAAGCAGCCCAGCAGAAAAGTCCATGGACGTGCTGGTCAACAGCAGCAGAGCATGAGTCAATGTGTGCCCAGGTGGCCAAGAAGGCCAATGCTGTCCTGTACTGTATCAGCAATAGCATGGCCAGCAGGACCAAGGAAGTGATTGTCCCCCTGTTCTCAGCATTGGTGAGGCCACACCTGAAATCCTGTGCTCAGTTTTGGACTCCTTGCCATAAAAAAGATATTGAGGTGCTGGAGCATGTCCAGAAGCTGGTGAAGGGTCTGGAACTCAAGTCTGATGAGGAGCAGCTGAGGGAACTGGAGGTGTTTAGCATGAGGAAAAGGAGGCTCAGGAGAGACCTTATCATGCTCTGCAATTCCTTGAAAGGAGCTTGTAGCCAGATGTAGCCTTTTCCCAGGCAACTGTCAGCAGGACAAGAGGACATAGCCTCCAACTGTGACAGGTGAGGTTTGTATTGGACATCAGGAAGAATTTGTTTCACTGAAAGGGTGGTTTAGCAATGGAACAGACTGCCCAAGGAGGTGGTAGTGTCACCGTCCCTGGAGGTGTTCAAGAAATGACTGGGCATGGCACTTAGTGCCATGGTCAAGTTGACAAGGTGGTAGTTGGTCAAAGGTTGGACTCAATGATCTTGGAGGTCTTTTTCAACCTTAATGATTCTGGGACTCTGGGATTTTCTGGGGTTCTTTCTTTAGTCACTAATCTCCTGTCATTTCCTATGAAAGGTTCTGTTTTTCCCTCTAAAAGTTGTCACTTCCTTAATAAAGCAGGAAGCTAAAGAATGATTACAGAGCATGTGTTAGTTCTTTTCTAATGTAACAAGAAATAAATTTAATAGAATTGCTAACAACATTTTCTATAGCTTGCTTTCTCTCCTTCACCCTCTATCTACCCCCACCTTTTTTTTTTCTTTTCTTTTTTTTTTTTTTTGTTACAGTAATTGCTGTCTCAGCCTCAAAGGCTAAAAATCGTTTTTCATCTCATGCATGAAGAATTTTAGTCTGATTGATGACAGCTATGGAACCTTTCCTTAGTCACTAAGCTGCACTAATTTGCAAGCTAAAACAATATTAGCAAATTGTTAATGATCCATGAAACTGCAGCAGCAGCCTTAAATGTTATGCTCAGAACTTTCTTACAACTAAAGCAGCTTACCTAAATTCCCAGAATGGACACAAAATGGGATGACATTTACAAAACAACAACAGTAGCAACCAAAATAATAATTGTGAAAGTGACAGGCTTGGCTAATGTAGTACATTTGTGTGAATAATTTGTATTGAGGTCATGTGAACAATTAACATTAAAACCCAGACCTAGTTTGCAGCAGTTTGGATTTAATTTTCACATTGAGCTAAAGCTGGTGCACACATTTCCTGTCTGCACTTAATGGCTGCAATTTTGCTCATTTCTATCACTGTGTGGCTGGCTTTTAAAAAGAACTGGAAATCTTAAAAAAGAAAACAGTTAATTTTGAAAATAACCTGTGAGTATCACTTTGCATATTGAATGAAGAGGATTTTTTTTTTCCCTAAATGGAGCCCAAAATGCTGTTTGATGATTTATTGTTGAAGTGTTTTGAGAAATTCTGTTGAATGAGCAATATTCAAGCTGTTTCATGTTATTAGAGCATGTGGTAGGCTAGCTCCCAGTCAACATGTGTACAAGAAAACATACATTACTTTCAGCTGTGTATTTCCCATCAACAAAAGGAGTTTGTGCAATATGGCCTTATTTAGCACCTATGTGACACACAAAAGCTAGCAGGAAGAGTTTAAACAAAAGCATTGCCCCTTCCCAGGTCACATGAGGTTTGTGTGTGCATGTGCATGTGTGTAAAGTGACTCATAAAGCATACTATTAGTGTGTCTCATATGCAAAAATGTAAGCATTATGTCAAAAAAATCAATGTGCTGCAATGTCAAACCATTCTGAAACACAGGAAAATAAATCTATCTAATACATAAAAAAGAAAATAAGCTATTATAGAGAACGAAAAACACGTATATCTCTGGATATGTTCAAATAATTAAGAATTAAAGTTCAGCAGGGAGACTCTCCTATTTGTAAATTCATAATCTGTTAATCAGAGCCAATTTATGTAATTTAGTCTTATCTTTTCTACAATAGTGGAATAAGGACTTAACAATACTCTTCAAACACCATGCATTATTTTGTGTCAATTATGTTGTATTTTATTATAGGTAGTAACAGTGCTCCTATTAATTATTCTCTCTCAGGAAATTAAAAAAGTGCCTCCTAAACTGCTGTCTCCTGAACAAATATATACAGAGATTGTACCATTCTAGAAGGCATAGAAACCCAAACAGAAACAGGATGAAACTGAGGGGAGGACAATAAAATCTGATGAAATACCATATGTTCATCTAGATCATCCTTTCTACTGCAACTGCTTTTAGCTGGTGGAACAAATATTTCCAAGTGAAATAACAAATAACCTTTCTTGGTCATTTTCAGTTTCAGAATTTCAAGGTCATAGTGAATGGTGGTTTTAGACTCCTGAACAAAATATGTTACACTTATTATTGTGCAATTGTCAGATTCTGTAGCAAAACATTTTTATGTGGTACCAGAATCAAAAGGTACATTAACAGGATGTATGAATTCTCCATTAATATTTTTTTCTTGTTTTAGTTTTTGTCTAATTCATAAATTTATAATACATCAATACAGGTTGAAGCAGTGATGTCATTTATTTTTATGGAAGGCAAGTGTTTATTTTATTGCATTTTTTTCCTTTGTGATCATCTTCTACAGCAGCTTCTTTCCATCTGAAGTAAAGCTGAGTGTAGGATAACACATCACCAATATCTTTGGTTTGCTGAAGAGCTCAGTTTACACATCATAAATATAAATCCTTATGACTGCATTTATTTTTCATTAGAGCAGGAGAAATAACTGTACTTATCTGTTTAACTTGATTATTTTGACAGCAAAAGAAGGGAATTTGGAATGCCAAGATTTTTGTTGAATCCCACGTATGTTTATTAAAATCCACTTTGAAAAGGTTAAAATACAGAAAAAGTGTTATTAGGATGACTTGTCTTTCACTGGGGTAAATAAAAATACTCTAAATTGGTACATATTTATAAAGAATCATTAATCAGTTCCTATTCCATCCAAATCTCACTATCTGTCAATGGACTACTTGATTACAAAATATACTAGAAAATTTTGGATATATAAACTAAAAGATTACAGAAATAATGCTCAACTTTTCTGTAGGAAGACAAGAAAACTGTCAATCTGTGTTTCTCAAAATGTTTCTGAGAAAGTCATTTGTAAGAGACATTTTGCCACACTGAAGGCAATGACATTTCAGGTATTAGTATTCAAACCTTTGCTGTAAAATTGAGATATATTAGTAGAAAAAACAGAGAAGTGATAAAGCAACATTTGTGAAAGGAGATGTATAAAAGGATGCCTTTAGAAGATGTGATGCTGAATCAACAGGGCAGTCAGTGAGGCCTTTCTGTTCTGTTAAGGAAAAGGTGAACTAAAAATTTTTCAGGATGGAAGAATTTACTGTTTCAATGGAAAAAAAAAAAAAAAAAGTAAGTTTAGCAGTTAGTAATTTTGAAACATTTCCTTCAATATATCATTTGAGGTCATGTGAAGTCTTTGGGTTTTTCTCTCAAGGATTACCTGTCACAGGCTCTGACATGGACCTTGAAAAGTAGTTGTGAATAAGAACTGAGACTGCTACAGAAAGAGCATTAAATTATGAATCATCTTACATCATGGACAGACATCATGTCATAGCAGCAGATTTTCTGGTTTTTGAATGTTGGGTTTGTTTTTTAATATATTATGATTGATTTAATATTACACTATCAACACCACATTCTGATGTACAAGTTACAAGATGTCTTGTGGCCCCAGTGACGCATCACAAAATGTGTTCTGAATTTTTTTCCCCTAAATTAAAATGCCATTATGTTAACATAAAAGGAAAACAAAATTGTAACAGTAGAATCATTAAAAATTGCAAGGATGATATAACTGTGAGAAACCTAAAACAATTCTCTAAGTAATTTTTTATTTTCTTTTTTTTGCTTTAATTGAAACAGAAGAAGAAAGACAAAAAAATAAATTTTTAAATTAACGTTCTCTTTCCCTTTGAGAAGATAAGAACATAATAAGCTACTTTTACCTAAATAATTATATGAATTTTTAGCATACACTGTGACCTCTGTATGTCATTTACTCAGGCAATGCTTTCCATAAGTAAACTGAGGATTTTATTCTCATAGTTTACAACATACAAACATACAGTAAAACCAGAAATGCAGTGCTGCTCATAAATATCCTTCAGTAAGTTTAACAGTGCATTTGTCAGCAAATAACATTTGGAACCTAATCTCCAAGTCCTTTTTAAAGGCCAGTCTCCTTATAACTGAATAAATGTTTCTCTCAGAATTTGTAAACAGTTTTAACAGAAGTTCTTCCAAAAGGCAACATTCCCCTAAAAATCTTGAACTTGCTATTATATAAGGTAATGTCTTGATTCTTCTGTTTTTCTAGATGCATATTTTTTTCTAAATAAAGTATAAAAAACCCTTTCTAAGTATCTTTAAAACCTTACAGGAATTGTAATGTTTGATAGAGCCTGAAAAATCTTTCATGAAAATTTGAGAAAATATTCTTTTTATTTGCAAGGTCATAGGGTTTCATCAAATGTCTTTCCTGGTTCCTAGACTGGTTTGAACTTTTGAACAAAATCCAGGAGAACATTTATGGAGACTCATCCATCAATTGTTCAGAAACTTGAAATTTAAAAGAAACTCAGGAGAAAAAACAACGTGGAGAAAGTTTTGTTTTTTACATCAGATATGTATGAAAGTTTCTGCACAACTCCACTAGGGCTGTAATTCCCTGATTTAGCAATGTACCATTTGTGATAGTGATCTTTCATTGTGACTAATATGCTGCTTACCAAAGTGCTGCAATGCCATCAGTCACTTTGTAGTTTCCAAAGACGAAACAAATTAGAAAACTTTCTTTAAACCAAAACTCTGTGTCATGTTGGTGAGTTTGGTTTATAAAGTCTTCCAAAAGAATTTTTTAATTATTACTTTACACCACTGGGGATGAAAGCTCCTTGAGTTTTATTTTGTGTTGTATATTTAGGAAAAATAAGTAAGTCAAGTCAGAGTTAAGTGAAAAATTTTATTTTTTTGGAAGAGCATGAAAAAATTAGGATGAGTTCCCTAATCAAATTTAGCCAAAACCCAATCACTTCAAGATTATTTTTGAGTGTGCTGTTCAGATTATCTGTGGAGCTATCAGTTTCATGAGGATCAAACACTCCTGAGATTCATTCAGAAACAAGATGATATTATCTGATCCATTGAGTTAAATTTCTCTGGCTAAATTATTCCTCTATGTTCAAACTGGCCCTGAGACACATTTTGGAAATTTCACTGAGATTCATCCTGGAATGGCATAAATTTCTCTGTAAACATGTCCAGGTGCATTTGATTTACTTGGCAAAGTTTTGGTAACAGGGATGCTGCAGAGGTGGCCTCTGTGATAGGAGGTCGTGGGCTGCCCTGTGCTGGGCACAGATGGTTCCAAGCAGTCCAAAGGGACCCACTGCAGGGCACAGCTGAGCCCACCAGCCAGGCTGCTGCAGCCTCTGTGAAAACATATTTAAGAAAGAGTAAAAAATGCTATGCAGCAGCTGTGATCAGTGAGGAAGGAGGGAGGGAGGTGCTCCATGTGCTGGATCTGAGGTTCATCTCCAGCCAATGAAGAATGGCAAAGCACGTTGTTCCCCTGCAGTTCATGGAAGAATACAGTAGAGATATCCTTGCTGCTATCTGTCAAGGACCTTCTTGAAGGAAGCTGCAACTCACGAAGTATCCATGTTGGAGCAGGTTCCCGGCAGAAACAATGGCTTGTGAGGGACCCATGCTGGACCAGTCCATTCTTGAAGGACTGTACCTCATGGATAGGACACATTCTGGAGCAGTTCAAGAAATGCAGCCCATGGGAAGGACCGATATTGGAGGTGTTTGTAGAGCGCTGTATCTCATGGGAGGGAATGCATGCCAGAGCATGTGAACACTGATGAGGAATGAATGACAGAGGTGAAGCATTATAAACTGACTGCAACCTCCATTCCTCATTCCCTGTGCTACTTGGAGTGGGAAGAAGAAAAAAGCCATGAAAGAAGTTAAATCTAGAAAGAAGTGGAAGGGGTAGGAGAGGTACTTTTAGTTTTTTGTTTCTCATCAGCCTATTCTACTTTTTATTGCCAAAAAGTTAAATTACTCTTCCCAAATTGAGCCTGTTTTGCCTCCTATGGTAAGTGGTAAGCAATTACTCAGGTTTTAAGGCATTAAGAGGGGATTCCGCCCCTCTACCCTACTCTGATGAGATTCCCCATTGAGTATTGCATTCAGTTTTTGGGTCTCCAGCACATGAAAAACATTGACTTTTTGGAGTGAGTCCAAAGGAGGTCAGCAAGATGATTAAAAAGATGGAGAACTTCTCCTATGAGGAAAGGCTAAGAGAAATGGGATTGTTCAGCCTGGAAAAAAGGCACTTCAGGGTGACCTAAGTGAGGCATCCCAGTAGCAGAGGGGAGCCTGAAAGAAAGAGGGACTTTCTTAAAGGGCATGTGGTGATAGGACAAGCGGGAATAGTTTCAAACTGAAAGAGGGTAGGTTTAGATTAGATAGTAGGAAAAAATTCTTTACTATGAGGATGGTATGGCACTGGAACAGGTTGCCCAGGGTTCATCTCTGGAAGAGTTCAAGTCCGGGTTGGATTTGGGGCTCTGAGCAACCTGGTCATGTGGAAAGTGTCCCTGCCCATGGCAAGGGAGTGGGCACTAAATGACTTTTAAGATCCCTTCCAACATAAACCATTCTATGATTCTATGAATCTATGAATGTCAAAATGCTACTCACAAGCCTGCAAACACTATCTTTTATTGTATTCAGAGAGAAAAACAAAGGATCATAGTCTTTGTCTGAAGTGTTGCATAACTTGTTCTATAAATAAAATTTATCATACTCTACTTTTAGTAAATTATTATAAATATAATGAAAGAAAATTTATGAGAAATTTATTTTTAAAAATACATGGGAATTCAATAATAATAATTTTAAAAATCATGAACAGTTGATAAAGAAATGCTTCATAAAAGCTAGCTGAAGGAAATCAGGACTTTTCTGGGAAGGGTTTATGTTAAGATCTGACATTCGAATTTAAAATCCATTTTCAGTTGGTTTATACCTCTATGTTACCTGCAAGAATTTTGTGTTAAAATATGGAGGCAGAACACTTTAAAAGTTACAGAGAAAGCAGCATACAACATTTAGACTGGCAATCTTAAAATGGGACAAAAAACCCAAAGTAATTTCACCATCCAAATAGGAAAGTAATACCTAGGATTTAAAACTGATCTCAAACAGTGACTTATATTTTAAGGTGTTAACATGACACATGTGCTATTACAGTTGATTCTCTTATCTTTTTTAAAACTTGGAAAGAGATACTTTGAGAGAAAGTGTAATGGCAAAAAAAAAGTGTTCTATTGAAAAAGTATTGCTTTTACTCTATATAAAGGGTAATGACTTCAATGCTGGCATATTATTCCATCACTCTTCTCTCAAAAGATAAATCCACTTGTGACCCTTTGATCCACTTACAGGTGACAGAATAAATCTATCACTCTTCTGTAATCTCACTGATTTGATTTGAATAGCAAGATAATTGTTGGGAACTGTGCCTTGTAAATTCACCCTTGATAGCTGTCTTTTACAATATTTTGCAACTGTTAGTGTCATATTCACAGTTACTATATTCCTGAAATCAGACTATTTGAAATCAGCCATATTTGGCCATGCAAAGTGTATTTGCCTTTCTTTAAAGTTTTAACAAACTTTATACAACTAAAAACAGTTTAGGTCACTTTTTATGCAAAGCAAATTGATTTCATTAAGCAATTGAAATTAGATTAAAAAATGCCGATAGTGGCAGCAGGAAAATCTTGCAAGAAATTCTGCCACTTTGTAGGATAGTGTCTTTTAACAAACTGTATGAATAACCATGTAGAATAACATATCTGAGACATGTCTGGCTTTAAATTGTTAAAAGAGACTAAAGAAAGCAAATTACTTCTAGATCTCACTGTTCTTTAAAAAACTGAACTAAAACTGACAATATTCTTCCTCAATATATAAAATAAGATTTAAATCCTCAGCCTATGAGATTTAGAAGTATAAAGAATTTGGAAAATAGGAAGTTTTATTGACATCTCTTCAAGATGTTTTATTTATGATTTGAGAATATTTAAATCTTCCACATATACCCCTCCACTAGGGGAAAATGAAAAAAATAACATTTTCTTTAAAAAAAATCATTAAAATATGTTAAAATTTTGTAAACTGAAAATTCACAAATTTTGAAAGCAACCAGGTTCTGATCACTTAGAAATGTTGCATACTCTTAATTATGTATTTGATTGAAGGGTTAACTTATCTGTTTTTTTCTTTCTTTTTAACTTCATTGATCCTCTTTTTTTTTTTTTTTCAGTTTCTCCTCTCTCTAAAGGAAATTAAGAATAGCTTGTTGGAAAAAATACATGCAGCCTCTCCCCAGTAAATGAAAAAGAAAATGACCCTACTAGAATTCTTACATTATTTTTAAATACGTACAATTATTGACCACATAATAATTTAGTGGCCTGTTTGTACACAAAATGTAAAAAAAATTGCAGAAACTTTATTTTGTTCAAACATCCTTTGAGTTTATCATGGAGTTCTGTTTTGAGACAACAACATTTTGCATCAGTAAGGTCACATTTGGACAGTGTCCACTCTGCACTGCAATATGGTGATCTTTTGTGCCATATTCTCTCCCTTGAACTCTCTTCTTTGTTGGTGAGAGAGCTGCAGAATTTTCACTCCTTGCAAATAGTCTCTTTTTTTCATGCTACTCCAGAAGTACATAACACTGTGAATTCTGCAAACTCCAGAAAAGATGGTTGACCATGTCACTGTAAGATCAAATCTTTCCCCATGGCTTTACCAAGAGGCAAATCCAAATGACGTAACTATTCCCTGATTGTATTCCTACTGTTAAGTCAGTCACCTTAACCTGCACACTTATCAGGAAAACAGTAAATAATTTTTACATGCAAGTCCTTTTTTACAGTACCATGGTCAAGAAAGCTGACAATTCAATTTACAGTGTCTTCATTTCCCCCAGTTTTTTGACCCCTTTCTGTTAACAAAGAGGGAGTAAACCTCTAATTTCATACAAGCTTAGCATTTATTGAGAAATCTCATATCGGTTACAAATATCCTTTTATTACAGAAAATATTAGTGATGAGTTGTATTTTCTATTTGTGTGAGTTATCATATATTGAACTTTGTTTTGGTTTTGATTTCTATCTATAAGAGCATAACAAAGCATTTGAAGTGACAGAGCTGTTGGGTTTTTCATTCTACCTTTATTTGACCAAGATTACAACGGGTTACATGAGTTAATAAATACGTAGACATATCATACAAAAGAAGCTCCGGTGAGACCCCTCTTGGACTGCTGCATTCAGCTCGAGGGTCCCCAGCAGAGGAAGGACATTGACTTCTTGGAGCAGGTTCAGAGGAGGGTCAGCAAGATGTCTAGAGGGATGGATAACCTTTCCTCTGAGGAAAGCCTAAAAGACTTGGAATTGTTCAGTCTGGAAAAAAGGCAGCCTCAGGGTGACCTAATTGTGACCTTCCAGTGCCAGAAAGGGACCTACAAGAAAGATGGATCAAAACTTTCTACAGGAGCATGTAGTGACAGGACAAGGGGGAATGGCTTCAAACTGAAAGAAGTAGGGTTTAGACTAGATACTAGGAATAAATTCTTTACTGTGAGGGTGGTGAGGCACTGGAACAGGTTGCCCAGAGAGACTGTGGATGCCCCATCCCTGGAAGTGTTCAAGGCCAGGTTGGATGGAGCTCTGAGCAACCTGGTCTAGTGGAAGATGCCCCTGCCCATGGCAAGGGAGTTGAAACTAGATGATATTTAAGATCCCTTCCAACCCAGGCCATTCTCTGATTCTTTGATAAGAAGATGTCAAAGATGATTAAATAATATTAAATATCTCACACAAATGAACAAGTCATACATTAAATTATTTGATGAATTAAATACATAATTTCGTGACTGTGTAAAAAGTTAACAACAGTGAAGCTGATACACCCTCCAAACTGAGTGTGCATTAATTTGCCATTTTAATGGAGATACTGTTCAGACTGAATCAGACAGAAAGTAAAAAATATTTCTGTTCTGTGAGCAGACTTCCTGGTTTAAATATTTGGATGACAGAAGACACCTTGTGAGGTGGATATAAGTAAATTGAGAAATTGATTTTTTTCTGACTCTAAATGACTGCTGGAGTCAGGCTGGGACACAATAAATGAAAAAGACTTGGAAAGCAAGGTACAGAGAGGCAAAGAGATCAAGCAGGAGACTGCATAAAGAAAAATCCAGATATTGTAATTACCAAAAAAAATGCAGTCAGTGTAAATAATTCTTTAAGCTGATGTGACAATGTATTTTATTCTTGCATCCTTCAGTGTCCAAGGCTTTCCATTATAAAGCCTATTTTGCGGTATTGTCCATTGCCGTCAGCAAAGTCAGTCATAATTCTTCAAAGTGATCCAAGCCAGGGTGCATATTTAACAACTCTTTTGCTTTCAGAATATTATATCCTAATTAGTCCAACACGCAGGCTTACTCTGAAGCAATTCAAATTAAGAAACAAGAACAGACACCTCAAAAAGAACATCTCACTTCATGAAAGCTGTCTAGAGGTGGTCTGATGAATCAAACACTGGAGATATTGTCTGGTCGCACTGAGTTCTTAAAGCCTGGATTAATCTAAGCATCTCAATTTTAGGCTGTGGATATATATCAAACAGAAAAACCCCTAAATGTCTGATTTACAGTATAGAACCCTTACAGCTTGTAGAATCAATTGAGTATTTTGATTTCTTTCAATGAATCTATACTCGCTCTCTACACAAGGAAACTGATGTATAACTATGCAGTATGAATAAGATTAAATCATTATTCATGAATAAAAGATTAGGGATCATAGCATCCTAACATAGCCCAAGTAGGAAATTCAAAATATCATCTGCTCCAACATTTCATGGTAGAGGAAACCCAGATGAGATTATCTAGCACTATATCCAATTGTATGTTTAAAACCTCCAGTGACTGGGACTCTACCACATCTCTGAGAGGTTGTTCTAGTGGCTGATTGATCTCACTGTGTAAAATTTCTTTCTTATAGCAAGACAAAACCTCCCCTATTGCAACTTGTATTCATTGATTGACCTTCCTCCATGTGTCTCCTTGTGAAGAGAGAACTTCTATTCTCTTTGTAGTTACCCTTTAAGTATTTGAATACTGTGTGGAGGTCCACCGAGGTCTTCTCTTCTCTGGGAGAAAAGAGCTAACTCTTTCAGTCATGCCTCACTTATTCAGCCCTTGGACCTGCTCCAGCAGGTCTACATCTTTTTGGAATTGTGGGGAACGGAACTGGACAAAATATTTGGACCTGACAAGCAGTGAATAGTGGGATGATCATGGTTCTAATTCTGTTAGCAATGCCCCTGAAGATGCAGCTGAGGATGTGACTTGCCTTTATTACTGCAGTGATATCCTACTGACTTTTGTTGTTGTCTACCATGAACCCCACATTGCTTACAGCAAGGTTGTTTCCAGCCACAACAGATCCCATCCTGTTCTGGATTTCTGATTGTTCAGTCCCTGGTGCAGGACTCTTGTTTTTATTAAGTGTCACAGTGTTCTTGGTAGGCCACTCCTTCAGCCTGTGTGGGTCTCTTTGTAACACGGCTCAACACGTGACATTTTGAACACATCACCCATCTTGGTGTCATCAACAAATGAGACAGTGGTGTTTTCAATCACATCATCCAGATCATTTGTGAAGATGTTGAACAGGGTGGGGACTTGTGTTAATTGTTAATCATTGGGAAACATCATTGCAACAGTCTGCCAGGTTGAGATAAAACCAGTAGTCACCACATTCTGAGTGCAAGCTGTCAGCTGATTTCCTACCCATCTCACGGTCTACTTATCCAATATGTGTCTTGACAGTCTTAGGTCAAGCATAAGAAACACTGAATCACAGAATGGTTGAGGTTGGAAAGGATCCCATCCAACTCCCCAGGAACCACTTAGAGTCACTTGCCCAGTACCATGTCCAGATGATATCTGAATAACTCCAGGGATGGAGACTCCTCAACCTTCCTAGGAAACCTATTCCAGTGTTCAGTCTATTCCATGTTCCAACCTATTCCCTGTTCCAGTCATGCTAGCAGTGAAAAAGGGGTTCCTGGTGTTAAAGTGGACCATCATGTGTTTTCGGGTGTACTTATTATCTCTGGAACTGTTGCTGGACACCACTGGAAAGAGCCTGGTTCCATCTTTACAAGCATCCATCAGGCTCATGTATATACCCACAATACAGTTATGTTTTAGGATATCCCAGAAGTTTTCTGTGTTACTAATTTCCACATATAAGCTAATAAACAATCTTTAGTTCCAATATTATACATATACCATAATAACACTATTATTCTGAAGAACTGCGAAATGCAGAGTATCTTCAGGTTCTTTAGAAATGTCAAAATATCTACCTACATAGAGATAGAATATGCTCCTTTAAAATTCTTGCATTTTAAAGAATTTAAAATAATCTATTTTAGTGAACCTGTTTATATCTGATTTTGTTTTAATTGAGTGTTTCTCAAAAAATAAAATACCCATGCTAATATTTTTTTTGATATTAAATTTAATTGGCACTCATTAAGTGAGATAAAGTATACTCAGGGAATGTGTATTGTTTTCTATCAACTACAGAGAGCTCCCTGATGATTCATGTGTTAGAAGTGTCAACATTTGTTAGTTTAAAGTGGGTTATATGAATGCTCCCAAAAACTTCAAAAGTACATTTGCAAACATGCTTGCCAATTCCTACTATCCACAGCCATACTAGTTCTTTAGCTGGTAGAGTCACAGTGGTGGCTCATGGATCTCTCTGTTTCCTAGAACAGAATGGAATAGAATAGAATAGAATAGAATAGAATAGAATAGAATAGAATAGAATAGAATAGAATAGAATAGAATAGAATAGAATAGAATAGAATAGAATAGAATAGAATAGAATAGAATAGTTCTGTTGGAAGGGACCTGCAATAATCATCTAGTCCTATTGCCAACCACTTCAGGACGGGCCAAAAGGTAAAATATGTCCCTAATGACTTAAACACTGACAGGCTTGGGGCATCAACCAACTCTCTAGGAAGCCTGTTCCAGTGTAAAGAAATGTTCAACTCCTCTCAGTAAAGAAATGCTTCCTAATATCCAGCCTAAATCTTACCTGATTCAGTTTTGNGTTCTGTTGGAAGGGACATGCAATAATCATCTAGTCCTATTGCCAACCACTTCAGGACGGGCCAAAAGGTAAAATATGTCCCTAATGACTTAAACACTGACAGGCTTGGGGCATCAACCAACTCTCTAGGAAGCCTGTTCCAGTGTAAAGAAATGTTCAACTCCTCTCAGTAAAGAAATGCTTCCTAATATCCAGCCTAAATCTTACCTGATTCAGTTTTGAACATTCCCATCTGTCCTCACTGGATACCAAGAAGAAGAGATCAGAACCTGCTTCTCCATTTCCCCTTCTCAGAAACCTGCAGAGAGCAACAAGTTCACCCCTCACCCTCCTTCCAAAGTCCTTGGTGCTCCTTTTAGGAGCCTAAGACCTTTCCACCCTTTCACCAGCCTTTTCACCAGCTTTTTTGCCCTTTTCTGGACTCATTCAAGTACCTTCAAACCCTTTCTAAGTTGTGGGGTTCAGAAACACATGCATGATTCAAGGTGAGCCCAAAGCAGTGTTAAATATAGCAGGATAAACACCTCTTTTTACTGGCTGGTTGTGACTATTTGTGGTTAGGACTGGTTATGAGTCCAGAATGGGAGTGCCAGGGCACACTGTTGACTTATATTGAGCTGCTGCCAGCCAGCACCCCCAGATCCCTTTCTGCAGGGCTACTCTCCATCCACTCCTCTCCCAGTTTGTACTTAATGTCCAGTATTACTCTGTCCCAGGTGAAGAATCCAGCATTTTGACTTGTTAAATTTTATCATAACCCAATGTTCCAATCTAGCTAGAGCCCTCCTCAAGGCCTCCTGTCCTTTAAGAGAATCAGCAGCACCTCCCATTTTGGTATCATCAGCAAAATTGATAATGGTGAATTCAACTCTTGCATCCAATACATCAATAAATACATTGAAAAAACCTGGTCCTAGAATTGAATCCTGAGGAGCACCTTCATTCATGAGCCAGATGGAACCCCATTCACTACAACACTTTGAGCCCTCCCTTTCAGCCAGTTCTCCACCCAGAAGATCAGGAAGCTGCTCATCCCACAGCTGCACTTTTCCAGAAGAATACTGTGAGGTTCAGTATCAAAAGAATTATTAGAATCCAGAAAAAACTACATCCACTGACTTTCCTTTATTTACTTTTTCAAGTCAATTAATCCCATTTATAAAAAAACAAAAATAGCTCTTTAAGTCCCTAACTGTCTCACTTTGCATGTTCACCCATTACATTTCATAGTTTTTCCATTAATTTGGCCCTGAGTATCACCCAGTTGTCCCTTTATGATATTCAAACATTTCTCTGTACAATATTTTATGTGTAGTTATCTGAAAATATCACTTTTCTATATTTCCTTTCAAAACTGTTAATGAAAATATTAAATAAAATTGATCCCAAGAACAAACATCAGAGATTGTCTTTAAGAAATACTTGTTTTTTGTTTAGCTATTTCTTTAGCTGTTCTGTTAGTCTTCTTATTAAACTCCATTGTCACCTGAAAGAGCCATATCAACCTCTTCAGTGAATCCTCGATGAAGTGGATCTACCACATTTCTTTTGTCTAGAAAATCAGTTATTTTGTCAGAGTAATATCATAGCTTTCTTACTGATTTGGAGGAAAGAATAAGCACTAAGTTTATGAAAACAATAGTTAAAGTATAAAATTAATCATGTGAGTGGAATAAGGTAGAACTATATACATCTGGAAAAGGCATTTGTAAATTCTGTGTTTAGAAGAGAGGGGAAACACAGGAGTGCTAAGTCAAGCCTGAGATTAAGATGATGGAAAATTAAAGACAGTATTGCAATGGGGCTTGAAGGTCAGACATGACAATGTACTGTAATGAACAAGAGGTTAATTCTGAATTTTCTGTAAACAGACATACCTAAACTTCTGGAAAGATATGGACAGATTGAAGACAGTTTAAATAGGAGAATGAATAAGATGGAGGAACTAGAAGAATGGGCTGAGAAATAAAACAAAATAATTAACATAAGAAAATGTTAATAACTATAAGGTACTCACACCAAATCATCAGAAGAATTACATTAAAAAAGAGTGGTATGATGGAAACAAGCCAAATAAATATTTTTGAGATCACAGAAAACTTTACAAGAATAGAATCTTTCTAACAGAAATTTTTTCACAGTGAAATGAGAAAGTGACTTATATCTGACTTCGAACACAAGATTCTAGAAAACTGAAGACAATATAATTAGTTTTTGATTACTGGTGAAAAGAAAATCTGATATTAGAAGTTAATTCTAACTCTTTTCCATTGTCTTGACATCTTATTAAGTAGCACACAAGAGGTAAGTAATGCAGTTTTTACTGTATGCACTTGTAGTGCAGAGAACCCCCTGAATTTGTTCCTATATCATTTGAGGGAATTTGTGATTCTGTTTTTGGAATTCAGTGAACAGATTTCCCCCTGCCTGGGGCTCCAAGTTTTTGTCATGTTCTGTTCAAACCTGGTTTGCTTTAGATTGCAGAGTATAAAGTCACCTATATTCCATATTATTGTGTACCTGATGTTTTCAAGATTTCCTCAAGAGCCAGGAGCTTCAGTTTTTAATCCTCTTCTACCTAAATGTGTTTTGGAGTCAACACCTGTATGCTGCAAGGCTTCCCTGGAAACCTGAATGAGAATGATTTGGGAAAGACATCTGTCAACAAGTTTTTGCTAACCCAAATCCCAAAGTGACTTGATGTTAGTTCAGATTCATTACCACACTCTACATAACTACACATATCTCCTTTTTATGAAGATTCCTGGGGTCATGCAAGTGGAAGAATTTAAGACAAACTTTTAGAGGCATTTTATTTCCTGGCTCAAGAATCTAGTCAAATAATTATTAACACTGATATGACTCTACCTATGAACTTACACTCTGTCTATGTGTGTAGAATTAATTGTTTCATTTTATTTTTTTAAACATTACACTAACTACACCTTAGTGTTTCTAGTAAATGTCTGTGCTTCTGCACATTGAATATAATAGAAAACAATAAAATAATAACTTAAAAATGTGTCTATGTAATTCACATTTGTTGTGGTTGTCTAATTTGGCTGCTTTTTGTTTTTTTCATTAAAGCATTAAGAGCTAGTGCAATGGGCTATCATTGGGTGGCTCCCAGATGACAACCAAGGCACCCTCTCACTCCCCTCCTCAACAGGAAAAGGGGAGAAAATAAGATTAAAAAGCTTTTAGATTGAGATAAAGACAAGGAGGTTTTTTTACTAATTACCATCACAGGCAAAATAGGGTGACTTGGGGAAATTAATTTAGTATATTTCCCACTAAAAATAGAGTAAGATAGTGAGAAACAAAGACAGAACTAAAACCACCTAGTCTCCAACCCTCCCTCATTCCATAGCTCAGCCTGTAATCCTCCACAAGTAACTTAGAGGATATCTTCTCCATGGGGTGAGTTTTATCCTCCATGGGGTGAGGGTGGCAAGCTTCCCACCAGTGTCTTCTCCATTGGCTGTAGGGGAATCTCTCCAGCACCTGGGCCACCTCCTTGCCCTCCTTCACTGACCTTGTTGTCTGCAGGGCTGTTTATCTTACATTTTCCCCAGACCTTTTCCGGGACTGTGTTTGGATTGTGCTGTGTTTCTTACCCTTTCTTAAATATGTTTTCACAGAGGCACCACCAGCTTGGCTGATGGGGTCAGATTTGGGCAGCAGCAGGTCCATTTTGGAGCTGTCATGGAGGCAGCCCATGACCTCTTTTCACAGAGGTCACCACTGCAGCCCACCCCAAAAATTTTTTTGGCAAACCCAATACAGCTTTACATAGCAACCAAATTATAAAAGTATCTATAACTGCATTGCAGTAGCAACATTTTTTTTTTTTTTCTGACCATGGTAATCTGATTTTTTTTCAAAATCTGGTAAGTCAGTCAAATTGAGAGATTTCGCCTCAAGGCTAATTACTAAGATCTTCTGCCAATGAGTGGTAATCAAAGCACAAGGGGTATGATGGCAAGGTTAAACATTTAAAGAGCATTGATGAATATGAAACTAATATGGCATTGAGCTTTCATAT
The DNA here is from genome assembly GCA_013398275.1 of Promerops cafer. Classification (NCBI taxonomy): domain Eukaryota; kingdom Metazoa; phylum Chordata; class Aves; order Passeriformes; family Nectariniidae; genus Promerops; species Promerops cafer. The sequence continues at coordinate 316,599 of VZSE01001598.1, read as the reverse complement.
TAAATAAAAATATGGGCATTTTTTATCAAAGGCATTTTATGTATTTCAGTGTGGGAATGTGGCTGCAATGAAATATACATATCCAATGGACACATGGCAATTAAAAAATCTTCAATGAGTAGGCAAACTAAAATAAATACTGTTATAATAAATATCTAGAGCTTTGACATGTCTATGATAATATGTAAAGGATTCAAACACGATGATGCAAAAATGCTTTCTGTAGCTGTATTTTTTGGCTACTCAGGATTTTGGGAAACAAAATATTTCCTGGACACAAATTTTCAATTTTAGTTTTCATATCCTCATAGAGAAATAATAATGCTCTCTTTGACTGTCAAATTTGAAGTTATGCATGCAGAAAGATACAAGGAACAAATTTAATAAATAAACAAACCTTCTTATTTTTGCAATTAATTAAAAAAAATCATTCTTTGTGCAGTATATTAATAAGTTTGTAGAATGCAACCTCCATAGCCTCAGTAACGGGATTTTTTTGCTCTTTAAGGCTCACTGAGCCACATGCTGATTGCACTTAACCCAGAGTGAAGTTCTTAGAGAGCTTTAAGTACTCAACCCTTCACTAAGTTCTTAATCAGTGCAGAACCACTGCAGCACCAAGCTGGCACTGCTTTTTCCTTCATCTTCCTTCAAACTCAAATGCTGGTATGTCAGCACTTTCAGTGGACTTCTAATCCATATGCATTAATTATGTGTCTGCTCAATTTTTCAACATTGCTCTTGAAGTCTTTTCTCTTTCCTCACATGATATGGTATGATGGGTCTTCAGTTTATCTAGGACCTTACCTCTGAGACTGTATTTTAAAAAACAGTAAATCAATATACCCAAAATGCTACAGTCTCTTCACCTATGCAGCATTGTCCCTTCTTGCTGCTCCTCTTACTGGTTGCTTCTGAACTTTTCCAAAGTTGACCACTCACATTCCTTTTCTGGGAAAGAAGTGACCTTCCACTCACATCTGAGTGGAGTAGTTTCATAAAGCAGTTTCATAAAGCAAACTGTCTGCAAACAAATCAAAAAGTTCTACTATCTATAAAAAATTACTGACTCTCCTGGCTTTTATCTGTATCCTTGGTTTTTTGTCCCACTCTTTTACTTCAGAATTCACCCACATGGCCACATCACCAACCCTTCTGCCTCCACTCCTCCAAAATATATACTAGAGTGTGCATGACCCACTTAATTTCCTCCACTGAATTCCTGTGGTTTTAACCCTAGCTTTTATTTCAGTATTTTCTTTCCTTCAAGTCATCCTTGTTCCCTTCATCAAGTATCTTTCCCTTGGTATGCAAGAACTAGCTAGTGCCCTCTAAGAAAAAAAAAACAGAGTAATATTATGTGATCTCACCTTTACTTTGCTCATTGACTTGGCTCTTCACTTTCTTTCTTTTCATGTCACTTAAGCAGTGTCTCTACTTTGCTTTCTCTCTGACATGCACAAGGGATGTTTTCTGACATCAAGATGTTACAGGGATGTTACAGGGACTGTTTTTTGACATCAAGAAGTAAAATAAATTTGTTAGGCCACAGCACTTGAGGATTTTAACCCCATTATATATGTATGAATTCTTTCCACAGTTGATTTGACTTTGTGGTTAGTGTCTCAATAATCTTTGCTGAACACTGAATCATTTTTTATTTTTTAATAGTAAGTGGGAAAGCAGATTGTTTGAAGATGCTGCAGGTTCTGCATCATAACAAAACCAAGAATGGAACAAATTACTCCACCTCATTTTTTTGCTATTTCATGCTTACTTATATTAGTGATTTCAGCAGTGCTCAACAAAATGATAGATTAGTAACAAAATACTCATGCTCTTTATAAATCATAAAAGAAAAAAAAAAAAAAGAAAAAAAAGTCTGATTTTTCACAATTTTTTTGTCCACTCAGGGATTTTCTAGGCATACAAATCAGACAGGAAGGAGCTGACTTGTCTGTGCATAAATGTGCCATTTCAAAATGGTCTAGGCTACCATGTGATGTCTGCTGGCAGATGCAAAACTGTCTTCATGGGAGACCTGTGCCATCTGAAGCTGCAGCTGCAGCACTGGCAAATTATTCAACAGAACCTAAAAGAGCACTAGATATCTATGTTTAGACAGCTGAAAGCTTCTTAGCCTTATTTCAAGTTATTTCTTCAGTAAAGTTCTTTGATGTATTACAGCAATATACATATGCTAAGAATAGAAGAAACTCACACCAAATTAGAGTTAACTACAAGAAATCTGTGCTTGCATTGAAGATTTCTTCTCCAAGCCAGAACAGGCTGAGTGAATTTCTTGAAGTTACAGCACAGAAAGGAGAAAAAATATGATCCTGATTAAATGTCGGTTCAAGGTGCTCAAAGTCCTTCATCAGCATTGCTCTTTATCTGACAGAATCGCCCTTTGCCTCAATTTCTTTCCCAAAAGTGATTTCCTTCTGGCTTGTTGGAATCCAATTCTCATCCAGACGTGATTCTTCTATGTTTCTGATGACAGTTTTCATTACCATAATGGGCATTCATTTTGGGATTATATGCTGGATATCTGCATTTGCCCACAAAACATATACTGGAGTATTCTGCTACTGACATATATTTAACTGTGATTGCTCTAATTCTCTTTCTAGTTTTATGCTGCCAATTTAATTTTTTTATGACATGTAGTTTGATCATAGATAATAATACTATATTTGTCACTTAATCTGTGCTGAAATTAGCATTATCTTCCCATAATTTATTTCCTAGGGAAGTTTCCTGGCCAATTATCTTGAGAATTGCCACTAAGGGTCTCAACAATTTGGTTTAAATTATTATGCAAGGAAATAATTTTCTTTTCTTTCTGTGTCTCTTTCCCTTCTCCTATTCCATTGCTCTAATTTCCTGTTTTAAAGACCTGAGGACACTCTTCATACCTGTTATATATCCAAATGTTCTGTGAATCCTGCTAAGTTCTTAGTTACAGGAACTACTTGGTTTTAATTAGCTTAATCATATTTTGAGTGAGAACTAATGTTTGTTGATATATACATTTTACTCCTTTGAAGTACATCTATGATCTTCTGAATGCCAATGAAATGAAAAAGTATGAAATGCAATGCTATTTACATAATGATTTTGAATTTGAAATAAAAATTCGGAAAAGAACATTCACAGTGCTTCACAGAGCTCTTGCCTACTTCTCTTTGTGTGTCCACACTCTAGCAGTACCCCACATCATACATCATTTGTTTTTACCTATTCATTTTTTTATGCAATATAAAATCCCTTTGTCCATGACTTAAACACTTATATTTTTACATGATTGAGTAAATTGGCTTATTTTTTCATGGGATCTGGATATTTGTGTTTCTCTTTTTGGTGAGTTGCAGTTTGCCTGCAGGCCAGATAAGACTGACTACTCAATTTATTTCTTCCATCAAACAGGAACTCATCCAACTATCTTTATCACAGATTAAAAAAAAAAAAAAAATCACTTAAGTTTTTTATTCAGCTCTCCAAAATCCAAAAGACATTTTTCTCCCTATATATGCCTAAAATGTATCCTTAATTTCCTACTGCTTGTTTTCAACTACGAGGACTTATTCAGGAGGTCCTGGTTCATTATGATTCCTGTAAGAAAGGCACTTGTGTTCCATGAAGTATGGTTTATAATGTAATTTCTTAACTTTGTCAACACTATAATTAACATAGTTATCATATATTATAGCCGCAGTTATCAGTTATAGTTAAAGTTATAAAGAAAGAGAGTATGGTACAGTATTAGTCTCTTCAGGTGCTGGAAAGCCTTAGTTTGGGGATGTTGAATGGGCCTTTAACGAAGTTGTTGAGAGCTGTGCAGATCTCATCCATGAAAACGTTACCCCATCCTGGTCTTTTGAGCTCTTACAAGATTTTCTTATGAGAAAACATAGTTTCTACTGTGAAACTGAAAAGACGATCATGTGACAGTTTGTGGCGACACTTTTACATAAAGGGAAGGTCAGGCAGGTAGCGTAGCTGGCCGTACTGAGTGGGAGCTGCCTACAAGCTCCTGTGTTACCCTGGGTGGGCTATGGCTCTCCTGCAGCCAGGGGATGCACACAGCACAGCACAGCTCAGCACAGCACAGCACAGCTCAGCTCAGCACAGCACAGCTCAGCACAGCTCAGCACAGCACAGCACAGCTCAGCTCAGCACAGCACAGCTCAGCTCAGCTCAGCCCGGCTCAGCTCAGCACAGCACAGCTCAGCACAGCACAGCTCAGCACAGCACAGCTCAGCACAGCTCAGCACAGCTCAGCACAGCACAGCTCAGCTCAGCACAGCTCAGCACAGCACAGCTCAGCACAGCACAGCACAGCTCAGCTCAGCTCAGCACAGCTCAGCACAGCTCAGCACAGCTCAGGTGTGATGGCACAGTGACATACGTTTAGCATAGAGCAGCACAGGCGTTACCTGCTCACCTTAATGGTTCCCTGGATCATAAACTGCTCAGTGTGTGATGATCAGTTTCATTAAAGGTATCGTGCATGGATTTTAATCAGTTCTTTACTTCATTCATTTACTTCATATACTCCAATATCAGCCATTATCAGTTACATATGTATCTTTTGATGCCATAGTTGAACGTTTCCTCATCTCCATGTTCCTATTTTACACTAATATAGGTGTGTGTCTGGAAGAACTGAGGCATCCTATGTATTGCCTTATTAGCAAAGTACTAATTGCTTGCATTCCGAAGGACATCGCTTCAGCTGTGCACCTACAACAGCTGAGCTTCCTGCATTTCCAGTCTCAGCCTTATAATCATTTGCTTGAAAGATGTCTAGGTATTGCTGTGGATCACAAATCAGCAAAGCATGGCATCTGTACAGTGATGTTCTTGTTACTCTAAAGTGTACGTTCAGTAGTGCCAGGATATTTTTCCTAGTGAATAGCTTGTTTTCTATTTGCTAGTGTCCATGATGCAGTCACAGACTAGGTTTGTCTGTAGGTGAATTCATAGTATTATTTACCTTTTTTACTTATTCTGGCAGTATTGAACACAGACTCTAAGGATCTGTCACAAGATCAGTTTCAGTACTTTATGTTAAATCATTAGGGAGCAAGAGTGACAGGTATAAATAAATATATGAAGCCTCTGGTGGCCTCTGTAACTGCAGTGAGCACCCCTACACATGCATGAAAGATTAGTGTTGTGAAAGGTATTGCTTAAGAAAATAAAGTGCTATCTTGCATTACTTTACTAGGTGATAAAGTATATGCAAAGTCAGATTTGGATTCATGTTCCTCTTCATGCTGACTGAAGCCTGTTTTTTGGTATATTTATGTATCTTTTTATTTTGCTAGAAGGCCTGAGAAGGTACCACTCACATTAACAAAAGATGTTTTAGAATTACTTACTAGTCCAGCAAAATGACAAAAGTGTTCTAAATGCTCTTATTACTCATCCTCTTCCTCAAAGGAATCTTAAAAAATGTTATTATCATTATACTGAATTTCATTATGTACTCTACTGCAGCCATTGGCCATTCCATTTAGAAGTTTCTTCCCTGTATTTCAAACAGAATAGGCAGTAAACTTAGTTCCCTTCTTAACTTTTAAAAAAGCAGAAAATCTGCCTTCCTTGAATAAATAATACTAATAATACTAATAATAAAAGTATAACCCTTAATAATGTGGAAGTAGATGAAAACTTCTTGTGTCATTTAATCTAGTCTATTACAAAGAGCTAACAGCCTTTAGAGACACAATTTTCTTTGAATCATTCTTTAATGCTTCATTTGGCTAGACACGATCACTGTCAGTTGAAGCTTTCTAATCAGTTTAAGTATTCTCTAATCCATAAAAGCTGTTCCAATATTAGGAACAAAACCAAGGTATACCTGTCTGATTGTTATTAAATTGTAAATATTTTACAATATTACCTCAATTTTTCCTTGTTTTAGTTTTTAAATGAAACCAGCATTAAAAGTGACTTAAGAAAAAAAAAAAAGGAAGTAAAAATAAAGAGACAGAGGAAAATAAGTAATGCATTTCTTCTCTCAACTAAAAACTAAATTGCTGTGGCTGTTATTAGTTATGACTAATTAGTTGAAACTTGGCCAAAAAATTCATTAGATGTTTTCTGGTTCTGAAGTTTTCAGTCATTCTTGCAGAAATATCACTTAAAAAGAAAATTGGTACAATTTGCTAATTTCTCCTTACAGTTCCTGTGCTATTCTATAATTTAGCATATTTCATTCATGCAGGCATGCAAAGGAATTAATACTCTGTGACAAGGATTGCCAGTGACCCAGCAAACAATCCAAACAAACTGCTTATCATGAAACCTATAGTAGAAAAGTGACTGATCTGCTAAAAGGAGCTGGGGATTAACTGGAAAGTAATTTGTCAGCCAAGAAAAGAGCTTGGCTCTTGGCTCAGAAAAGAGCTGTGTGTCAGTTTGCTTTCTCTTACAAATAAATATTTTTAACCCTCATTTGGTCCTCATATATGGAGATTTACCAAAAGGCCTGCTCAAATCCCTTGTAATGTGTCAGCATTTAACAATATATTTTGGCCTGAAATGCAGGCACTGTAGTTTAAACTGGGTGATATTTCCAGCTAGATCATTACCAGCATTTTGAAAAACGTTTGTAATGAAGTCTTCTCTAAAGATGTCTTGCCGGCTAGGTCTTGGTACATCTCATATATCTTCATTAAAACGATGTCCTGTGTATCATGCTAAAACTATGACAACAAGCTAGCACAGTTGGACAAGGTTCAGTGAGTTGATGACTCCTTCTGAAGCCACATGTGCAGCCTTGCAGTATAGAAAACTTACCCTGAAGGCTGCCTCAGGGTTGCCTTGAGAAAAACACTATAGGCATGTACACCAGAGTGTTTAAACAAAGGAAAGCTGAATTACTGTGCTTTGTGAATCATTTGTCATCCTATAATGATTCATTAATAGAGGACTTAAGATAGCAAATAATAGTCTCCATGGTCCAAAACACAAAGGAGTTTGAAATCTATAACTTGAGATTTTTTTTTTTTTCTCTTCATCACATTAGGATGTCTCCTTGAGAAATAGCACATTTTCAAGGACTCCTACTACAACTGAAAAATGCAATAAACATCTGAAGATTTAATAAACTAAAAGCAAAAGGATAACGTATGCATATACAAGAACTTAAAGCATTGAAAACTCTTTGTTCTTATAGTATCCAGAAAGAAAAGTTTAGGTATTAAAATCTATTCCTTCTTTTCTTCAGGTCAGTCTTTTAATTTGATTATTTTGCCCTGGTTTTGTTCTGAGAATTGAAATATTCCTCCTTAGACATCCTCCATTGTTTTGATTATTCACTCTACAGGTTCCCTGACTCAATTTTGGTGACAGTTTCATGACAATAGTGTATGAAGTCTTATCATAAGTTTGTCCCTTTCTATAACAGAGTTGGCAGTTCTTCCTATTAGTGGTCTTCACTAAACATTGGTATGTCTCTGGGCTCCATGATTGCTTGTCTGTCCCTTATATGTCTAGCTTTAAATTTTGTTTGTTTAACACAAAAACAAAACAAATTGCTTCTATCAGTTTTCTCTGGAGGTTTTAGTCTAAGAGATGGCTCCAAAATCCACTGCAAAGTGAAATTTGTGTTATCATAATCATAGTAGGTTGCACAAAATTTTATAGTAGATTGCACCAGAAAAGGTTATTTTTCTCACTTGAGTACAGAATATAACCTTTTGCTTGCTTATCCTTTGTCTTTGCTATGACAAAGCAAATGTCAGTTCAAAAAATGCAACAGATTCAAAGTATCTTAAATGAGTTCCAGTGATACAAGCTAACACTATGTCCTGTTGAAATTAATTCTGTTTCAAAATCAGTCTAAAATGGACACAATAGTACACTCAGGTTTTATTTCCCAACCATTATCCTGACTGGTTTTGAGACAGATTAGGAGATAACAGTTTGACTATCTGGGACCCACAGCCCACACATGAATTACCGATTGAATTTTAGTATATGACTTAGGAATCCTTCAAATAATGCCAAGAAATTCTCATGAAGTATACCATAAAAAATCCATATGAGCTTATTTGTATCTAGCAATGATTCATAGGTAGATACACTTCCAACAGGCTCTGATAACAAGAGAAGAAATAACAGAAATACACTATCTATTTTATCTAAAGCTATTCTTCCTTGAATAGCTATCTATTCAAGGAAGAATATCTATCTATTTTATCTAAAGCTATTCTTCCTTGAAGTAAATCACATGACTGTGAGAAAAAATAATTTCTATTATTTGATGATATATCAAATGACAAGATAATCAGATCCGTATTTAGAAAAAACAGAAAAAAAAAAACAAATGACAAAAACCTTTTACCATTTACCCCACCCTTCTACCAAAAGATAAGCAATTGGTAGTTGTCATGCACGCAGAAAATTCTAAAATTTCAATAGTCCTAACTGTTTTGAAAACAGTGAATTGGTGAACATTTTGTGATTTAGTTCAGCAACAGAACTTTAAATGTATTAGGCATGAAGGGGGATACTTATAAGTATTCTAGCAGTGTAGTCTTAATTTTTCAGATATTTCTTCTTTTTCTATACAGAAATGTTGTCACACTTGATCCAGAATTTTCTGTATTTGTTATTCACTGTTAGAATTATTTTAATAGACCTGGAGCTACTGCTTGACAGAAATAGCAATTCTGGTAAAGGAGCATTAATCACATACCTGTAGGAGTGATCTGACAATCCACATATTGTGCAGGTTATTGCACTATATAGAAGTTCTAATGCTTCTGAGAACAAGATGAAAAAATTATACAGGGCAACTAACCACAGTTTTTCCTTCTGTATTGAGACGTCTTGCCACTGTGATGTTTGAGTGTTTTGGTATACTGTTTGAAGAAAGTGATCTTTGAAAAGTTATTAATACATTTTTTTACCCTAAATAAATTTTAAAAAGTAAAAAAGTTAAATTGATGCATTGGCATTAGGATGGGGGATGCCAGAACTTGGAAAACATCTCGGGACTCTAACTCTTCAGAAAACACACACAGACACTATGGGACACTAAGCACACTGTGTTTCTTAAGTACTCTAGAAAGACTGGTAGATAAAATGGATCACTCAAAAGAGTAATAAAAATTTTGAAAGGACTAAAACCAATTTGATTTAACAAAAGAAATTGAATTTATCTAGAGATTGCCGACATTGGAAAGAAATAGAAGTATGTGTCACTGCCAATTTTCCTTGCCTCTGTCAGTAATCTGGACAGTGATGAAGTCAGAACTGTAATATCTGTGAGATTATACAGGTCATGGTTATTAGGAAAAAAAACACAAAAGCACTAAAAACCAACCAACAACCAAAACCATAAACATGGATTCATGAACATAAAAATGTGGGTTTCAGTGGATGACTGGAGTAGCAAATCTTTTGTTGTTGCTCATGTCATAGAAAATACTACAAATCATATTATACTTTGTTTATAAAAATGAATGCTTGAGAAGGGCTTTAGTATAATCAGGTAAAGGGAATATTATAATTTTCTGTAAATGTAAAGTAATGTATATTGTACTGAAAAACTTTCTGTAGGATGACAGTGGTTTACAAGCCTGTTTGTGCTGCTAAACTGGGAATGCATTCTTTATCTTTGAAAAAGAACAACACAGCCACAGCCTTTGGCTCCTCACAATCAATGAAAAGTCATTGATGCAAAAATAAACTTTTAAATTGAAAAGTGGACAAAAAAGACATCAACTACAACAAAAAAGAATGTATCTAAAAATGAAATGCACAGTTAGAGAGGAAAACAAATAATTTAACCCAAACATTACAAACAAAATTATGAAAACGTAGTGTCAGCATACACAGGGCAGAATGTGTAATTTTCAGAATACAATTATTTGCTCTTGAACTTCTTTACATAACTGATGGTGCATGCAGTGATAGGGTATATAAAGGCAAAAAACTATTTATGCCTTTCTATGGTAATTTAAATTACATTATTTACATACACACTGAAATTGTGTTTGACAAGGAAGTGCCTCCTCATTGGTAGGTGCCAGTGAATGGCTTGAAATCCTATCCTTGAAATCCTAATCCTTGATTAGAAAATTGACAAAAGAGATTTAGAAGATCTGTCTGGAGATTAATATGATCAGATGTCTATTTCAATTATTCTTGAATTGGTGTGATGAGTTCCTTGGGAGGCTGGAACAATTTTCTATGTTTATCCTATTGTATATCAATAAGGAAATTCAATAACTAATTTTTCAAAATTCATAAGTCTGATTTCTAGTTTATAAATACAAATTCTAAGCTAGTAATTTTTTCAAGAATCTTCCAGAAATGTAAAGTTTCTGTCTTAGAAGGGCTATGAGGTGACTATACAGAGAAAAGCTAAAAAGACTCTGTTATATGTGCAGGATAATTACTGATTCCAGAGTAGTGGGTTCAGGGTGAAGCAACACGTATTTCTGATTTTCCCTCATCAAATAGCTGCAAAGCCTTAACAAATGTGCTTATAATTAGCTAGAATTAGAGTGAGCAAATTATAACCTCTAGAACCTTTAAGTGCAGTTATACTGTTCAAGTCTAAGTAGACACTGAAAATTAAGAAAACATGCTACTTGAGCATGAGCTAACACATCTTTTACATACTTGTAAAATGAATTGATATAAAGTAAATTATACCTCGTAACAATAGAAGTAATAAATGGCTTGTGGGGTGATGGGAAGGAATAACTGTATTTGAACATTTTTAAGAGTGATACTACCAATCAGAAAAAAATGACAGACTTTCCATTATTCTGAAAAGACGTGAAAACTGCTGGCTGGAAGTAAGTGGAAACATTTAAAAAACTTTTACATAGTACATCACAGCTTCTGTTTCTGGGGAAAACACTTCCTTTATAACTGCTCCCAACAGCCCCACCATTAGGAAAAACAGCTGTCAGGGACATTGAATATTAAGGAAGGAATCAAGGGTGAGCTGAGAGAATAATAAGAAAATAATTAAGATCAAAAATGTACATTATATTTGAAATAATATACTGGGCATATTTATGGAAAGAGGTCGTGTTGGATAACTCTTGTCCTAGCTTTCATCTTCAGGAGACTGTATGCAGGGTATCTTTGAAGTATGACACACTGTGTAGTGCCAGAGAAAAATAAATTACATAAATATTAAAGTAAAATATGCTGGCTGAAGCACATACCAAAGACATCCTTAGGCTGTTATAAAAACGGCCACAAACAGTATATTCATACGGGGTGAATTTAAGAATGGCTTCCTTTGGAGGAAATAGCTCATGTCCCTTTTTTCTTGGGACTGTTATTCTTCATGTATCAATAACGAATGAAAGGAAAAGAAGTAATAAAGGTGACTGAAATTCTTGCCAGTTCCTGGTAATTTTTCAATCTTCAGAATTCCTCCATACCGACAATTCTACCAAATCACTGAGTTCAATCTTACAAGTTAATTTTTCCACAAAATTGTATTTTGAGATGTTATTGCTCAGCCAAACATCTAATTTTTGTCATTGGTAAGATATTTTTTGAAATTATGTGTTTCCAGGCATTAAACCCAAGATTTTTGAAAGAAAAATCAGATTTCTCTCCATGAGAAAAATATAGAAACAAATAAAAAAGAGTAGAGGATAGGTGTTATAGGATAAGATGAGCTGGGAGCTGTGAAAGGAGACAAAAATGAAGATAGATACACTGTTACCCTTTCTCATTCTTCTAAAAGTTGATGAAAGCTCAGTTTGTCTCATTCACTTGCTCCAGGAATTCCCCCTTCCTGCTTTGATTTCTTTTGTTTGGTTGGTTTTGCTTTTTTGTTTTGTTTGTTTGTTTGTAGTCTTGTTTCTGTACTCAGCCTTCTAAAGGAAGAGGAAGTGTGTATGTGGGTGGGGTTTTTAAGGAAAAAAAATTAGATTATTACAACAGCAATGATTCCATCTATTTACTAATATTGCTTCTTTTCAATTAGCTTCATCCTTCTGTAAAGGAATTGATTCAGATTTAGAGTATATTTTGGAATAATTTGGGGTGTACCAATATGACACTGAATCATACCTGTTATGTAAAGTTGAGAAATTTAAATTGAGCTAGATTGTCTTACTATAAGAGTATCATATTCAGGATTTACCCATCCTTGAACTATAAGAAGTTATATAAGAATTATATAATATTATATAATTATATTCTTAATGAGAATATAAGAATTAACAGATTAAGCATGCAGTATACAGACATAATTTCTATGGGTTTTTTTAAATTTTTTGTTTGTTTGTTTGTCTTGAACTAATCTCTTTAGTGTAATCTTAGCTCTTCTGAACAACTCTGTCTAAAGAGCATTTTAACCACACAGTAGGACAATTTTGTATTAGGTCTCAAGACAGAACAAAACTTTAATGACAGAGGAGATATAAAGGAAATATTCCTTCTTTACACAGCTTATGAGAAAATAATAATAATTTGTCCAAAGACAAATGCCTAAAGTTTTTACAAGTTCAGAAATGTATGGACATATTGAGAGAGCAAAATCCACCAAAGATTTCTAGAAAGCAAAAGTCATCAAATCTAGCTGAGGTATGTGCACTGCATCATAAACTCAGGGAGCTTTGAAAAATATTCCGAGAGAGTATCACTGTGTGCTTTAGTCACATTCATAATTATCTATTCAATAATAACTGCACTGAAGAGCTCTTTCTGAATGACATATGCTCTTTTTGTGATGGAAATTTTTACATATTTTTCTATGTTGATGTAAGCTTTCTTATCAAACTTACATGTGTTCTGTGACCATGTAAAGAAGAAGGAAGTTCTGCTGGAGACTGCTCATAATGAAAGAGCATGGAATTACACAGGAAACAGGTCTGATGTCTGTCCCTTCTGCTCTAGGACCTCATACCCTACACAGAGGTGACTATACAGGCAGCAATACATGAACATCCTGCTGGTAGCATGCAATTTACAGATGTCATGATGAGGGATACATTTTGAAAAAAACCAATTTTTTTTCTTATTTAAAGTAATTGCAGTTTTTATATATTTTTAAAATTTTATCTATGTAATTATTGTGGTTTGCCTTGAAGAGGATAGACAGGCTTGTATTTTCAACATCCTTAAGAAGTCTTATATTTTTTCTGTTTGCAGAATAGCTTCAAAATTAAAAGCTATTACGCCTAAACGTGAAACAAAGCCCCGTCTAGAATACCTCTGAACCAAACTACTTTTTGACAAAACCCAGAACATAACAGACTCTAAAGAATAAAAAAACCTTCTACTATAACTCCCACAACTATCTCATCACACTGAGTATTGAGACAAATCAGTAATTCAGCTGTACTGTCACTCATACTGTTCCAGGTTACTTAGGCCTAGACTGAGAAAGTATTTATGCAGAAGGAAAACTTTCTTGAGATGAAGAAATTTAGTGTCTGACACTTTGTGCATGAATCTTGATCTCAGAACAATACCAAAATACAGCAGAGAGACAGAGTAGAGATCCAAAGATATATTTAAGAGCAAAAGAACCTGTCATGTAAATATCCTAACCTGAATTGTCAAATTCCTTCATCAAGTCAATGTCATTGTGCTGTTTTGTGTAAGGCACGGGATCTTAACAGTGTCCTGGTCATGTAGAAACATGAGTTTCTTACTCTTACTGTCACTTAAGTCAGGTCATGTTATTTCTGCACTGTTAAATTCAGGTTTCAGAGAACAACCAAGTTTTTCACAGATGCACTTTATGGCGAATAAGGGTAGTTTTCTGGCAAATATATATGACTTATCTCCACTTGAAACTGAATTTAAGATGGGATATACAGCTATGGAATTTAAACAGGAATGCTTATAGAGAAAGAAATAAAATAAATCAAGATCTTGATTTTTGGGTGACAGAAATTACAGTACAAATCAGAGCTTACTATATAAGAATTTATGTTAGAAGTAATAGAAGGAGTAGAACTAAATATATTTATCATTTATATATATGTATCTCCACTGTGTTCAATCAAAAATAGTATACGATAATATCTGTTACATACCAGTTGATTTCACATACTGGAAGGCATAGATAAGTGCCCTTATGAGGCCAGAATAAAAAAAAATGTAGTTTTGAACTGACTCATTTCTCAGGAAATGAGAACTGATCAGGATAGTTGGAAAAGTCCTTTTACTGGTGCATTAGAGATAACAATCACCATAAACACAGCAATGGTTTAATCTCAGACAGCCTGTGTAGAGCATCTGTTTATTTATCTTATTCGTCACATTGCCTCAAGTGAGAAAGTTTATATACAGCTTTGCTCATAGACTAAGATAAATACATTTTGCCTTCACAATTTTCTCTAAGTCTCCATTGCTTTGTAAATGTATTATGTAAAAATCTTAATATTGTTGACAAAAGATCAGTTTAACATTCATTGTCTGTATTGAAATGATGCCATGTTCTACCAGTCTCATACTCTGCCAGCTGCTGCTCCGATAACTGAATCTTATTTGCAGAGGAACACTGAAAGTTGCTCTCAAGGAAGAGGAGAAACCAACGTTTGTTATCTTGTAACCTCAGTGTTAAAAAATTAGAGGGAAATAAGAAGCTCCAATGACAGCTTTGCACACCCTTGTTAAATTATTTTAAAACTCATAATACTGCTAGATTTTTAAAACAAAGGCATAGAGGTACAGCAAGCATTTCAAAAAATGCCTTCATAAACCAACCCCTCCCCCCTGCCAAATTTTCACTCATCAGTGTTTCTCAGGACTATGGAAAACTGGGATAAAGCTACCAGTGTTCTGTGAATACTGTATGCTGAAGGGAGATTTACATGGAACTTGATTTATAGTAACCAATTCTTCATGCTTTGAATAAAATCATTTTCAGAATGTCCTGGTATTTTAAAACTGATGGAGTGCCAAGGTTACCTTTTGTAACTGAGCTAATTCAGCCTGGTTTAATCTTTTTCTGAGGTGTCTGAAGCCATGTTTCCAGCACCTGTTCATTTGTAGCATGTGATTATGTTGATTCAATCATTTTCAAGCACATGAAAATTATTGATAATTCACCAGCTGCTTTTTGAGAACAAATTTAATCTTTTAAAAGAAGGCAGGAAGAGCGGCGGGATCGTTCTTCAAGGTCCTTAAAAAACTGCAGAAATGAATCAAACTGTGCATACCATGAACAAATGGCAAAACAGCTGAATAGTCCAAACTGCGAATAGTATGGTGTTGTTTTACTTGTGACAATATTACTAAGAAATCTTTCAACAATAGCACAGGAAAATTGAAATTACCAATAAGTTATATTCTGTTTGTTTGAGAACTCTTCATTTTTTAAATGACACGGTTCAAAACCTATCTGACTTACCTATTTGGTTTAATTTGGTATATGTACTATTAAAACCAACTTTACATGGTGACAATAACTGTTAAGAATATCTAATATCATGAACCTAGGCCTCATCTCTCACCTAGGTAAAACAGCTTAGATTCACAAGAGTGGTGAGTGGCCACCATCTTCTGGCTTCAGATTTACATTAGTGTCATGATAAGCTGCAAAATATTGTGTCCCAGAAGTCCCTTGCAAATCACCTTGAAAGAGGCAATTGCTGTTATCAAATACCTCTGGAACCTCACAAAGAATTTCTGGCAACAAACAAATTATCAAGGATACACACATAATGCTCAATGACATTTTATATATTTGGATCTAGGTTCTGCAATATTCTGTAATTAGATTGTAATTAAATTATAAAGTATGAAGTATAAATGAGTTTGTAATCAAACAGATACAAACTAGTAGTCTCTTTCAATATGCAAAAAGAGCTGTTTTTTTTATGTTTCTACATGTAATGAGCTTTAAATAACAACTCATAATTATAAGCCATGCAGTGTAGCAGGTAATAATTAACTTCTCTGAATAAAATCTTGTGTGGTACTTTAAGATTAAAGAAAGTTCAACAAAACTCATTTGGAAAAAGAAAAATTATACAAAAAGTCTATTTGTAGTGTCCATATCCTCTGAGGTGGCAACTCCTGTACATTACCAGACAGTATAATCTTCTATGTATATGAAGTTTCCCTACACTGGGACTTGACTGTTCAAGTTTAAAAAGTACTGGATGATCCTTTGTCTTCTTTAAATCATCTCATTTTAAAGGGAAATTAGTCAGTAGCCAAACAGCTTGAGTACCTTTTTAGCCTTGCAGCCCTCATACCTGTCCATGTTCAGAGGATGTTCTTGGTGGCAGAGATTGCTCATCACCAAGGACAGTAACTGCAGCATAACTTCAATAACTTCATGCTTGTATAAGTAAAGTGAACAGTGAATATTCAAACTAAAAGACCCATGTTTGTACTTCAATTTTTTTTTAATTCTGTGAGTATACAAAATTAGACCCCCACAGTATAGATTATTAGAATGTCTACTGAAGAATATTAAATTAATGCTATCAAATGGCCACACCTAGAATGGTTAAGGAAGCCAAAAAAAAAGCAAAAAACATATAATTAGAAATCAGATGTGTAAGTCTGATCTTCCACAACCATGCTGGTTTCTTTCACATTAACAACTACTTTTATAATTTTCTGTTTTCAGTTATATTTCAGATATTAAAGTCCACCTATCTTTTTGTTTAATTAAATAATGGAGATTACTTGAGCTCTGTTTATTGAGTAGTTCCAGAATGAGTCCTACATTTATAGCCGCAATTATTATCTTTCTGAAGTGTTACCAGAGCTCTAGCTTTGTCCATTTGTTTGGTTTTGTCAATAAGTTTTGTTTCTCCTTATGGTTGAGACCCATATTTACAAAATTTTATGACTATATTTAAACTTAAAGTTGATGAACAGAAAAATGAGGGAAAAAACCCTAAAAATCCACCAAACAAAACAATAAACTATTGATAGAGAAAAATAAAATAAAACTAAAAAGAAGCTACTTCTTATGTGTTTTGTATGGAGATCTTGGAATCTGTTATTTCTTTAGCTGTCATCCATAAACTTTGCTTACAGACAGTCTGTATGTAACTCTATCAAATCATCACAATCTAATCCACCAAAGCCTGTCAGATTAAATCAATTTAATCAGATTAAACCAATTGCCACAGGTGAAATTAAATAAAAAATCTGACCATTAATAACAAAGTATAATAAGACCAAATATCTCTTAATGATTACTGGAGGTCAAATGAAAATAAATTTCCTTTTCTTTTACCTTATTTGTGATCAAATAAAACAATTTAACGTTAATATTAATCAAACCTGATACATTATTAGAACTCAGAGCTAGTTCATTTTGTGAATATTTGAGCAATAATATACTTTAAAAGAGACTCAGGTATAAAATATGCTTGTAAAATTTTCAGTGCTTACCTAGAGATCATGACTGTTGAAATCTTAGGATAAAAATAATTTCTATTATTTTAAAAGATTATTCAGGATGATTAAAAAAAATTGTTTTAAATAAAAATGCTAAAGATGATGTTCCATGATGGAGTTGAGATCAGAAAGTTCACTGCTCCCAAGAATGGCAAACTCACTTTAGGATCTTGTGTGGTTTTTCCTTTCTTTACAGTGGCTATGGCACTTGTTGGCACAGGTCAGCTCACTCAACAGAAAAAGCCTTCCCAGTCAGATGTCTACAAAGTTTTTACCAGTTCCCTGACCTGATCCATACAGATGGAGGTTCAGAGGTGCTCCAGAGCCAGTGATTTTGAGAAGTTCTTTTTGGTAATGACACTTAATGGAATCATATTTTCCTACTTCACTCTAAAATCTTCATGGAGACTTTCAGTCACATCATAACAGAAAAAAAACTGGTTCAAATCCACACATAATATATAATCTACAATCTACAATCTACAATCTCAATCTATAATCTATAATCTATAAATAGGATATTTTTATTATTATTACTTTTTTACTCTACTTTCTACCCTCCTTAATGTCTATGGCTAATACTTAACAGAAGCCAGACATTTCATGTACTGTAAAGCACTTTGAAAATATGAGAGATTTGGTAGGAATCCAGGGCTTTAAATGAACCAGTTTAAAGATGGCAAAAAATTGAAGTCAGTTAAAAAAAAGCTAGCATTCAAAAGCATATAAAAAAGGGGAGTTATTAATAGTATTTGTTG
Organism: Promerops cafer; assembly: GCA_013398275.1. NCBI lineage: Eukaryota > Metazoa > Chordata > Aves > Passeriformes > Nectariniidae > Promerops > Promerops cafer. The sequence continues at coordinate 298,468 of VZSE01001598.1, read as the reverse complement.
TCTGGGGTTTTTTTTGTTGTGTTTTTTTAAGAAATCTGTGTGGATGCCTCTTTAGAATTTGGGTCAAAGTATTATATAAGCCTCAAATAAAATGTGGGGTCTGCCCAATATGTTTAGTCTCCTCAGAACACTCTTCACATGGTTATGTTTGCATATTCACAACATAAGAAAACACTTTTGTCTAATAGTGACTGAGAAAAACCTGGTTTAACACATTCTTTCCTCATTAACACTGTTTTCTTCAAAGATGTGTGTCTTTTCTTAGACAAAATTTTTTGTTGAAAAAATAAAGCTATCTGAAACCTAGCAAAAATATAGATTCACTAAAGAGATATACTTTGTTTTCTAGTGAATATTTAGAATAGATTTATTTATAATATTTTTTTTAAAAACTGTAATGAAATTATTTTCCTTACATAATAAGACTGGATATAGTTTAAAATTGGCACATTGTCTGCTACTTAAAAAACCAAAACTGACCCAAAATAACAGTATTCTACTCAATACTTTCAGGATTTTTTAACATTCATCTTACTGAAACCCTAAACTGAGCAATACTGAACATTGGTCAACAGACATACAGTGATGGATTTGCCTTAATCTCTCTAACACTGATAATAATCTCCACCTACAGAGCAAGACATATCTGTTAAAATCTAAACCATTCTGCTTATTTAGAAAACTTTGTTGAGGGTGGGTCTGCTTTTAACAGCGACTTGAGGAAAAACTTTCTGAAAAGAATGCCTAGACTAAGTTAAAGATTATGTGTGAGGCTCATAAGAGGTGATGGGACTTGTTTTCATCATAAGAATCACTGGGGGAAAAAGTACAGGACTGGAAAATAGAATAAAATATATTATTTTTATGGAAGTTTATATCCTTTATTTATAGAATGCAATTTAAAAGATGGCCAAGTGGGTCACCTAGCCGTGTAAAAGTTGCATATAATTTATCTCTAAACAAATTAACAGGAAAACAATAAAAAAAAAATAAAGAGAATCTGTGAAATACAAATAACAGTTCTTTGACTAAAACATTCAACTCTTTTGGCACTCCTCGAGACTGACAATCCTTCCAGTATGACCCAGGTGTTCTTCTATTTGTAACCCTGTATAATGCTGCTGGCTCTGCTGACACTTGCCTCTGTTGATTCTTCTGTATAATTGTGTACAAGATTCCTCAGGAATATCAGCTTTTCAATGGATTTAGCAGAAAACCTCCTGCTGATAGAGTAATCTTACTTCCCGCAGAGTGAAGAACACTACAGCAGCTGAACAGCAATGGTTATGTTGGTCTTTTGGGTATGATTATGTCTGATTCTAATGGAAGAGACAGAGATACTCAGACTAGCTTTATTGAGAAAAGAGCTGAAAGAGCAAGATGATTTTATCACTTATTTTTTCTTTTTCTAAAGAAAATTAACATACTGAGACAGATTTAGAGGTATAATAGTGAAAAAAAATCAAAGTGACTAGTCTAGGTTTATCCTAATATACCTACTATTAGAAACTGTCTCATCATGCTTAGCTTTACCTACTAGGCTTTGATTGCTGTAAGAAGTTGGGATAGTTCTTCAGCCATTCTTCCAAGAAGCTTTAAAACACACATAAAAAATCTAGGAAAACCTGTTTGTATATTACATATAGCATCAGAAGAAAAGAATGTTTTTTTGGTGAGTTTTATTAATTGTTTTAATATTTACTGTTAAGAACACTTCAGTTAAATTGAGATGTAGCTGCTACATTCTAAAAGTCTTATTTTTTTTCTCAAACTAGAAGTGAGTGGGAGTGCACTCACTATTCAACTGTCATTTCTTTGTGCTTCATTTTCTTCTCTAAGACCTCAAAATCACGTGAGGGTTGGATGGGTGTAAAATTAATTAGTGTTGTTTCTTTTAAAGTGACACTGAAATGTTTCCCACATTATGCAAAGGAGTATTTTACAGTTTTTTTCAATGAGAATGCTTCCACTAGGTTTACAATCAAATAGATAAGAATAGTTCACCAAGGATGGAAGAGTTCTACAATGATCATCTACTCCAACTCTTTGACCTGGGCTGACCAATAGTAAGAGCATACTTTGAGGGCATTGCCCAAATGCCTCTCAAACACTGAGAGGCCCGGGGCATCAACCACCTCCTTAGCAAGCCTGTTACAGTTTTTGACCACCCACTCAATAAAGAAATGTTTCTTGTTGGCACATATTAATGTCCCCTGATGCAGTTTTAAACCATTGCCCCACATCCTGTCACCGGATACCAGGGAGATCAGCACCTCCCTCTCCACCTCCCCTCCTCAGGGAGCATTGTGCAGAATTTATACACTACACAGATCTAATTGCAAGAATGGGATGTTGACCAAATCAAGGTACGTCTAACCCTGGGCACGAAATTAAATAAAAGATTATGACACTGATGGCATTAAGTCACATCAAAAGCACACATCCAATAACTTTATCCTAGCAGCAGGAATAAGTAGACATTGCCGAAGGAAGAATGGAGCAAGCACATATGAAATTTCCTGAATTACTTCTCTGCCTTTTATTGTTTCATTTATTTTTGTTCAATTCAGGAAATATCTTGAATCAGATCTGCTATGGCTATTTAGTAATGCTTAATAAACTTCTCTTTCACAGAACTATCTAATAAGCCCTTTGACCTATTTAAATTTTTACAGTCTACAGCATTCTTTGACAAAGAGTTTCATTATTCCACTACATATTATATGGAGGAAGAAAAACCCAAAACCCGTAAAAGCTCACCCTTTATTTTGAACCTAATTCCCATTAGCTTTATTTGATAGTAGATAGGAGAAAACAGAAATGATTGATCTCTATTAAACTGTCTATGGCACTTGTGATTTTGTGGATGTTTATTAAATCCACCACCTCATTTCTTCCCTACAGGTTCCTGCTCAGTTCTGCCTTGTTAAATCATTACTTGTATAGAAATGTTTACACATTTTTAATCAGAGGTTTTACTCCTTCCTGAACTTTTTCCAATTCTACTATATAATTTTGAAATGCAGGGACTAAGGTTGTATAGTATTCAAAACATATAAAAAATATGAAATTATAAGATTGAATTATGACATTTTCTGTTTCATTCTGTATTTCTTTATTAGTTTCTGACAACTGATTTCTTTTCACATTTGCTGAGCATTAGAAATGACTGTCACAAACCCAAAATCTTCCCCCAAGTAAAATGGTCAGCTCAGTGCCCTTTATTGGTTTCCCCATGTAGATTACTTTACATTTATCATCATTATATTTCATCTGACATTTTTTTAACATTGTCATTCAAATTCTTGCTGACTTCATCAAAGTTTTCAAAGCTGAACTCTGTCTGTCCTACACTGAATGACTTCATATTTGGAAAGACTTTGTCACTTGACTGTTGATCTCTTTTCTTAGGTTATTTGCAAATGAGTGTACAAAAATATTCTGCCAGCACAAATCCATGATAATCTCAATGCTCTGCAAGAGAAGGCTGCTTACTTTTGCATCCTCTTTGTAATTATTTGTTTGTTTGTTTGTATATTCAGGTGTAATCAGTGTGTGTGCCCAGGTACTGGCTATGGTGACAAAATACCAGAAGCTGCCCCCAAGTTGGACAGACAGTTCCAGACAGCTCCAAGACAGTCACACCTCTGGCCAAAGCTGAGCTCAGCAATGATGTTGCCAGTGCCTCTGTGATAACCTATTGGAAAAAGGGTAAAAATGCTGTGCAGCAACTGGGGGTGAGAGGAGTGAAAATATATATCTCTTTATCCTAGCCTGTTTAATTGGTAATAGATTAATTTCACCAAGTCTGTTTTGCTCATGGAGATAATTGCTGAGCGATCTCCCCACACTTATCTCAATGCATAAGTGTTTAGTTGTATTTTATCCTCCTGTTCTCTTGAGAAGGAGGAGTGATAGAGAGGCTTGTTGGTCACCTAGCTGTCAACTACGCCACAACCTGCCACAGAGAGAAATCTTTTTAGATCTCCTCTGGCATCACATTTATCATTTCCCATTCCTAAGGTGCAACAGCAGTTTTGAAGAGAGAAGTTACACACTACCATTAGTAATTTAGCTATTTCATCCTTGAGTTATCTTAGAACACTTGAGTGAATGCCATGTAGTCCTTCCAATTTGTTACCGCTTATTTTGTCAGTCTGCTTCATAACCCCTTTTACAGCCAATTTCAGGCACAACTGCTGAGTCTCCAATAAAAAAGAGTTCCAGTGAAAGAACCTCCCTGATTTTTCGACAGTGAACACTGGAAAAAAAAAAGGCATTTAGCTCCTCTGTGGTGAATTTGACTTGTTTGAAAGATTGTTTTAAATCCAAATTTTCATCTGAGTTCTTTGTAAGATTTCATTGCAAACTTCTTATAGAACACCTATTTGGAAAAAAAAAAAAAAAAAAAGATTCTGTTATTAAGGATAATTTTTTGAAGTTTTTAATTTTTTTTTTCCCGAACTCTTTTTTGGGATATCTTTGAAGATGTGCACAAAGTCAGCAGATTATTCATCCTCGAGTGTTCTTTTGTCAAAATGAAATAGCCATTCATTCAAATTACTATGTTTTCCCAAGTTCTCCATATTAGAAGGCAATATTCAATAGCCCTTCTCTAGCCCTAGTTTTGTGCAGTTTCTAACCTCTGGAAATCTAAAATATGCCAGTCTGGGAAGAATTTTTGTGCTTGCATTGCCACATACCAAACAACAGAGGATCAGGCCCATTTTTGCTTATATTTACCATTCATTAGTCACAAATTTTTGCACTTTTGAGTACAATTTTTTTTCTGCCTATCTAGTTATATTAGTCCCCAACCATAAGTCAGGCCATTATTAAAGTTATTCCCCGAAGCAATTCCTGTAGTAAAGAACTGATCTGGGATTGCTGCTTTGCAGAAAATGAATCGGTTATTCTGGCGATAAAATGACTTGGAGTTTTCTGCCAATTTTGCTGAATATTGATGAAAGATTGATGTACCATCCCATGTGGTAGACAGCAAAAATGAGTCATGTGATAAAAATGTATTTGCAACCCTGAACTTCTTCCCATCTTCCCATTTTTCCAGATTAATTTAATTCACCAAGCCAAAGGAAGTTGGCCATTTTTAATTACTTCTCCCCTCATACCTAGTTTACCTAAGCATTTCACTAGTTATAGCAGTTGGGGACCAGTGTATCCTGCACTGTCAGAGCACCCACATGGCTGCTATGAGTTCTGCTGTGCAGTAATGGATCACAGTGAAATATTTTACCAGAGAGATGACTGGAATGAAGCAGTATGTTCCCCTCAAAGGGAAAGATTCTGAATTCTATGAAAGTGTTATTTCTGGTATACTGAGAGCACTTGTTTTAGAAAAAAAAACAGTGATGGCTTGGTGATTTTTTAGTAGTTGAAAAAGCTACTGCCTCAGAAGGTATATTGTCTAACTAATCATCTACCGATACAGAAATACCCTAAAATTCTGATTTTGACACACAAATTAATCAGTATGTAGGGGTATTGCAGATGTCAAGGTACAAGTGTGATCTTTAGGTACGACTGTGAAATTTCATTCTAGTAGCGTTTATGTTGACACCAAAGAAATGTGATCCAATACAAGTCTATATATAATGTTTGCAATCCAAGATTTTGGCAGCATTTCAGCTACAGGGGTGACTTCCATGAAAAGAGACCAGAAGTTTTCCCTGAATTCAATACCCAATACCATCCAAGCCAGACAGATAGAGCCAAGACAGACCCACTCCTGGGCAAAGCTAAGGTCATCAGTGACTGTGGTAGTGCCTCTGGGATGGCCTGTTTAAGAAGGGGAAAACAAATTGCTGCAAAGTGGGAACCAGAGAGAGGAATGAGAATATGTGAGAGAAACAGCCTTGCAGACACCAAGGTCAGTGAAGAAGAGGGAGGGGATGCTCCAGGCACAGAGATTCCTCTCCACCCTGCAGAGGACTCCATGCTGAAGCAGGTAGATGCCCGAAAGGGACCATGGCCCCATGGGAGGCCCATGCTCAAGCAGGCGCCTGGCAGGACCTGTGACCCTGTGGAGGAGAGGAGCCCAGGATGGAGCAGTTTTAGTGGCAGGACTTGTGACCCCACAGGATCCATGGTGGAGAAATTTGTTTCTGAAAGACTGCTCTGTGTAAGGGATTCACACTGGAACAGTTCCCGAAAATCTGCAACCTGTGTAAGGAACCCCGCAAAGGAGCAGAGGAAGACTGTGAGGAGGAAGGAGAGGCAGAGACAACATGAGATGAACTGACTGCAGCTCCCATTCCCTTCCCCCTGTCCCACTGAGAAATCATGGGCAGAATCCAGGAAGAAGAGAGGGTGAGGGGAAGGTATTTTAAAATTTGTTTTTATTTTGTCTTATTCTACTCTGATTTGATTGGTAGAAAATTAAATTAATTACCCCAATACAAGTCTGCTTTGCCCATGGTGATAATTGGTGAGTGATCTTTCCCTGTCCGTATCTCAATCCTTTCATAATGTCTTCTCTCTACTTTCCAGCTGACAAGGGGCATGGCACAGTGACTTTGCTGGACACCTGGCATCCAGCCAGGGTCAACCCAGGGCAGTGTGACTTTAGGAGTAGGCCCTAGGCTTCTTTTATTTTCATAGATATATGTCTGTTTCTGTGTTGGTACTGGTTTTGGCTGGGGTAGAGTTAGTTTTCTCCACAGTAAGTAATATGGGTCTGTGTTTTTGATTTCTGCTGGAAATAGTGTTGATAGCACAAACGTGCTTTTGTTATTGCTGAGCAGTGCTTAGAGAGAGTCAAGGCCTTTTCTGCTCCTCACCCCACCTCATCAATGAGGAGGCTGGGGAGGCACGAGGATTTGGGAGGGGACACAGCTGGGACAACTGAGCCCAGCTGACCAAAAGGATTTCCAGACTATATGGCATCATGCTCAGTGTATAAAGGTGGGGGAAGAAGGAGGGAGGAGAGAAAATTTGGAATTATTGTATTTGTCTTCCCAGGTCACTGTTACATGTGATGGAGCCCCGCTCTCCTGGAGATGGCTGAACACCTGCCTGCCCATGGAAAGCAATGAATTTATTCCTTGATTTTCTTTACTTGTGTTTGTGGCTTTTGCCTTCCCTATTTAAGTGTCTTTATCTCAACTCACATGTTTTTCTAGCTTTTACCATTCCAATTCTCTCCCTAATCCTACTGTTGAGGGATTGAGTGACTGGCTGTGTGGTGCTGGGTTGCTGGCTGGGTTTAAACCAAAACACCTACGCTGTCTTCTACTAGACTCTGTTATTATATCTAAGATAAAACTAGTCTGAGCACTCCTGAATCAGTTCAAAACCTGCTGCAGTTTTCAGCCCATTGTGTGCTCAGTATAAGCATACTGAAAGGTGGGAGGTATAACAGCCTCAGTTATTCACTTTTAATCCACTTTTGGAAGTTTCATGGAGCCCTCAGGAAAGACCTCAAGAGGGAACTCAGGCAAGCAATGGAGGACAGAAATATCCAGTTACTGTGAAAAGAATATTTTTCATAAAAACATACTGCATCCTATATCTCTCCATCCTTGAATGAGCTCAGCAAAATAACTTAGTTGATGAGAATTACTTGGGAATTGTAATTCATAATCACTCTTTGTTCTGAAAATCATGGATTCAATAGAAAAATTGTTTTTATGACCCATCACAAGTTCCTCTACATGTTGTCTTCTGACAGTTCCTGTGTATTCCAGAAATGTAACTATCCTGTGTTTTCCAGAAATGTAACTATCTTGATATTTTCCCCATAGGCTTTAAATTTGTCACTTCTGCTATCTTAATTCTCTTTAAAAAAAGCATACTTGTGCATCTACTTATAAGCAAAATACCTAAACCCACAATAAAAATATAAAAAAGTTGAAAATTGGTTGGCAGAGACGTGTAGCCTATAGGATGTTTCCACTCATCCTTGGGTTGAAAACTGGAGTCTGGCCATGTGTATTTCTCTTTGCATCATCTGCACATATTAGATTTCCAGTGAAGTTTAGACTACCAAGCACATGTAAATAGCTATATATAAAACCTTAGGTGTAATAATCCTAATCTCAAAAGTGATCCCACTCTTGAGACTTGTTTCTTTTACTCTGATAAAGCCAACTACTACCATTTGAAATGTGAAGACCAAAGAAAATGCTTTTCCAGTACCTAAATGAAATTCAATTCTTATATTTAGGAAACTGACTCATGCTCAGTACGTTTACTTAATATGAAATATTTATTTTATCTCATAAATTAAAAATTCAACTGCAAAAGAATCCTGGTGTATTTGCTTCTTAACACAATGAATATCGTTCTTTGTTCAATTTATCTCAGTCATTCCTGCTTACGACATACTTCAGGACAGACGTCCTTGCATTATGGTTCAAGTACTAATAACCTATGGTATAGTTAAACAGTAGAGGAAAACAAAAGGAATATTGGATAGTTGTGACATTTGGGTGAAAGCTAAGGGAGAAATCTACTAATTTCTCTTGATGTGAAGCACTGTGAGAGATTATTATAATATAGATTATTTTTTTACCTTTGGTCATTCTGTGGAATGGTGGGAAAAATAAGTAGGAAAAAGCTCTGTCTTCCCCTTCAGAGGGTCATGCACTTTAAACACAAACCTTCATGGGTCCAGAAAGTGAAACTTGCAATGTGCCCTCTGAAAAGTTTACATACTATTATGCAAAATGTACGATAGTTATTCCTGATTATGTATATTAAGAAATAGTCATGTCTAACTGTTTTTCAGTCTTCAATTATATTCAGAGATATTATTCAAAAGAAGAATATTCTTCCAGGAAATTCTAAACCTCTGTGGTGTGGGGTCACATTTTTCCTTGGCATTATAAGAAAAATCCTTGCAGTCTTAATTTTCCAGGAACTGAGGCTTTTTTTCCTGCTCCTTCACCCCTTTTTTTTCTTTGTTTTGCTTTATTTTTTAGTCGATGCTACTTAACCTTGATCAGTTTGAAAAAGAGCTTAACAGTTTGGTATATTTATTCAGTGGATTCTTTTATAGATCCTTTTATAGATCTTTTATAGTCAGCAATTCTGTGAGACCTTACCAAGAAGAAAAGAGCATAGAAATATAAAGTCCTATAATTAGCAATGTATAAAAGAAATTATAATGAGTGTACATAAGGTGAGAATGCAAATCTTCCCTACATCTTTGTAGATGAAGGTGTTGGGAATCAGTAGTTAATCCATGGAGATTTTACTAATGAGCCAACAGGACTATAACAATTCAGTAGATATTTAATAAATACTTAAAATATGTTTATACATCTGTTGCTTTCTCTTTTGTGAGTTGTAATTAAAACAGCAATTGTATCTCTCTTGGGTAGAATTGTTTTGAAGGCAACACATGCACTGAGAAAGAGAGAAGAGAATGAATTGCTGGGTTAGAAGATTTGCTCTCTAGGTAGATCTCACACTGGCTTTGCTGTAGTTTGGAGAGTTTACTCTTTCTTGCCTCAGTTACTTTTGCACAATTATCTTAAACAACCTGCTGTCAACAATTTGTAAGCCATTAGTCGTGGATTTTTTTTAATAGCCATTTCATTTTTTCTATTTTTTAAAAAAGTAAAACAGTCTAGAAACATCCAAACAATATTTCACCAAGAGCTAAATAGCTAGAGAAAAGCAAAATATATCAGTGCCACATAATGAAAAGCAGGTACTCCTTTAATACCTAAATAATGGGAAACTGGAAAGTTTAATCATTAACTTTCTTCAAGACTTTTAATGCAGTGCTTATATTTGTAGTTCTCCTAGCACTTTCAAAACAAGAGCTTCAGTAAAAAATGTGTTTTACCACAGGACCTTTTCATCAATTGTTATTTTTTACCACATTGTAGTTCTTTAAAGAGCTTCTATATTCCATGTATCAAGAATTGTCAGTACAGAAATTGATATTTGGAACTGCATGAAGATTATCTCCTTAGCTAGTGTCTCTGCACATTTGACCTCTGTTTGATCCAGAACACACAATTTGAAATTATCATCCAAAAAGTGTCTCAATTATAACAACAGCTGACAATTACATTTAAACCAGAAAACGCATTAGACCAGAAATCTCTCCTTTAGCATTTGCCAATAATAGTCATAAAAGTGCTTCCTTCTGAATATCATTATCAAGAACTTCATGTGTTATTTCTTTCAAGAATACTCCAATTTAAAGTTAGCAACTTTAGCGATCCTAAATTTTACCTAGAATTTTTTTGTTTTGTTTTGTTTTTATTTTACTTTGTTTAATATCTAGCCTGTCACTCTGCACGGCTACCATTCTCTTTCAGGTAGATGTGAATTTGCTCTGCCACTGAGGAACAGAAACTTTTTTCAGTAATGATACTGTCACAAAATCATCTGGACTCATTACAATATCTATTTTTAATCCTTTTCCTTATAAAAGTATTTGACCATCATAATTTTTACCTCAAGGTCTGAGCTGAAGGAAAAAAATACTTTAGGACATATTTACTGGGGAAAGATCCCCCTCTTTACCCTTTTCACATATTTGTGGGGTGTTTAGATTATTTTATTTTCACCCTTGAAGTATTTACATATCCTAACTGGAAGTCAAAAAATTTGGTTTTCAATTATCTACTCCACCAAGAAATTGGTATTCAGAATTTAGCATTTATATGGGAATATATATTTCATAATCTTATAATTATGAAATGGCTAAAGGGATTTTCTTCTAAGGTTCCAGAAACGTTTGCTTTAGGAAGGAAGCCAGGTATAAACAGAAGTAAACTCTAAGAAGTTTGTTTTTATTAAATCCAAAAGAAGCTTAATAAGGAAAGAGGTCTATTATATAGCAAATTTGAATTTAGATTTTATTGCTATTGAAAGCTGTCACTTTAAAAAGAAATGAAAATTTCATTCCCAGGAAAGAACTAAATTCTTCATTTAACCTTTCTTTTTAATGAGAACCCATTTCCCATAAATAGCAACAATTATCTCTCAATAACTGTCTTCCACCTTGATTCTGAAAGCGATAGCAAATTTTATGTGCATATAATACCTATATATATTATTTAGGCATAATTCATGCTAAAATGTTTCAGTTCCAATAAATCTGAAATGTAGGTTAAAATACAGCTTTTATCTGAAAAATGACTGCATAGAATGATGGTTAAATTGACTAATAGTAGAACAAAATGACAAAAGATTTATCATAATAAATGCATATAAAGGATACAAAACAAAGATAATGCAGCATAATGAGACAGAGAAAAAAGGATTATGATGGAGAAGGAAAATATAGGCAATATATTTAGTCTCAATTTCTCTGTTCTCCTCAGCCTCTCATGCAAGGAAATCTGAATTTACACTGTAAACCATCCAAATTACAACTTTTTTGTTTCCTGTTTAAGAATCTGAAGCATTGTCTGCATATAGATGCAACAAATCTGTATAAACTCAGCCGTCAACACATACCCTTTAATATAATAAGGACTTTCCTTCATATCTTTTCAAGACTTTTCTATTTACTAGAACAGTGAAATTGATAATATGTACTTGCCTATTTGCTGTTCATGAAATGAGGTAATGCTTTTTCCTCTGCAATGAAGTGTTCATTACTTCAGAAAGAAGCATCGAGAGCTTTCATGAGATCCCTACTGGAACTACTTGTTCCCTCTCCACATGTTATAAACAGCTGTCTAATTTGGAATCTGGCTTTCAAAAAGTTCAAATCATGTGCAGTAATGAGGAAACAAAATAGTAACTTTTGCTATGCTATGTGATGCTTGCAATGAATAATTTATTATTTTTGCTACAGTTCTTGATTTTCAGTACTGTTGTTCACTGCTTGTTCTGCACTTTGCCAAACTTGTGCTATATTCTGATCTTACAGTATTTTCACATGGATCCAGACTCCTTATTTACACTTGCAAAAAGTCCCTCTTCAGCTTTCTTACAGGCTCCCTTTAGGTACTGGAAGTCTGCATGTAGGTCACATCGAAGACTTCTTGTACATAATTTTTCATGACTCTTATGATCATCTTTTTTTCCAGTTTTCTGCTACATCTAGGAAAGGGCTGTCATGCTTTCCTGTGCATGATTAACACACAAAAATTAGTAGGTTTTCTGTATTTTTTCTTTTCTCACATTTTTATTTTGTTTTATTGCTTAATCAGAATTATCTTCATTCTTTCCTATCTGATTTTAGCACTCACATTTTACTTAAGGAATAAACACATTTCATAAAATCATTACGTTAGTTTTCTAATGCAAAGGTTTTTCGATCATTCAGTCCTCTAATATGTTTAAATGTATCTGTTTCTTTCATTACTTTGTAACCTGTTTTTTTTGTTGTTTTGTTTTGTTGTGGGCTTGGTTTTGGTTTTTGGTTCTTGTTTTGTTTTGTTTTGTTTTGTTTTTTCCAGCTGTATTCAATAAAAGATCTAAAATATAAACTAGCGTCCTGTGTTATGTCAACTGAGGAAAAAGACATAGTGAGAGTTCATATCTCGTCTGGCATGAGTTTGAAATTAGGATGTCTAGATATAGATACTTAGATGTGGAAATCTTCCTATATTCTAAATGTATTGTCATAGCCCAAGCAAACATACTTCATACATTAAATTATACATAAAAAATACACTTATTCCCAAGTTAGATACCTAAAGTATCTAAAACCAAGCTCAAGCAACAAGCTCACTTGCTGTCCTTCTCTTGAACTGAATCCCATTTCTGAGAGTCCAGAGTTATAAGTGTTGAAGCAAAATAAAATTTCATTGCTGCTCAAAATCGACTACAAGACGAAATCCATTCAGAAAGAAGACTGAATTAATTTTATGCTCCAGGAGTGCTGCTGATAACTTCCTGACGTGGGTGACCAAGGAGCAAAAAATACAAAATGCTCTGCTGGACCTGATACTTACAAACAAGGAAGAACTGGCCTTAGATGTGAAATCTGGGAACTATCTTGGCTGCAGTGACTGTAAAATAGTGGACTTTAGGGATAAAACCAGCAAATTGAAGGATCACAGCCTTGGATTTAAAGGGAGCATAATTTGCCCCATTCAGGACTCTATTTCCAATAATACCATGGCAGATGACCCTGGAAAGCTGGCTGACTTTCAAGGATCACCTACTCCAAACTATAGCATCCCAGCTCTACATCCTACTCCAGAGGCACGGGGAGACAGGGAATGGGGGTTATGGTGAGTTCATTGCCCATGGTTTCTCCACAGCTCAGGGAGAGCAATCGTTCCCCTACTGCACCGTGGAGTCCCTCCCACAGGAGACAGTTCTCTGTGAACTCCAACATGAGAACAACAGTTCCCTGCCAACTGCTGCAATGGGAGTGCATCCCATGGGCTACAGTACCGCTTGAACTGCTGCAGTGTGGGCCACTCTTCCAGGGGGTGCAGTCCTTCAAGGACAGGCTGCTCCAGAGTGGGGTTCGCCCTCCATGGGCCTCCTGTAGGGTCAGAGCCCCCTCTGAGACATGCATCTGTTCCAGCAGGGTGCTCTCCACGGGCTGAGGGTGGATCCCTGCATCCCCATGGATCCCCAAGGGCTGCAGGAGCACAGCTGCTTCACCATAGTCTGCACCAAGGGCTGCAGAGAAATCTCAGCTCCAGTGCCTGGAGCACCTTCTCCCTCTCCTTCTCCTTCTCCTTCTCCACTGACCTTGGTGTCTGCAGAGTTGTTTCTCTCACGAGTTCTCATTCCACTCTTCTCTGGCCACAATTACAACTGCAAAATAAATTCTTTTTTTTCTTTCTTCTTAAATCTGTTACCACAGGGGCATTACCATCATCTCTAATTGGCCCAGCCCTGACCAGCAGCATGTCCATCTTTGGACCCACCAGGGATTGTCTCTGCCAGACATGGAGGAAGCTTTCAGCAGCTTCTCACAGAAGCCCCCTCTAGTCCCCCCTACTACCAAAAACCAGGCCATGCAGACCCAGTACTGATTCTATGAAGTACCCAGCTCATCAGAGAAGGAAGGTTCAGTGTTGTTTATCCTGATTTCAGTAAGGCTTTCCACAGTGTCTCTCATATCATTCTCATAGATTAATAGATGAAATATGGGTTAAATAAGTGATTATTTTGATATACACATGAATGTACATTTCCTTTGTTATGTTGTAAGATATTTGGGGAAAAAATGCTTTCTACTGTTTATCTTCATGATGTACCAGTTTCTCCTGAGGGGTCTCTAAATACCTCAGTTACATCAAAATTATGTATGAAATTTGTCATACATGAGAAATACGCTAAATGACAGTTAACCCACATATATTTTCTGTCATCCACACTCATTAATCTGATGTAATACCTTCAACAGAAATTGGAAAAAAAAAATGAATTATGCTCAAACTTAATATTGTTGCCATGTTCCTTCCATTCTCATATATCCATGTCTCGATTTTTTCTACCTGCATGAAGTTTTTGCCCTCAGAGTTTTATTAGTTTCAATATTAATTTCATTGTGAACATTGTCATGTTACCTCCCACAGGCCTTTTAATAGTTTCTGTTACGTGAAGGGAATGTTTTTTAATTGCATTTAACGATTCTAAGTTCTAGACCTATTAAGCAAACCAATCCCATGCAAGGTGATGAGCCTATTCTGTTTTGGGCAAATGCCAAACCCTTTCAGTGAGAGACTGTTATATCAGACTTCTCAGCAAGAAAGAAGCAATGAAATTAGTGTGTGTCTCAATCTGAGATGAAAATTAGCTATTTTGAAAAACGAATCTCTGATAAATACAACAAGGATTTATGACTAAAATTGCAGCCAGCACAGATGGTATTTGATGACATTATCTCGAGGGGAAAAGTATTTTTTTTTTTGATGTTAAAAAATCAGCTGTATAGGTTTGGGATTATTTGGCAGAATGTAACACTCCACTATGTATGCAATCAGTTCATCTGAAAACTGACAGCTAGATCCTGTTGGCAATCTGCAAGATATTTCAAGCATGTACTGTCTTTTCAGAACAATTGCAGTCACTTTTCTTAACAAAGTTAAAGAGCTGTGTGTAAATACTGAAAGGTAGTAATTTCTGATCTCAACCAAGTTATTTAAATCCTGGGTCTGAAAGTTTCTGGGTCAATTTTCATACATATATATATGGTTATAAGGGGGGCAAGGACAGGAGAAACCCAACAGCCTTGATTTCACAAATGCTGGTTACAGCAGTACGATCTGCTTCATTCACTATCTTTCCTCCTCTCCCGTTGCTGTCCTTCCTTCCAGTAAGAGTTTTTGCAGAGCATTCTTTCATTGTGCAATTTTAAGGTATCCTTGTTACTAGGGTAATAAATCTCTGGTCAGGCAAATTGATTTTCTAAAGAACAATCTAAACATTAAAAAAAAATAATCTTATATGGAGAGTACAGAAATTGAGATTGTTACTTCATGAAGAATCCTTGCTTTTCTAATTCAGAGTGTAGTTTCAAATATGAAATCAATAGAACATCTTAGGTTCACATCTCTCTATGTAAATTAGAGCTGGAGTGTGGGTGGTATTCTAGATGTTTCCCACATCTCAGTTAGGTACCAAAGAGCAAATGTAACATACAACTTCTTTACCTGCATAACCCTTTCCTTGTTTGAACATAGAACTGACATAAACTTAATGTCCATGTGATCTATATCATCATGCATCAGTGAAAAAAATGGATTGCATTTTTTCTGCCCACAGTTATGACTAAAATTAAACAGGGATTTTCTTTCTCACAGTCAAAAATGTCTTTATTACACTCCTTGACTAGTAACTATTTTTGTTTGTAGCACCTTATTTAGAACTAAAAAAGGACAATTAAACATGGACATAATTCAATATTTTTTTTTTAATATCAGTAACGTCCTCTTCTATATTGTCATTTTATCTTCCAATTATGTTTTGATGTGGGAAATTACATTTTGGGATCTTTCTTGTGTTCAGATCAGATCTACCTGCAATTTCATGTTCAATATTTTCTACTTTTTGAAACAAGTAGGTATCTTTGTGAAACTGATAGATAGTAAAATGGAAAACAACATTATGACACTGCAGAAATACACCAGGCACCTTAATTTTAAATTTTTTAGATCTTGTTCTTGTCCTCAAAAACAAGAAGTATGGAAGTATGGAAAGGTATGGTATCAGAAGGCAAGGTGATCAGATCAGAAGAAAATTAAATTAACTGGAAATCTGAAACCCAGAGAAGAGAAGGCATTCTGCTTAGCATCTCTAAGACAGATTTCATGCATAGGTTGGAAGAGGGTTTATCTGTCTTAAAACAGGTCGTGATGTGTCAAATTAAACTTTTTGAGTAATGGTATTAGCCCTTAGAGTTTTACCTCTATCAAGTGTTAATTAAATTCTTGATTTCTAATGCTTTTCGTGGGAGTTCATATATTTTATACATTCAGCTGCATTTTAATACAATAAGACTCTGGTAAAGATACTTTAATATAAATTGTATGTTTCTTCACACTGGATGTTACTAACTCCACCTAATTCCCTGCTGAATGGGACTAATCATTTATGTGTCTATAAAGACAAACTCGAGTACTTTGCTACAGCAAAATCCTCATTGAGATGCTAAAATGAACCCATACTTAGCTAAAGCACCACTGCTAGACCAAAAAATTGAAACAGAAGGCTACTAAAGTTATATATTACTTATATTGCATATTACATACTGATAGCAGATTAAGGAAAACAAAAAAGGATAATTTTTTTCTATAATTCAAGTTTTGGTCCATTCTGTTTAAACATGATAAGATTTCTCATAATGCTGCACTGAAGTTTGAGTTACAATCAGTGGGAAATCAGATTTATAGAGATATGCTATGGCTAAACTTTTTTGTCTTTGAGATTTTCAAGTAAAACAATCAGGCATTTCCCACAGTGTTGCCATAAGTTAATTATCTAAATGTTTCAAGAATTCCTACAGAATTAGAATGAAAAGAATTCAAAATAACTTTTTTTTTTTTACGAGGAGTTTTAAAACAACATATGTATGTGGTTTTGTCTGAGTGAAAGAGACTGAACCCTCAATATTTTTCACGGTTAGTCAATTTCAATCCAATTTCAGATAGAAATGGGGGAAAATTGTAATCCAATATTTGAAAACTTCTGATTCTGACTTCAATATCTTTATCTGTGTGTAATTTATGAATTTTGGGTAATTTTCACACAGTCAGTATGACTAGATAATGAATCTTAACCATAATAACCAGTCTGTGAAGAATATACATATAAGATATAAAAATAAAGTGATTTTTCTAATGAACCTGCTGTCAAGGTGAGTAGCCATATTGTTTGTTGTGACAGTTTAATAACTGCATAAAAACTGTTTACAAGCAAATAAGAGAAGGTCCAGTATTAATGTGGTGCCAAATCTTTTGAAAGGTAGAACTTAATACTGAGTTCTCAATTAGAGATTTTTTTCTTATAAACAAAACAAGGACTCATGGTATTTTCCACATCTGAACTGCAAAGATCTAGACTATTTATCTCCTGATTTCAGTAGTACAGTCACCCTAAATTGGTCCATTAGTCTGAATACTAGCCATTGCATTGACTAGTTGTTCAGGATTGGTGGGGGGCTTTTTATTTGGTTGATTTTGGGTTTGTTGGTTTGGTTTCTTTTTTCTTTGTTTGGTTTTTTTGGGGGGTTTTTTTTTGGGTTTTGTTTGGTTTGGTTTTTGGTTTTGAGGTTTATTGTCTGGTTTTTTTTTTGATTGAGGTTTTTTTATTGCTTGTTTTTGCAGGGTTGTTGGGTTTTTAGTTGTTGTTTTGGGGTTTTATTTTTTGTTGTTGTTGTTGGTTGGTTTGGGTTTATTTAATGAAACATACTCTTTTGACTTGTAAATAGAAAAATTCTTCCTGTATATTAGGAGTATACTTCACAGAGCAAGGCATAACTTGTTATGAACCAGATGATATTTAGGGTTTCTTCCAACCCAAACAATTCTATGATTGTATGATTGTATGATTGTATGATTCTACGATTCTATGATTCTATGATTCTATGATTCTACAGTGTTGAAATCTTCATGCTTTGCAATTTTTGCCTTATTCATAAAAATGTTTCAGCCTTTTGTCACGCCACAAACTGCATTCCAAACTCTTTTGTCAGTGCTAGTTTCTATAGCAATTTTGTTGCTGCAATCTTCACTTCACAGACAGTTTTATTTGTACCCCTGTTCTTATGAGAGTAACACAGCAAGCAGTGAGTATATGACTGTTGAAATTGATTGCTATCTGTCAATTATTACACCTCACTCCAGGCTTCCATGTAGAGATGCTTCAGAAGCAGAAAGAGTAAATAATAAATAATTAATTTGGAGATTGCATGCAGGCACATATACAATGCAGGACTTAAATCCTAATTTTTCTGTTGGTATATATTTGAGGTATGAAAGAAGTGAAATATTATTAAGTGAATAGAAGTGCATTTCTATCAAAGCCTGCTAGATTTTTTTTCACTATTATTTACTAAGCCAAAACAGATACACAAAAATTTAATAGGAAAAAAACTTTTCTTTTTTTTTGCTTTGAACTTCAAACTTCTCTGTAATTTGCTGTTTTATGAGGTAGATATCTACATTTATTTCACTAGATAGAATGAGCACTTTTTGATGGAAAACTCAAAAGACTATTTTTTCTATTTGTTTTAAAACTTTTGAAATTAACAGCAGAGCATTAAAAATAGAAGGAATTTTCTTATTTGTAGTATTTTCAAGTGATGTAAAATTTGAAATGGAAAATCCAGAGCCTGAAGACTGAGGAAAGGAAGGGCTTGAATGAATTTAGGAGTGGAAAAGTTCATTTTCAAAGGATATAATTAATTGGTTTCCTTGGGACTGAAACTAATTAGGAAAGGAATAAGAGCAGAAAGACTTGTTTTTTCAGTCTGTATGTAATATTTAGTCTGATGCTCATGTAGTTTTTATGTGCATTTCTAGGACTGAGTGTTCAAAAAAATTGCAGAATATTTTGTGTGCTTTTGCCCTATTTTGACCCAGACACTGTTGTAAACCATCAGTTTTTTACCATATCTCTTGGGCAAAGCATCATAGCATAATAAAACTAGCCAAACTAGAGAAATACACCTGGAACATCTCTGGCATCAATTCAAGGAACAGATATAGCTAGATCAAGAAACTACACTTTCATCCTGGATTTAAAAGCTAAATCAAGCTGAAATAGCTTCACAGCAAAGGCATTTCAAAGATATTACATATAACCAATGTAATGTCTCACTTCTACAGTTTACAAAACATCGTTGGGAAAAAAAGCGAGCACATTTCCCTGCAATGATCACAGGTACAATATGTACGGTTAACACAAAATGAAAATTATAAAAGTATCATTCTTCAATTACTTTGAGTCACATGCAATATGCATGGCACACCTGATAATTATGTTTTAATTGTTCTAGAAAGTCATATAGAGAATAATATGACCATGAAAGATGACGTTAAAAAAAAATAAAGCCTCCCTAAGATACAGTAGGGAATTAGTTTTCTCTGATTAATGTTTGTTACCATTTTGATGATGCACTGAGTACATTAATATTTTGTTTCAGCACAGTAAAAGAAATCAGCATAATAATTGATTGTGTTTTGAAATTAGCATTAGTTTCGCATTAACAGGAGTGAGTATACATATATATTTATTCAGCAGTTTAAAAAATATTTTTATTTGCTCATTATTTTTTCAATGGAGTGCATCTCTAGTGCATCGCCTGGGCTATTTTGGAACTAATGACAATATAAGCTTAAACATCAGCAACTTAAAAGCAGTTGACTCATATCTTTCCATTAGTGGGGTTTTCTTTTCTAATTTCAGAGAATTTTATTAATGAGGCTGGTTGAAACAACCATTCTTCAAACTGGTATGTAAAATTAGAGGTCTTTCTCACCACAACTGTTCTTTTTATAAGTATAACTTTAAAAAGTTGGGTTACCCCTCCATTAATATAAACTGTGGTAGAGAAAGGTAGGGAATTTGGAACATTTTGCTCATAACTGTTTTATGCCAGTTTCCCAGTTGCCACATTTATTGCACTGCAATCCGTATTTTTATGCTGAGAACATAATGATTCAATTGTGTTTGAAATACAAAGAAATTTATGTTGAATTTTCTCTAAGCTCCAGCCAAAAGAATATTCTATTTCACATAAAACATTAAAACGCTAACAGCTTCAATTGTAAAAAATTGCTGTATCTCATTCTCTCAATAAAACAAAAAAGGGTTAGGATGGTTTATATCATGCAAAATAGTTTACAATCTTAATCCTTATGTTTGAGGGAGAGCAAAATGAAGCTCCAAAACCCTGTCTTAACTTGGGTATAAAAATTAGAGAGAAATTACTTATTATCTTTATCCATAACAGAAAAGTGAAGGATAACAAAAAAAATAGGTGTTAAATGCATTTTTATTTAAAATTATTTTAAAAGGTGTCTAAAAGCCTGACAACTGTTGGTTGACTATATCCATTTTATTGAAAAGGTGAAAGTGTAGAAGGCAAAATATATTAAGGGGCAAAACTGAGCAAACTAGCCTACAAGGCAATGAAAAATCTTGAATGGTAGATCAGCCCACTGACTGGTTTTGGAAATTTTTTGAGAAATAGTAGAACAGCTGTTCACAACTGAAACGATTAAACATCTTGCAAAGGAAGTCTTTGTATGGCTGTGTACAGGGAATTCAGAATAACTGTTACTCTAAAAAAGATTTATCAGAATCTGATATAATATGATCACTACTGTCTGTTTTCCTTACATTTTGAAAAACCTGAACATATTTTTGTCAAAAATACTTTTAAAAATAAATTGCTAACATCTAAGGGGCAGATCACATATTTATTTGGATCTCTCCAAAATATTTTTTTTTCTTTGGGTAGGTCATTCTCTGTGCACAGCTGATATGTCATTAACAACACAGTGTGTACCAATGAGGTACTAGTGACATGAGTTGATTTTTATATATTTTGGTGGTAGATGCCTCTCACTTATATAATTTCTTCCGATTTTCTTGAGTTATCAGTTAAGTTAGACTGATTTCTGTCACGTCTAAAAATCCAAACTGAAATCAGTACTGTCTGTGAGACTTCACTGTTTCATCAGTTTTGATTTGGTTGGGAAGAGGATTATTACAATGGACCTCACCTTCCTATAACTATTGTTTCAATTTTATAAAACTTAATCTTATCAAGTTCATTATATATAGTTCCTTATTTGTAGAATTCTTTTTTCTTCATGTCTTCTAGAATCATAGAATGATTTTGGTTGGAAGGGACCTTAAAGATCCCCTAGTTCCAGCCCCTCAGCATGAGCAGAGGCACCTTCCACTGGATTGGGTTACTCAAAGTGCCATCCTTCCTGGCCAAGGATAGACCATCCACAGCCTATCTGGGCAACCTGTCCCAAGTCTCACTATCCTCACAGTAAAGAATTTATTCTGAATATCTTATCTAAATCTGACTTCGTTCTGATTGAAACCATTATCTCTCTTCCTACTGCCATACTCCCTAAAGAAAAGTCCCTCTTTCCCTTTCTTTTAGCCCCCTTTAGGTACTGGAAGGCTGCTAAAAGGTCTCCCCAGAGCCTTCTCTTCTCTACACTAAACATGCGTAACTCCCTGAGCCTCTTTATAGCAGAGGTGCTCCTGTGTATGGTGATACTGGTTTGTCAAATTAAAAAAAAGGGTTTTCCACTTTTTGTGACATAGAAGATGAAGAGTCCTGAAGCAAAATTTTGAGCTGATAAAATTTCAATGATGTAGCAGTTAAGCCTAAACTATCAATATGCCTATTGCATGCAGACATGAGGGGTTTGATGGGAAGGAGTACAAAAAAATTAAAGAGCCTGCAGTCAAGTTAACACTGAGTTTTGAAGAATATCTGGGTTTTCTCAGATACAGCAAAGACACAGATGTTATTTTTATATCACAGAATCACAGGATGATTGAGGTTGGCAAGGACTTCTGGAGGTCATCTGGTACACTTCTCTAGCAGGGTCACCTACAGCCAGTTACCCCTGTCAATGGCCAGAGAACTTGTGAATATCTCTGAGGAGGGGGGCTCCACAACCATCCTGGGGCAACCTGTGCTGGTTCTTAGTAACTCTCACAACAAAAAAGTGTTTCTTTATGCTCAGACTGTTCCTTCTGTGTTTCGGTTTGTGACCATTGCCTCTGGTCCTGTCACTAGGCACCATTGAAAAGAGCATGTCTCCATCTTTTTTACATTCTCCCTTGAGATATTCACATACATTGATGTAATACATCCTGAACCTTCTCTTCTCCAGGCTAAACAATCACAGCTTTCTCAGCTTTTTTTCATATGAGAGATTTTCCAGCCCTTTCATAATCTTAGTGGCCCTTATTTGTGTTCTCTGCAGTATTTCCATCTGTCTCTTTTATAGTGTGAAGCCTAGAACTGGACACAGTGTTGCCCATATTTGGCCTTAGCAGAACTGAGTAGAGCAGAAGGATCACCTCCTTGACCTCTGGCAACATTCCTCCTCATGCGGCCCAGTGTCTTGGATTCTAATTAAATTTGGAACAACCATTTCAGAAGAGGAAAGAATCAGATATTCCAAGTTACTTATATTGGATTATAAAAGACCACTTGAGCTCTGGGCTTTAGTTTGGCACTCTTGTACCTAAAGAACAAAGCACAGACACAGGATTTGACTTTTAATTTCTTCCCATATGAATCCAATAAAGTGTGTCATATTTCTCCAGCAATGTGCTCCAATCCAAAGAGAAGTAGGTCAGTTTAAATCACAGATAGTATAGGTTTTACTCTGGGTGAGAACTTGCAACACACTCTCACATGTGAGATGGGCAATTGACCTCTGCGGCTCTGACAGTAAAGTTGCCTCCTGTCCTTTGTACTCTGAACCACTTCTTTAGTGATACCTGAAGTAGACCTGAACCACTGGACCAGGAGAGTAATTTTTTATTTTTTTTTTTTTTAAGACAGGCACTGATACTGCCAAAACTGCCAGTTAACAGATGTACTCTGAGGTCCACAGCTGGTACTTGTCTCAGCAAGTGCATGGCAGTACCAGTGCCTCTTATCTGCCTATGCCACATAAAATCTTAATTTCCACTGCCCTTTTCCAACTCATTCTTCCCCTAAACCAAAGAGTTTATAAACTGTGATGAGTCTCTGCTCAAATGTAGGGCAGTTCCTAGTATGAAGAAACTACTTTATCTTCTGGGATTCCTTCCAGCCTATATTCTTGTGTGATTCTGAGCAGTAAATTAGGGCAAAAAACATGAATTTAAACATATCTACAGTTAAAAGTCTTTATAAAGTTACAGAAAGTAAACTTGCAAGCCTAGACTACAGTACCTTCTCTGTAATGATGAAGAATTACTCTATACAGGGAGGTCATATTTGTGTGGTATGGGTGACCTGCAGGCCTGTCCCAGGCTATGTGTTACAGGGTTGGGACTGCAGGGAAGTCAGAAGAAAGTGAGTTGGAGAAGGGGTAAACTGACATATGTTCACTGTAAAGATTTCAGGAGAAGCAGTCATCATCAACAAGGCTTACCAGCTGGAGTAAAAAATAAAAACCTTATATTTGGATTTTGGATCCTATGGAACAATTTTTGAGTGAAAGTTTCAGACTAATAACATGTGCTTTCATTTCTGGTTCTGTTTTTGCAGATGAAAGTATTGTCAAAGGTGTTCAAATACTTTTGTGGCCTGTGACCTTAGTGCCTCAGCTGTGGAAATAGAAACGAGAATAATAATATTTACGAATTATTGCAGTTGGTTAGTTTTCAGTTTTGTTGTTTTGGTTTTTTTTTGGTTTTGTCCTGGGGTTTGGGGTTGTGTTTTTTTATTTAGACTTTCAATTTCAAAAACATTGTATTTAAATGCTTTGGACATTT
This sequence comes from Promerops cafer, assembly GCA_013398275.1. Taxonomy (NCBI): domain Eukaryota; kingdom Metazoa; phylum Chordata; class Aves; order Passeriformes; family Nectariniidae; genus Promerops; species Promerops cafer. Next base: position 274,600 of record VZSE01001598.1, on the reverse strand, counting down.
ACTGTGGGGAAGTACATAGATGGTATAAATGATGAAAAAAAAGAAAGGACTGCTACCCAATATCCATTTCCCAGTCCAGAGGTACTAACTGTGACAGTCTACAAAATCAAAGAAAAACACTTATGTTAGTGAAAGGATGTCTGATTGAACACTGAATTGTATTTATTGCTTCTGGATGGAAAAGAGATACTAAATCCCTTTTTGGGAGAAGAGACTGACCTAATGCATGCCATGGCAATTCTCTACAGTCCTTCACTTTGTTTATTCTTAGTGAGTGCATTACAAAGGTGCTCCTTTGTACATTTTTACATAAAGCACTTTCTAAATTCAAGCTGTGCTAATGCGATTACTGGGAGTATGAGCACACAAAGGCTGGTTTCTTATCCCCACATTTAAATTCTATATACTCTTTCTTCTGCTTCATTTATATTCTGGTAAGCATCTATGTAATTCTTCTTTTCTTTTATCAAATGTATGAGCAAACTATAGCAAAATCATATCCAACATACACAAATCTTCCTTAGCAAATCAAATCTGAAGTCAGAAATACAAATGATGAAATAGAAACAGAAAAACATATTATGTTTTTTTTTTTCAAATAAAAAGTACTCTACCAACAACAACAAAAAATACATTTTTCACAGTTAAAGCGTGTAGCAGAACCATTTTTCTTCACATTAACAAGCAAAGAGAAAGGATATGTTCCTTGTCACTTGAAAGAAAAATTGGTGGGCTATTGGTTGCTTTCTGGTACCCATATATCTTCATGAAATGATGGAATGTTTGAAAGAGAATTTCTCAATTTTTTTCTTTCTCTTCTCCTGCCTCTTCCCACCCTCATACAATATGAAGATTGTTTTGTTGTACTTACACATGTCTATGAACTAATTTTGTTCAGTTTTTGATGTGTAGTCCAAATTTGTTTTTTAACTGCACTTTTGTTTGATCAGTTTGATTAATCACAGCAAAATTATTTTAAAAAATTTAAATGTTGAGAACTTTTGAAGTATTACACACTGATAAAATGGCAATTTGCAAGAGCTGCCATCTGCAAGCAATGTTTTCAAACAGTGTTACAAGCTGTTAGCCTTTTGGTCTTCACAACCTAAGTGTAACCTCAAAAATAATAATGACCTTATCTCTCACTACTGAAAACTGTTCTCATTTGTGGCAGAGAAATTCTGTATCTAGGAAGAATTTAATAAACTGGGTCAAGCACATTGTTAGCTTGCAGACATGGCTTGGGGAGCGGGGTGGAAAGAATAAAAAAATTATCTCTAACCAACAAAGCAGATACTAATTTCTTTCTTCTGAATGTTTTGAAAAATAGACATTTATTTTTGCAGACTTTACACAGTAATCTGAACTATTTGAAAGGCAACCTAACCAAATAACAAACAGCAAGCATGCATGAAATTCTTATCCACCTGTTTAACACTACAGCTGAGTCATCCTGGATTTTGTTGTTGTCTTGGTTTACAAGACAGTGTCTGCTAGGGAAGGCCGCAAGGCCTCCCTTGGAACGGAGAATGCAAAACCCCCTCCCTCCGGATTATTAGAACTGTGGAACTAAGAGGCTCTCAGGCAGCGAGGTGGGGATAAGAATAGCAGTTCTTTACTAATATATATATATATATATATTAAAAGAAACAAACAGACAACAGTAACAGCGGTGTTAACACCAAACAGACCCAGCAGCAGTGGGAGCCTTGCGGCTGCGGCGCTTTCCCTTGCTGCAGTCACAGCCGGCCGGGGCGCTGGCAGCTCCCGATGTGCAGGGCAGGTGCGGTGCTCCCCACGTGGCTGCAGGGGGCGCTCCGGCGCGGGCTCGGCAAACACGTGGTGCTGCTGGCGCGCTGAGGCGGGAGGGAAGATGGAGGAGAAACGCCGCTCCGCGAAAACCCCGGGGCAGCCG
>VZSE01001598.1:196469-272205 GCA_013398275.1 Promerops cafer | reverse complement strand
TGGAGGCAGAATTAACCCAAACATTCTTCCCCAGCATACCTCTCATATGTACCACTGGGACCTTATCTCCATCTGTTACTCCCAAAGACTCGGATTGGGCGGGGCCTGCTCGGTTAGTGGAGCCTCGGGTGTTCACTAACCATGTGGCTTTTGCCAAATTAATCTCCCAGTTCTTGAAAGTCCCCCCACCCAGTGCCTTCAAGGTGGTTTTAAGCAGGCCATTGCACCGTTCAACTTTCCCAGCCGCTGGTGCGTGGTAAGGAATATGGTACACCCACTCAATGCTATGTTCTCTAGCCTAGCTGTTTATAAGGCTATTTTTGAAATGAGTCCCGTTGTCTGACTCAATCCTCTCAGGGGTACCATGCCTCCACAGGACTTGTTTTTCAAGGCCTAGGATGGTGTTCCGGGCAGTGGCATGAGGCACAGGGTAGGTCTCCAACCATCCCGTGGTGGCCTCCACCATGGTCAGCACAGTTGTAAAATCTGAATAGCCCAGGAGATATGACAGGTAAGCAACTGCTATTATCTGAAATGTTTGTTTTCAGTGCTTTAACACCCAAAGTCCATGAGGTGAAAAGTGCTGTCTTGCTCAGTCTAGGCTTCACCGTGGGAGAGGATGACAAGCATATGGGTGAAGAAAAGGTCCAGCTCACAGCTCTGGAGTGCCCCTTCTTAGGGACTCCGATGCCACGGCAACACAGTTGTGCAGATCACTCTTCTAGAATGGAGTGGGACTGGTGAAAGAAAGAAGCTGCAATAGGATAAAGAGAAAACAATAATTCAAGTGAGATCAAAGTCAGCATTTGAGCCTTAATAATGCATTGACATTGGATTCTGACATTAAGTGGTTGATTTTTAAATACTTTAGGTTTACGCTCTGCTAGCACAAATCAATGTAGCAATTGATTTACTGGAGAATGAATTGATCTACAACCACTGATCCATTGCAAAAGATTTTGTTCTGAGAAGCTGAGTTTGGGACACCTAAATTTTAATGTCCTAAAATACAGTCTGTAGGTCACTGGTGACCAATTGATTATGACAATTAAGAATAATTTTTTTTTTCTTCAATACTTTTGATCACTTATCAAGTGATTGATTGCTCTAAAAGTAAAAAACAATAAAAATAAACATGTTTTATTGTGAAAATCAATTGTATATCATGACAACTTAAAGACCTAAAAGATATTGGCATTAATCATCATAAACTCAACCCCTTAGTAGATGGCAAATATCTCATATCATACGCCTTGTGGAAATAGTAACATTTTAAATGTGCATATCCCCAAAGAATATCTCAGCTAAATGTTTGTAAGCATTACTCAGGATGTATTTAAGTGTTCAAGATGTATTCATGTGTTCCAGGTCAGGTGGGATGGGGCTCTGAGCAACCTGCTATAGTGGAAGGTGTCCCTGCCCATGGCAGTGGAGATGGAACTAGATGATCTTAAAAGTCCCTTCCAACCCAAATGATCCTATGATTCTGTGATTCTATGATGTATTCCATCTTATATGGGTTTTATGTTTTATCTATAATTTTGTAGCATAATCTCACTTTGATTTTACATGACTATTTCAATAATCTGTCAAAAAAATATTGCAAGCATTTTACATATTTTTATACGAAGACGTCTTTAATTTTTACTCCTATAAACCATTCAAACTAATCAGTCAAATAACTTAAATATATATTTCTTAACATTACAACTTAAACGCTACACTTGAGGTCTTACAAGGTTGTTATCCTCATTCTTTTAATTAAAAACCCCTTTTTTTACAACTCTTTATATCCTTTTATACATCATGCATAGCTATTGTTTCTAAGAGCCTTAATATAAAAGACAGTAATTCTAGAAAGTGGATATTCTTTATTTAAGTAAATGTTTTAATGTATGAAAATAAATAGCCTGTGTTTCAATGATATAACTTCATCAACACTTTTGATGTTAAAAATAATTTATTAATATGTCAAAATTTTTAAATAAAAGAATTTTTTCTTAATAATTAAAATATTTGGATTCAAAACCCTTTAGAATCTGAACACCTACTTTGAAATTTTTTAGGTATATATTGGCAAGAGTTGTTTGCTATGATTTCTAAAGAAATAAAGTACCTAATTCTCCATAACAGTAAGAATTTTGATGAGATGTTGAATTATTTGAAGCTGAAAAAGGTTTCCTGCTATTCCCATAGAGAAATATTTACTAAAAATATATCTCTGTATTTCTCAGAAAATGTTCTTATTACTTCAGAATTTATTTCCTAAAAGAATAAAAAGTTTCAAATCAACCTGTTGGTAGGTTTTTAAAGGTATTTTAGGCCTGTGGTTTCTAGACCTCTGGATTTGTGAGGAAATCTTTGTGCAAGACTATATTAATCCATAAATCCGTATTTTGCTTAATAAATATATTGGTCTACGTAAACTCAAGGAAGTAACTTATAATTGGGCTTAAAGGATGCAAAATTAAGTCCTACATACTTATCAACAGTGAGGATTTTGTTTTTAATCTGGCCTGAAAAGCTTTTACCAATATCTTTTCAATGGTTAATCTCCAAGAATGATGAAAAGTTGATGCTGGATATAAAGCAAACTATTATGTAACAAGTTACACAGAGTCATCTCGTAAGAGACAACATTAAGCAAGTTACATGGGGTTTTAATTGAGTAGATTAACTGGTAATAGATAAAACAGTCATGGCTTAAACTTGAGTGCAACAGTCTGAAAAATGTCGGTATAACTCTAAGTAGAAACCAGGAATACTGACAAAGGACTAAATCAATGTAAAGGCTGGAATATTTCCAGGCTGGCGAAGCCACAAATAATAATTTGTGTTGTAATTCTTATTTATTATAACAAATAATGTTAGGGAAAATGTCAATTGTTAATAAGTACTACATATTTCCATAAAAAGATTGGTTTAGAGATCCCATAAGTGATTTGTGTAGCAGTTTAATTGCATAAAAATTGCAGACATTATTCAGAAACAAACTGAATCACTGTAAAACAGTGTTGCAAGGACAAGCGTAGCTACATGACAGAGCTAGAGGCTACTCCAAAGCTGCCAATATAATTGTCTGAGGAATTTGCCAAGGAGACCCATGCTGCTGACAGAAAATAGTGTTCCACTCCTTGACATTTGGGTATAGCAATGGTCAAACCTAAGACAAACATAAGTGAAACTGCTCTTCATTCCCATGCAATGTTATATCTACTAAAGCTGAGCACAGCAGTGTTTTCCTTGTTGTCTTAGACAAATGAGAAATTGACTTGTGCAGAGAGAATAAACTTTTCAAACTCTGCTATGAATCTAAAATTTTAGTTGTACTGCAACACACAGATACTTCTACGGAATGACAGCTTGAGGGTTTTAGCAGTTTTAGCAGAATCATAGTGATCTTCAGAACTCTCAAGTCAGCAAGTCAGAACTAAGTTTCATGTTTGTGGTTCTGGTATTTTATTCCTTGCAGAATTCCAGAAAGAACTGTCTCAGGTTACCCTATGCAGACTCGACTGGAGTCTGGGAGATAACTTGAACCAGAAAGTTCTTTTTGCTCTACCACATAATGCTTAAGTGATACATCAGCTGGGGGGAAACCCGAGTTGGAAGCATGCATATAAACTGTAAACCTGCCACCCAAAATTCCATTTTGGAATGGACCATATAGCTGCTGACCAGCAAAAGCACAGCTGATATCAATCTTCTGACTTCTTGAGCTCAGGAAGGGCAAAGGCTCAGAATATGCCCTTAGAGTGTTCTGTGGTGAACACGCAGACATGTTTCATTAGCGAGAAAAATGGAGTACAGCTGAGAGCAGGAAATCCACTACAGGTGTAGGACATTGACTACAAAAAATCTCAGGAAGAGCACTGTTGGAGAGATACAAAAGGTTGCTTTTAGGCTGACCTCCTGAAGAGTGACAACTGACCAGGAATTTAAGAATACTAAAGAACAAGTCCTGTATAAATAGAAGTTGGTTTTTTGTATTTTTCTTTGAATTTTGAGTTTAGTGAAGGCTCCAGAGAAAAGGGAAAGTACAGTAAAATACCAAAGAAAATGCAATACCTGTTGTTCATATAGGAGAGGAAATTCTGGTTATCTGAAAACTGTGGTGGGTCTAAAGATCCTGGTATCATGGCAGATTTATTTCTGAAATTGAATTGAACTAACTAAGTGAACATCATTGCTCAAATGGTTAAACTGGACATCACAAATTATTAAGAAAGAAATAAAGAGTAAACCAGAAAATTTCATTATGCCATTATTCCATTATGTGGAAACCCTTTATTCTTTCACTGCCTGTAAAACAGTGTGCAGCTCTCATCCTTCTATCTGAAAACTTCTGGAATAGAATACAAATAGAAAGAAAGGAGACCAAAGGACAAAATACTTTAAAATGTTGCTGTGTGAAGACTGATTAAAAGATCATAACTCTTCTTCCTGGCAAAGAGGAAACAGAAAAACAGTAAGATTTGGGTTTTTAAAGTCACATATGGTATTTAAAAGAAGAACTCCACAGGTTTATTACCTAGTTTTTCTAGAGAATTGAAGGAGATGAGTAAAGGATTAGGCAGGAGGCTTAGTTGGTATATTTTCATACAAGATATAAAAACCTTTGGGACTAAATGAAAACATAAAGAAGCTCAAAAATCTTCAAAAAATAATTGCAGAAAAGGGGTTTTTTTTTGATAGCTGAGGGGTTATACCTGTCTTTTAGCTGTCTGTTTTTCATAAGTACCTGCCAGAGTCTCAGATAGAAGGCCTTTGACCATTTCATATAGTCTTAACTTACTGTTGTTATGCTTCATAAATAAAAAGGGATATCAGGACTAATAATATAAAATTTAAGATATTTTGTGTTGGTTTTTTTTTCATTATGTTTTCTTAGCTATTATGTACAGACCTTGATGTCTTAAAAGTCACAACTATGACATGACTAGGTTAGATAAGAGAATATCATATCCTATGAAGTTGCTTGTAAAATGAAACCATGACACAGGTATAGTCTTAAAAAAAAAAAAAAGAAAAAANAAAAAAAAAAAAAAGAAAAAAAAAAAAGCTGGAACTCTAAATTTATCTCTGGAGGAGTTATGATAATTCAACCTTACCCTCTCCCATCTTTCACACAGTTTTCATACATATGCTCTTCCCTTGCCTTGCCTTGCCTTGCTTTTCTCTGGTCATGGCTTTGCCAAATTGAGTCAAGACTTTTGTCTTACTGTCTCAGCTACAGCTCCATGTGTAATCCTGTCTGCCATACCAGTTCCATAGGATGGTCAGGGTTTAACAAGGCTTCAATTCTTCCAGCTGTTATGGCCCATGAAGTGATTGCTAAAGAAAGTCTTAAGGCAAGTCAAGAGTTACCGTGAGAGCAATCTGTCCTAAGCAGGCTGCTCTGCTGAGTCCATTAGGGCTCTACACAGTCATTTGACTCTGGATCAGAACATTTAAGTGGAGAGACAGCTGGCAATAGCTCAAAGCAGCTGTTCTCTTGCCTCTCTCCCTGCTGCCAGGACAGGTGGTATCTCAAAATTATCTTGTTTGTTGATAAACATGTAATAAAATTGCATCCATTTGGTTGCATTTGGAAAAAATTAATACTTCTGTCAATCTTCGTCAAGCCCCTACCATTCATAATGTTGCAATAAATGAAGACTAAATTGGCAGGTGCCTTGCATGGTACTTCTGAAAAACAGATCAGATATATTGGACCAAGTTCTGCTAGTGGTCAAGTCTAGCTGAGTCTCTGCACTCTCCAAGACACTGTAGAGAGTTTGGGTTAAGTTATCTTTTTCTGCTTACTCTTTGCAGTGCCACCCAGGTGTTAATTTCCAAGACACTTTGTCCAAGACAGCTTGGAATTAGGAAAATACACCCATTACTAGACAATTAAGCATTTCTTAGTCTCCTAGATCTTGTCTCCTAAAAATGAAACAAGTAAACTCTACTCACTCTTAACAAGTATTTGGTCAATTTTTCTTTAGAAATAAAATGAGTCAAAACATAGTCCTGTTATTTTTTAAAAAATATATCCCACTGGAATATGCATTTTATTTCTTCAGCTTACAAATCACTGTTAAATTGTTTAGCATGGTTCTTCTAATAGTCTCCCTCTGATGGCTCTTTTCTATATGCCTTTGGAAGTTAAATCTAATTAGAGTAGCTGTAGAACTGTTTGGCATATGTCTCATAAAATTCTTTACCCCCTGCCCTCCTCCATACTTAATACTTCCTAATTAACTCTGAAATGAAAATGAAAAGGAATTGACACACATACCATTTTTCACCCAGACAAACACAGTAGAGGTCCCCACAGAGTATCTTTGAAAACCACACTCACAGAGAATGCATAAATTAGTTTATAAAAGAGAGAAAATACTTTTCCTTTGTATATATATACGACTTGCAAACAGGTCTTTACTTTCTAAAATACATCTTTTTGTTTATTGATAACCCAAGTAGGTGCCTTTAGATCAAAAACTCTTACTTTCCAGTAAGGGTGAAGTTCCTACTACTAAATTGGGTGTGCTCATGTATATAATCTGTATAGTAACAGATGAAAATTAGGTTTAACAAAACACATATTTCATGTGTTGTAGGAATAAAAAAGAAGCAGTGAACAAAGGGCCCAAAATTATTTACTGACTAAAAAAGTAACTATTATTGTTGGCACTCTAAAGAAGCTGAATATCTTAAGCTTATATTTTAAACTCATACAGAATTAGACTCTGTTGCTCATGATCAAGAAATTGAGAATATACTCCCTGAAGTTCTAGTGACTTTTTTAAAACAGATTTTCCTCTTTCAGATTTCAAACTTCTAGGGTCAGTGAATATATTTTATATGTGCATCAGATTTTACAGTCAGTTTACAATTGAAATGATCTTGTTGGGACAGCAGTGGCTAACAGCCAGACTCCCACCCAGTCACTCACTCACGCCCCTCCATTCAGCAGGAAGGGAGAGAAAATAGGAAAAAAGCAGTAATGAGAAATCTCATAGGTTGAGATAAAGGTGGGGAGACTGTTTAGCTGTTAGAAGTGTTAGCAAAATGGATTGGACTCAGGAAAAAAAAAATCCAATTTGAATAGATTTGGCTGGCGAGAAACAAAAAGATAAACAATAAAACAGGAGCTTTACTCTATCTTTTTACTATCTTGATTTAGGACTATGCAGCAATGAAATGAAACTGATCCAAAATATGCAGTTAAATGCAAAAATAAGACAAAAAATATCATTGAGGTCATGTACATAATTTTACATATTTTGTTTCTTCAGGTTGGGTTCTTTTAATTGAATGAGCCATTCAAGGTGTTTCTGCTTAGCTCTCCATCTCACCCTTGTGACTATAATGTTGGCTAGAGTTAGTAATTACCATTGGTGTAAAAATTCTGTTCATATTAACCTTATCAATCAGCTTTTATAATGTCAACATTATGATATCCTCTTTAGGTGAATTTATATCAGCATTTAAACTAGCTCAAAAGCAGAGCAAATAATCTGAAAATTAAATAATAAAAATCAGCTGCCAGTAAGAGGGTAAGCCTAGAATAGATTATTTTTCCAAATCAAATATATTTGTCTCTCATATTAAAAAATATATTCCCTATGTTTATATCTGCAAGGTTTTTTATATTTTATTTATCCACCTCTTCGTTTGGATAATTTTCTAACATTAATAAACATTAAAATAATAATAAATATATTATTATAAACATTAATATTAAATTAATAATAAATATAATACTAAAACTGTCATTTGATAACAAACATCTTATAAATCTGAAAACAAAGGTCAGTTTTGAAGAAGGTTCAAACAGATGCAAATGCTTAGCTGTTATATTAAGAGAAATGCAAGAGATATTGTGTATGTCTACACAGGCATTGATAACCCTTGCAGCAATTCAGTACTTTTTTTAACCATCCTAAATTTGCTAAATGGGCCCTAGTTTTACAATTACCCCGGGGTAATATTCATGTGGGAAGGAGGTGGTGTTGGCAAAGGTAGAATGTGCAGAAGCAGGGTGAAACCTGGGTCTTTGAATGACTAAACTCTTGTTCCATGTTATTCTTTGCATTCCCTGTAGACCTGACACAAGTGTTCCCTTGGAGTAGCTTGCTATCCTGATTTAGACTCCCACAGCAGCTCATTAACAGTTTCAAGGCAGACCTTATGAGAAAAAGATTTAAAAAACCTCCAAAATACGCTATTCAGCTACTACACCTATACATAGCTGCTGACACTATTCCACCTCTGCAAAGACAAAAGGATTCCAAGAGATCTCTTACCATAACACCAAAACAAATGAACAGTAGAACCTGAGCCTGAGGTCACCAGCACCATGGGTGGTCCAGATCACAAAGATGTGGAAGGAGCAACACTTATGCCATGCCGTGGTCCCTTTGGAATGTTTGGCTCTCACCTCAGATTTGAGCATTCAGTTTTTTCAGGTCAGAGTTAGGGTTCTGACAACCACAAAGCTTGAGGGACACTGGCACTGGATAAGGCATGCCAAGGGGACCACAGCACTGCACCAATATTGCTTCTTCCACACTTTTTAAACCTAGGCCACTCCTTGTCCTGAGGACCCAATCTTCAGCCCCAAGTCATTATTAGGGTAAGGTTTTGGAACACCACAAAGCCTACAGCTCCAGGGACATAGGGGCTGAAAAAGAAGTTGCAATGTGTGCAGTGACCCAGATCTGTATTGCTCTTCCAGATGCTCAAGCAGAACCTATTATATATGACATTTTTCTTTCATCATTGTGCAGATTTTTAACCTAATCCATACTGTTTGTATTTTGATAATTCTATAAAGTAATGGGCTCAAAGTACTCATCTTTTTTTTTTTTTTTTCCTTTTTTTTTTAACCTATTTGAGTCCTATTTTTAACCTGACAAGCATTCATCATGATAAAGTGATAAAGCATGGAAGGGATAACCAAAGCACACAGCTTTAGAAACTGTCTCACCAAAGACTGCTTTGGAAACAGAGTAAATCTTGTCACCTTCTAAATCTAACATTTCACACTCACACCTCAACTGGGAGCAGATAGAGGTGAAGAAACATTCAAAGATACAACAAAGTGGACCACTAGACTAATGAGGGAAAAAATCCCACCGTGAACATATGCCTCCAGAACAGACCTCAGGATGTGATATGACTCATCAAAAACCTTCTTAATTCCATTTTTGAGAACAATTGTTGACCAAGACCCAAAGGATCATGGACAGATGAAGACACCAGGGTACAGTAGTAGGTACTGGAAAGGCTGCACTTTTATAATAATTTTAAGACAATTATTGATGTTTTCTTTTATTAATGGGATAATTTGGATGACTGGTCTCTTAGAACGTTGATTACACTTATGAAAAAGACATAGCACATATCATATGCTCCTTTCACCCATAAGAGCATTATGGGGGTAATGATGGATTACATGCAGTTTTTGAGGATAATAAATGTGATATAAACATATAGTAAGAAAAATTCACATACACATATATGTGTAGACATATATGTATAATAAGAAGCATCCTTTTGAAAGAGATTTGAATTGGTCACAGTCCTCCTGTTTGTCCTAAATAAAAAGTCACTCAAAAAATATTTAACTAATTATAATTTTAATTCTTAGTGGGGAGTGGCAAGCTCACATATGTGAATGGGAAACAGTTTTAGTCAAAAGAGACCAAATTCTGCCCTCACTCCTATCTGTAAAGCCCTATTAAAGTCAGGGTATTGAACTCATTGAAATAGAGAGTAGAACTTTGCCTCCACAGCTACCCAATTAATATTAATAATAGCAATACTTTAGATAAAGTGTATTTTAGATCTCATGAAAGTTGTTAACGTCTTAAAGATTTCAAACCTGCTTCCTGCAGCAGAACAGATAGCTCAGGAGCAACACCAGGGAAAGCTGCTCAAATTGATTCAGTCATTGTGCCTGAGTACTGGTGTGGTGGGACTGCTTCTAAAGGAGGGGCTGTATTTCACTCAGTTGGGATTGGCTGAATTATTTATTGCAGTTACTGCATTATTTATTTCTGTTCACAAATAGGCTTTGATTTGTATAAATGTATTTGACAGGCATTGTTGTTCAATCAGTGTAGCCAGAAAAAATCCAGCATTTGGGTGCCTTCAGTAAAGACTCAGTCTTGCAAGGCATTGAGACTTGTCATGGCATTTTTTGTGACGTGGCATTTTTGCTCTTTGAAAAATTGACTGAAGGCTTCAGGACAGTGGTGAATGACAAATAACAAACAAGACAGAGCAACTGGTTTGTTTTGTTAACAGATCTTCACACTTCCATACAGATCATCCTTAAGGACTGCACTCTCTGGTATCTATGATCAGCCAAATAATACCCTCATTCTTTTTTTGTCTATATCAAATAAAAAGGGTCAGAAATAAACACTGAACAAAATGGCTTTTAGAATCTGAACAACCTTTCATGCATACAGGACTTTATAAATCCCACATAAGTTTTAGGTCAAGAAAAAAAGAGGAAAAAGAGGAAAAAAGAAGAAAAAGAGGAAAAAAAGAGGAAAAAGAGGAAAAAAAAATATTAATTGCATTCAGTTTCTTCTACCTTGAAATTCAAAATCTAGGCAAAATGCTGCAAAAGTCTGCAGTTTCACAGAAGGACAAGATAAAAAATTTCTCTCTAGTTTGCTTTCTCTTTCCCCTTACACATTTTTCTTCACCTGCTTTGGATTGTCTCTGGAGCTCATAAAATCCTGTGATGAGCTGGTTTGTCACACAAAGTTGGTAAAATATATATTTGTATACAACTATACCTCTATGTTGCTGGCTATTTTATATGTTAAAACCACTTAGGGAAAGTCTTGATAAAGACTGGAAGTAGCATAAGGCAGAGGGCAAAGGTAAAGAGGCAGATATCGTATTAGCTAGAAACTGTTGGTTGATACAAATGGATCTGAAGTCTTAGTTACACACTGTCATGTTATGATCATCATTCTGTTTTGCTAACAAAAGGGCAGCATTAATTTCTCTCAAAACAGTGAAACAGCTACCTGTCATGTGACTGCACAGGGGTTTAAACACTAACATGTGACTGCACCTGTCATGTGACTATAAAATGGATGACCTACTACAGTAGTAAATTTGAATCTCTCATGTTTGTAAATTACTTCTTTTTAAAATAATACTTTTCCCTTACAACTTAATACTTAACGAAAATGAATAATAACTGCCTGACATTGCAGAGTGTGGAATGTAATCAGAATGATGGTGAAAGACTGTAGAAGTGCTAACGCTTACCTTCCATGTGAACAAAGAACTTGCTACAAGGAAAACCAACATCCTCTTTACCATTATGCTATACTTTCTTTATATGGCAAATATTGTAAATCACTGTTGAGGATTATTTCTGACCTTCAGTAAACTAAAAGAAGAGAAGCGTGTGCAAAATGTAGCATATCAAGCAATTTTTTTAACCCTGAAACTTAGAGGCTAAATATATATGCATCATGTTATGTGACTGTAAAACGTTTCATGTTAACCAAAGATTGGGCCTGTTTCCAAGACAGCAGGACACTCCATTTGCCTGCTACCTGAGAAAAGAACACAACTACACCATGAAAAAGAGATGGCTACAGGATTAGAACTGTACTGTGTGGAAAGATTGGCTTGAAACATGTAAGTAATATAAAATGAAACACTTTGAGCATAGTGCAACGTGCATACAAGGGAATTGTTTCTGTGTTTACATAATCCAGTAAATATGATCTTTGACATTTCTGGTTGAAGAACACAGTGTCCAAACCACTTATTCCTGACAGGTATGAAGAAGTCCCAAGAAGACCCAAGTTTATACAAGGCCCAACAAAACAGGGCCTATGCTTGGCTCTTAGTCAGTGTGTAGAGAGCATATATAAAACTCCCCTACTGGACTAATTTAGTCCAGTAAAAAGAGATTCCTGTATTCCAAAGGGCATTTAAAAGAGAGTATCTCTCATCTTTAGGAAAATATTTGTTTTAGTCCTTCAGAATTCTTGCACAATACCATTCTTTGCAATCCATTCTCTAGGAACATAAGTATAATTCACCGTACTTAAAAAAACCTGTTACCTTCTATATCAAAGTATATTAATGTATCATGAAATGTTTTGACAAACTTTGACTCTGTATTTTTGAAACTTCTAATTTGTTGCAGTTTTACTCTGTTTCTAAAAACTTTTACAAGATTATAGGATCTTTGTTTCTTTGCAGCTGACCTACTGTTTCTATTTTTCTCCCATTTGAAAATCATAATCCTGAATTTGTGATATCACAGTTATCTGTAGGGGGCATTATTATGTTTCTTCAAATAGAGAATACTATCATCAGATGAAGAATAAGGCATAAAGTCACGAGGAAAAATAGAAAACTTGTTTTCTGTAAGTAATCTGACTGCAGAGGGAAGAGCAAAGGATTCATATATTTTCTTATGAAAATAAAAATTATTTTAATTATAATGTATTTCCTTGCCCAAGTTTTCTGTGAAAAACCATGAAGCTCCTCAAGTTTTAGAAACTGAATTTAGGCCAACAACAGATCCTACTACTCCAATGCAGCTCCTTCATCTTAGTGAGGTTGCTTAACTTGTATGAATCCATTCATTACAAGTAAAAGTATTAAAACTAACACTGGAAAAATCACACCATGTTTCACATATTTATACAAATGTTTTGACTCATCTTAGTGATTAAAAGTCGTTGTCTATTTTCAAATGTTGGAAAGAAGTGAAGAGTTGAAAAATATGCACAAGGGTACTTTTAGTCTCTAATTTCTCTAAAGACAATGCCCTGTGCTATGCAATCACTGTTCAGCCTGTTTCTACTCAGATAGATTCCTCTAGGAAGTGTTTCAGAACTAAGTTGCCCTGAAACACAACCTTGAACTCTCTATACAAGGAGATCAAGAGATTAAGCTAAAGACAGATAGAAATTACAAAAAATTCCCTATAAACCAGGATTCAGACCACTCTTTTAAGCGTCAAACACTTGAATTCCTTTTTCCCAGTATTGTTTTGTCTTGTATTGTTGCATGAGTAATAGGATTAAATTACCAAAGAGTAGGAAACAAGGTCCTCAAAAGTCCTGCTCCTAATTTTTGTAAAAATCATAGTACAGTTGACTCAAAGATTTTTATATTATACCCATTTGATTCAAACCTAACTACAATTATTTCAAGCTCTGGGTCTGCCTTTAATTGCCAGTTATAGGTACAGGTCAGAGTAAGAAATAAGCTATTACTGAAAGGGTTATTGGAATGTCATGGTCTAACATCATCTGGCAGTTAAGTACCACTCAGCCTCTTGCTCGCTCCCTGCCAGTGGCATGGGGAGAGAGAATTAGAAGAGGAAAAGTATAAGGAATACAGGTCAGAGTGAAAAATAAGCTATCTTTGAAAATGTTATATGCTGCTTACCAGGAAAAGAAAAAAGTGGACTATTTTATTCTGGATAATAATAATGGACCTTTTATTCTGGTTCTGACACAACTGATATGATACAGAACTTCTTTGAAGCTGAGACCAGAGGTTCAG
This sequence comes from Promerops cafer, assembly GCA_013398275.1. NCBI lineage: Eukaryota > Metazoa > Chordata > Aves > Passeriformes > Nectariniidae > Promerops > Promerops cafer. Next base: position 258,654 of record VZSE01001598.1, on the reverse strand, counting down.
AATCTTTTAAAAAAGGAGCCCCTTAAAAATGTTGCTTGGAACAAAAGTTCTGAACCTATAAGTAGCCAGTAGTAGTGGTGCTACTGGTATTTGAGTATTCCTAAATCTGTAGCTATTGCTCTGAGCAATATGAAAAAACCCAGCAATGACAATTTATATGTTAACCTTACAGTTCACTGATTGTCCATGAAGGCCTGAAGGTGCTGGAAGATCTCAGAACATCTGCTTTTACTGACAACTCATTCTGATGCTTTCAGTAAAGCAGAGAATGGTAACAAAACATTCTGCCACTCTGTAGGTGAGGCATGAGTTCTATTTGTTCTCTATTCTACTCTGAGTGTAACTCAGTAAGTCGTGTTGGCACAGCAAGATCTCAATGAAAGAAGGTTGGAAGGTTTCATAATTTTTTCCTAATATATGTACTGGTTATCTCAGTAAGATTAGGCAAAAGCAAGCACTTGACATTCTAAAGTTCATAAATAAAAGAATCTCTCATATTACATGCACAATGCATTGCTAACAGATTTACCATAAAGTTGTGTGAAACTATAATGACTTTACAACATGAATAGAGCAAGCGTGACCACTAAATATCAATATCAACATAATATATATTTGATTAAATAAATGTAATAAAATATAAATGTTATACTATACTATATAACACAGTATATATAGACATAGATATTCACTTAGCATACTAAAAAAACCAAAATTTTCTATGCAAGTGTATGCACATATGTGTAAAGAGACTTGAGGCAGGCCCTTTAGATGCAGTGTAATTTTTTATTCTTTTTAACAGGAGAAAAACAGTTTAAAAACAACCCACCTATCAGTTTCTATAACTTTTGATGAGTAGTCTCATTTCAATTGCTATTATTGCTTATCTGCTCAAACGTTCTTTGTGATAAAATATGGATGAAATTATAATATGCACTACAATTCAGAAATATAGTTTTATGGATTAGAAATAAAGATTAATTAATAAACTACTAATCTCTCAGGTTATTCAGACCTGAAGGCAATTTTTTCATGTGTTTAACAGAGAAAGTTTTTCTGAAGTATTTTTAGAAGAATTTAATTTACTGTACCCATTTCGTTACACATAAATTCAAAGATAAATTGCAAGTCTGTAAGAAGTCACAAAACATAGAAAACTTTAATATAAATTATTATAGAAATGTCCCTTAACATTTTGTATCCTCTTTGCATAATTCTTTTCTTATGAGACATTTTGAAATAAGTTACAGTTTGCATCTGCTGCAGAAAGAAATCTTATTCTTCCAGAATGTTCGCTTAAAGTGTAGAGACAGAGTAACTATTCTTAATAAGTATATCAACATAGCATTTATAATATATTATATGAATGCAAAAATATTTAGATTTAGATTATTTACAAGCCTTTTACCTTCTATTGATTAAGACATAGCCTAATGGAAGTGTAGCATAATGAAAGCAATAATTCTTTTGCATTTTAAATTGAGAAGCTGTTTGTATCTTCAAGGCTTCCCTGTTGGATGCTGCAGAGGGGAAATAAAGGTAAAGAATGAACTAAAGAAAAGTTTATGACTGTCCAAGTTTATGAACAGGAAAAGAAGGGAAGAGACTTGGAGTGCAACTGCTTTCTGAGTCCAGCTTCCTACACATATCTGACAAGAAAGGAGCATATAGATGACTTATCTGATAAGTGGGTAATTGTTTGGATGAATTATGTTCATTTACATTTGGAGATCTGCATCTTACTTTCTTTCTTGCCTTAGGGTCCCACCAGAATCAGAAGATTCAGAGAATAAAGTTTCAAGAATGTCTCATTTTACCCTGAAGCAGATATTAAAAAAACTGGTCAGATAATCACTGTGATGAGTAATGCTAATTTTCTTCCACTAACAAATGAAAGAACTACCAAAAAAATCCTACTTCATAGGTAGATATCATCATTTTAGATATCTAAATCTAAATCTGATTGATTAAAATAAACAAAAAAACCACAAAGGAACAGGAAGTACAAATTTTAATTTGAGGAAAAATAGGATCTCAGTATCTGAAACACAATGGCTATTAAAATTTGTCATGGTTTGTAAAAATCCATTCTACCCTAGCTGCCTAAATGGTGTTAAAGGGTAATTATTTTTACAGTGCACCTGAATCAGGATAGATTATTTCTGATTTTTTTTCAAAGATGACTTTCCAAAGTAAAAAACATCATAGATTTTTTCCTCCAGTGAAAACGTGAACATTTTAACTGTTGTCTGTTTTACAGTTACTTAAATTCTGTAGTTTATTCTTTCCTCGCTCAAAAAAAAAAAAAAAAAGACACCCACTGTAAAAGAAGTTCAAAGTTTCTTCTCTCATTCATTTATGTATTTATATAGAAGTTGAACATCTAGTGCAGTAATTGGGCTAAGTGGTAAAGTCACTCAATTTATAATTGTTTTGAAGAGTCTGGGATCTGGCTTCATTATTTGTGTTTGACTTGCATTTTAAATTAAGTTAAACTATTATTTTAAATGATGAAGAACAGAAGATTTGCAGACCTAAGCAATTGTTATCAACCACAACATACTTTGAAAGATTGACAATGCCATCAGCCGTCCCTTGTGCAAAGTATTTTATTAATTGTAATTATTATTATTCATCCAGGCACTTTCAGGTTTCTCTATCATGAGTATATTCTTTGACCTAGGACATGACTCTTAAATCTGCAAGTCAGTATGAGGGAAGATGTGCACTTACAGTCTGGTTGAGATGTGTGAGCGTAGCTGCCTGTGCGTGACTCAGAAAGTTTAATCAGTTTCAGTAAATCTCTTGCATTCAATTATGGGCCACTCTGTGCTATTTCTATTGACCTCTTCTCTGAAGAAAGCTATTAAAGTAGGTATGTTTGTGCACTTCATAGTACTGTACCATGGGCACTTACAGTGGCATTTGGGGGAAAATATAACAGAAATGGGAAAAAAAAACTTGAGTAATTCAAGACCTGGAAAACATAAATTTATACAGTACCTGTAATTATACTGTAATGAAGAAAACCACTATATATTCTGTAATTGTTTAAATAAAATATATGCTTTACTTCCCTGACTTTGAGAAGCAGTTCAGCTTGCTACAAGTAATGGAAAATATTTTCTACAGTTATTTGAGGCTTTATTTCAGACAATCTTGCTGGACTACTTGCTGGTTCTGAAGATCAGCTGGCAACACAAAGGGTGGATTCATAAAAGATACTCTCCCCCTGGTAGAGTAGTAAATATAAGCACAGAGGGGTGCATGCTCTGTTTCCAAGCTGTGTGGAGAGTGACCACCACTGCACAAGTTAGTAGGGTGCTGCCAGGTGCAGGTTTCCAGTCAGTAATCTTAGCTAATGGAAACATCCACAAGAAGAAGCAAAGGGATTATCTGGCATTACTGAAAAAAATCTCCATGGAGCTGGGGCCAGGTGTGGCAAAATTAAAATGCTGTGTGGAAAGAGTAAATAACACATGACAAAATAGAAACAGATATTAAAGAAGAGCTGCAACTAGTCTACAGTGTAAAATAAATCTACTGTCTAGAATAAAATCTGCTTGTGACTGCATTTGACACATGAAAAAATGAGTCAAGAAAGGTAAACAGGAATAAAACAGAGCTAATGGACGAAGCTCACTTGCTAAGTTCTTTGAAAGGGATTCAAAGAATAATGTCATTGTGGAGGACCAATTTGAAGTGCATTTTGCCTCAAACATTCTGACGGTTATGAAGAGAAAGGTATGATCAAAAGAGAGGGTCCCATGGAGGTGGGACAGTGCTCTTCTGAGCCAGCTTCCTGCTCCATCTTGACACTCAGGCTCAGCTCCCTCCCAGCTCACTTCCTGTGAGTGCATGAACAGAACAGTGCAAGAAAATTTAGCTTACGTAGGAGCTGTACACCAGATTAACTACAAAAAGAAGCAAATCAGGCTCTCTCACTCTTTTTTCTTCTCTTTTGCTCTCAGCTCTGTTTACCCCAGCTCTGGACCATCCATGCAGCAGGACAGACATGGCATCTAAGGATAGAATGATACTCTCCGTTCTCTCTCTCCCTTTACTGTCTTTCTTTGTCTCCCTCCTTGCTCTGCCTGGGCAAAGCATAGCTATCATATTCTACCCTGAACTCCGTGCTGAACTTTGTTGTGGGAGTGGGGAGCTTGTGAAAGCATTTTTTGTCTTGGTAGCCAGCGCCTTTGAGAAGTTTCTTGTGAGGAGCTGAGAGCTTATTCGAGTTTACTGTACAAAAATTAGGGCTTGTTAACTTCCACTTGCAAAAGTGTACTTTTTTATGAATTTAAGGGCTTGTTAGCCAACACCTTTTGAGTCTAAACAGTGGGCTGGTTACCAGAGTTATGGCAACTGTACAATAAAATCACAAGTTCCCTGGCACATGGTCTGGTGTCTATGTTTAGCTTGACAAGAATTTCTAACAAACATTGTGGCCTCTAGCGATGGGTCGTGACAGTGGCACAATGGTAAAAAGCAGTGCAACAGTTCTGAGCTCTGCAACAGTGAGCTGCACATCTTCAGTCATGAAGGGCAATTGGATTCTCGCTTAGCACATGGTTTTTCAGGGCAGCTTCCATTCTGGCTTCTTCAAACTTACCATTACCTTCACTGTTATTATTATTAATAATTTATTTTAAACCTTTCTAAACATAGTAACCTCCTCTCAGGCAGTTTAAAGCCACAGGTATTGAAAGACATGCAAGCCCTTTGGATAGTAAATATTATATTTACAAATATTAATACAGAAAATTGAGCAACATCTGATGTCAATACAATCAATATTATTTCACAAAAATTATGAGCTATGACTTCTTAATATGCCTTCAAAACCTTCAAAATTTAGTCCACCAGTCCACCTTTAGATTAAAGGAGCTAGAGCATAATTTCCACAGTTCTAAAATGTTAATACTCATTGCACAGAACAATGCCTCTAATAAATAGTGTCTATTTGGGACTTTTTTTCCAAATTATTTTATATTATTATTTTAAGACTTCTTTTCCAAATCACCCATCTTAGGTTCCTGTTTTAAATGTGGGTCTGAATGTCATACAAATATTAGACTATGAAGCCTACAAAATCTAACCACTTTTCCCTGATTGAGTATGAAGGCCACAGCAGATTAATTTATTATTTTCTAAGTATCAAAAGTGGTGCAGGCAATATATACCAGCTACATCATCATATTATTCAAATGGAATGCAGTTCCAATTTTAACTATACACCTTACACATAAACTACAGAATGAGTAATGTAACTGATTGCTGTGGAAATTAACTGTGTGAAAGAAATCATTATTATTTCAAAACTATGGTAGAAATAATTCTCCTGTTGCATGCCAGAATTAGCATTTTAGACCCATTATGGGACTGTAGACCTAAGGAAGCTATCCTTTTCTTTTGTGTTTTCTTTTCCTATTTTTCTTTCCCCTAGAGTTAACATATCTGCCTACAAATCAATTTGAATATTCTAATAATCCCATGATATTTCACTCACTAAAGCAGACTGAGCTGACAATATTAATATGCTTTTAAAGAAGTGAGACTTCTGCGTACACCAGAAATATGAAAAAAATGAATTTTCATCATATTGCAAACAAAAGAAAACATTGAACTACAGTCATGACATCTATTTACTTAACAGCTCTTTAGAACTACCATGAGTGATAATTACAGTCAGGAAATTATATGTAAGGAAACATATCATGTTCATGTCTAGCCCCTATCTAGGTGTTTCTTTCTCATTCAAGCTGTGAGTGCCATGTAGTGAAACCTTCAGTTGTAGTAGTTGAACATGAGCCCTTACCTAAACAAGGGGACACTGGCTGCATGAACAGAGACCTCTCTGTTTGAAAGGATGTTCATTTCAAAGGTGGAAGGGTGATGTTTGCATCTCATTCTCTGATATTCTGGTGGACTACTGCCCTCGTTTAGCAGACGTGACTCTCTTGCATCCCTCTTTTCAGAAACTGCAATGAAATGGCAGATTTCTGGAAAAGTTTTATTTGGTACTACTTTTTTTGAAATTGATGCTTTTCTACTGCTCATAAACTAACAGATAAACCTGCTGTATAAACCTGCTATACTGGGAACTTAATTATCAGCAAACTCAAAATGTTTCTGTGGGACTGGATTTGCAAGTACAGAAACTATGACATTCCTGCTGGAAAGCACAGGAGTTTTGAAGAGTGACTGAAATGCTGCTAGCAAGGTGTGTATGTACTCTGGACATCACCACACTTGGAGTTCTGATAAATGTTCTATTTTGAAAGGTAAGAACTTAGATGTCCCATTCAATAACAGAATATCTTATTATTAGTCCTGAGTGCTGTCAGTTTTTGTCAAGCTTCTATGACACTACAGTCTAAACTAGAAATTACTCAGAAATTTAGCTGTTGGTGATGTTTTAATTAAAGTAGAAAGTTCTATATAACATTGGTTCCCACAGATTAAAAAACTTTTCTCTCTCTTTTATCTAGTAAATTTATTGATTTTTTAAATCTGGAAGTGAAAAGCCCTGACTGAAGGACTGTAAGAGTAAAGAAATCTCCCCAGGAAAGAAAAATAGGACGTGAAAAAAAGAGGTTTGGAGTTGATTCTGCATTTTTAAAAATTGCCTTCACTGCAATATTGTCATCCTCAACATCCTTTGTCAGATACAACCTAACCTTGGAAGCTCTCAAAATTCCTGAAACACCTGCAGTTTCTCAGTCTTACATTCAGGTTAAATATCTGAAGATATTGAAGTTTAACAAACAGAAGCAGGCTTATTCAAAATTTATGTCTACTTATGGAAATATAAACTCCAAAATCACATGAAGACTCTTTGCCTGACAAAAGAAAAGTGCACAATCATTTCAGTTCATCTTCTGATGCAGACATGTCACTCAAAATTACTTCACATTTCACTTAATCTGACAGTTTTTATTGGCAATTTGACACTTACCCTTAAAAGTGATCACTCCAGCTCATGGATCAAGCTTATCAGAAGAGAAATCTCTTCATAGCTGTGACTGAGCCCTAACTGAGCTCTGACTGTTTCAGGGACATCAGAGGAATTACATTTCAAGGTTAGAAGTACAGACACATATATTAAAAAATGTATAAAGAGAATTAGAGTGCATATATGATATCAATTCAAATGTCATTATATCAAATAATATAAACAGTGTACACCTTGAAATGATCTCAGTTGTATTTTGCTGGTTAATAAAATTGTTCATGCATCATTATTTTGATTTGTCTCTACTTTCTGATGTTAGATAAATTGACTTCTTTATTCAGGTGCAGAGTACCGTAACATATTAAACCTGGTTTTGACATTTCTAGAAAGAATAGTGAGAATTTGTGGATGGGAAATATGGCATCTTTCATGCTTATTTAGAGCGATGCAGCAATGTGTAAATTGTTGTTCTACTACATTCACCTTTCACTTCATGTGTTACAAATATTACAGGAGACAGATATTTTCACACATTAATTAGCAATTAAAAACCTTATAAATAAAATCAATTCATAGAAACTTGTCTTATTAAGATGCAAACTATTATTCCAGATGACTTTTAAATAAGAAATGAACAGAAATGTTGAAGACTGACTACTAACCATGCAAGAACATCTTCAAAAACAATTTGTTGAATATTAATGAACTGAAAATGTCATTTCTGGTCCAATTACTACAAGTAATTAGTTTTTTTTTTAATTATAGAGGAAGTGGAATTTTAATAAGGTCAATTTTACAATTACAGTTTTGAAAAAAATCCTAATTGTATTGTCATCATCTTATATAAAAAATAGAATCAACTCAATAACATCTGCTGAACTTAGCATAAAGCGATAAAAAATACTGTGCTAATCAGTAGGAACTGATATTTTACTGAGATATCGTTTGTTATTAAAGGTGTGAAATATAATAGTTTACCTATGTGTTAGTTATAGTAGAAAAAAAACCCTGATGCCATTACATTCAAAAATATTTTATGCTAATAATTAAAAGCACAAACATTTACTTTTTATTTGAAATATTTATTATACAACTAATAAGTTTACTGAAATCAAAACATTTGCTTCTTAGCTTGGAGAGATAATACTTTTACTTATATTTGTTCTAACTTCAGTTTGTATAGTAAAGTTCAGTTTTTTGCTATAAAAACATAATTCATCAAGATTGTATTATATCTGAAGGTTTGAAAGCTCAAGGGTCAATGCATTTATGCACCTTGTTATTTAAAATTTATCTTTGAGAAGATATATCCTTACTGAGCTCTTTGATAGAACTTTAAAAGTTGGTTGCAATTCAAGTAATTTTTGCCTTTAACCCAGAATGTGAATTTTATTGAAGAGATGTTGATCTTGCATTAAGCTAGCCCAGACACAGGTAGCATTGCTATTACAAGCTAAATTTTTCAAACCATGTACTATGTCTGCTCTCATGATCTATGGAATGCAGACCACTTATTACCCATACAAATAGAAATATATGTCCGCAATTTTTTTTTTCTTAATGCAACCAATCATTCTGTGAAAAGAATAAGTACACAGTCAATGTATCAGTAAAGATATAAAATGTTGATTGCACTTTGAATAGAGGTTTTTCAGTAATTGTACATTTCCTATGGAACCATCTACGCTGTATTGTAGTTCTTTGCTTATGAAAATGTCTAACATGAAAGTATCACAAGGCTTATTGTCCTGAAAAATATATTATATCTGTCTCTTATCCTCTTCCAGACAGAAAAAAAAGAGGTTTTTTATTTTTATTATTCCAGAGAAGGAAAAAAATCTGACCGAAATAAATTAATACTACGTCACAAGGTAATAGATCAACATTTGTTTTTAATAAATACAGGAAATTGATTAAGAAATGAATCTAAGAATCAGTAGCACATAATCCCAGGATTATGTACAGCATTTGTCTTGCAAAGATAGCATTTTAATTAAAGATGTGTAAACAGTATATTAACCACAATAATTTTCTAGTCCAGTCTCTGTGTGTGTGCATTCATTTGATATCCACACTCTGTTTATCCAATCTGGTGACTTCCTCATTAGAATTAGGATGAGGTGTTTTCTCAATTACAGCTTTGATGTCCTCTAACCATAAAAGTGAGCAAAGTAGCAGAAGCAGCATGCTACCACAGCTTGAAACTTGTTGTGCTTTAATAGTTCAGCTAGGTCGAAGTGACATTTCAGTAGCACAAGTTTCTAGCTTTGCAGCTCAAGTCCATCTCTATTTGTATGTTTTAAAACTTTATATCACATTTTTCATTTATCAGATATTATGGGACCTGTTAAGTCCAAATATTTAATCAGATGTCTTTATGCATTTATGGTGAATGGTCCACTATATTTGAAAATAAGACAACAAAAAGCAAATTTTTAAAAGAAAAATGTAGATGACTTTTTTCCCTTTAGAAGAAAGGGGAATTAAAACTCAAACAGATTTTTGCCTAGTGACTCCTCATGTGTGGTGGAGACAACAGTCTACCCAAGATACTGCCTAAATGTCTGTGACTATGAATCTGAGGATTTTCCAATTAGGTTATTTGACACCATATTAAATCAAGATAATAAGTTGTAGGTGCACAGAAATTTAAAAAGAAATATATATATATTCATGAAAAGAGTAGATATTTCAGGTAGGTTTTTGTGCCCTTGTAATCCCAGAAAATAAGATGTTGGCATTGCTCGTATCAGACACCAAGGCCCCAGGATTATTCTGGATTTCTGCTGCTTGGAGAATTTTGTCACTTTTAATAGTGATCATCAATGGCCAACTGACTATTGTTTACATTACTTTAATTTTTGTTTGGCTTGGTCAAATTGATACAGTATTAAAATATGCATATGTACATATATGTATATGTGTGTGTTCCTAGAGGAGTTTTGTGACACGGGATTACTTTACCATTGGAGATTTGTTGGTTTTCCTTAAATTATGCCGTATAAACTAATATTATTAAATATTTTTTAATTCTTTTGATAACTCTCCATTATTTCTTAGAGTCAAGATATATAAAGCACAGATAGTATTTGTGTAAATAACATGGTTTCCAGTTACATTTAGATTTACATTTTTAAGCATAATGTTGGCAGAAAAGAGGAAAGAAAGAGCTAATATATAAGCTTTAGAGAGATTAAACTAATATACTGCATTCTTGATAAAATTTTAACATGTCAAATTAATGGATATATTCTTAAGCTTTATATCCCAGAATGGATACATTTTCCTGGGACTCAAGGTGTGTGGCTGGAATTGCATAAGTACCTAGGAAGGACAAAGCCTACATTGTGAACAGGGAAGAAAAACTGATATTAGTTTTCAAAATAATTAAAATCATGTTCATTTCTGAATTTAGATGTCTGAGGGAATGATATATGTTACAACCTTTGCTGATTCAGGACTACTCCTTTCAGAATCCTCATATAAGACTGAAATCTTCAAATCCTTCTTAGAACAGGGTGATCAGAGTTCACATTCACTTTTTTCCTCTTTAAAAAAATCTAGATAAAGACACTTCTTCTCTTTTATCTAAATTTCTTCTGTCTCCCTATCTGTGATTATTAAGAAAAACTTATTCAAAGTCATTTCTTTCAGGAGAAGATTGTAGAGAGTCCACAGAAAATTTTCTCATGAAATTGTCAAAATCCTCAGAGACAGAAGGGAAAGTATGGATCAACTTAAGCACCTACCCCATTTCTAAGTCCACTTTCTCTGGCTTTGTTTTTAATCTTCATGTAACAGTCAGGAGTATTTTATGAATCTGGTACACAAACTTCACAAATAGGAGGATGCAAAAGAGAGAAATAAACAAAAGGAAGCATAGCATCCTTCCTTCCCTTTTTTCCCTATGAGAAAGTGACAGCAAAATTAAACACATAGCAGTATGAATTACAAATTATTTTCTCAACTACAAGATAGATATTCTCTGTAAGCCAGAAGAATGGAAAGAAATGCTCAATCAGGCACAAAACCAGCCACTACTTTACTACTGTTAAGTATAACAGTAATGAATTTGGGTATTTTATGTTGTCTCATTACTTCAAATCTATGCTTCTAAGTAAACATATTTGACTCTAAATAACACAAAAAGTAATTAATTCTGTCTCTTAAACAGTAAAAATCAAATGAATATTAGAACACCATTACTTTTGAAGGAGCCTAGTTTATGCAAGTTTCCTAATTCAGATCACAAAATTAAGCAAGATAAATCCTCCAAACTGCTATATACATAAACTTGCAAAGTGTTAAATCTTTTCTTCTCTCTTAAGAGTTTTTACTTTTCTTTCTTATTTGTCTATAAGAAGATACTTAAAATCAGTCACTTTTAAATCACTTAATGGCTCTACTAATAAAGAAGATACCAATCTAAACCAAAAGAGAACAGAAAAAATAAAAGGCTGAGAGCTTCCCTGAAAAGCAAAGGAATACTGAGTGTTGGGAAAAATAGAAAAATAAAGGAGGAGATGTAAACAGTGTAAATGTAAATTTAAAACTATTGTGTTTTTATATTGCTTTTTCTATCCCTGTGGTTATAATCTCTTTTAATAAAGTCTCACTTTTGGATGCCAGAATATGGACCTTTAAAATTCTGTATTTCATTTTTTGTCCATTTTCTTTACATAAGAGATACGCACATCCCAAATTTTCTGAAAGAGGTAGCTGTTGAAGTAAATTTCCTGTGAGTAGGCTAGTAAATAATAAGTTTTCAGTACCAAATAACCCTCAGAGACATGGTGTGGTTTAATATGCACTGCAGTCATACTCTGGTACGTTAATGCCTAACTAGCATGGCTATTTTCAGTCGACATCTGAAAATCATGGTGCCGAGTCATGTAATCTCTTGGCTATTTCTCAAAGAAAGTTTAAAAACTTGGGCTTTTCTTTTGGTAAAAAGACAGTCAATTATTTAAAAAATAATGGGGCTGGGGGGGAGAAAGGAGATTTATCAAATGAATATAAAATGTTATATTCTTGTAGCTGTTACTCATCAATGGTACTGATCTGACACCTAAAAGATGTCTTCATGGAGCTAGATCCTGAACCACAGAAAAAAAAGACTATGCCTGGTTCTGGCCTAGATCCTAAATAATAAATAACTCTCTATGTACTTCTTCCTGAGGTTTCATTATCCTTAAAGCATAACTGATAAGGATTTCCTTGATCAGAAATTTTATAAAGTGGATATAAAATTATTTTTTGGTTTTCCCACATTATTCATTAAAGACAATGCTGAAATTATGAGAATCAAATGAATAATTTATCATAACTATCACTAAATTATTACTGATAAAATTCCATTTTGCCTAACAATATTTGTTGTTTGATAAATCTCATTGGACTAATCTGGTCAAAATACCAACCAATTACAATTGCTAACTTATCTTCCATACAGCACAAAAAGGTAATTCTTTTGAATGCTGACAGTTTCACAGGTATAGTTAAGGTTAATGTAAAATCATAGACAGAAAATTAATTTCATAATGAAGTATGCCATGAAAGAGAAACGGGTATAGAATACAGCACATAATAGATGGCAACATTAACCTACTGAAGGGACTTGCAACATCCAAGGACTGGCTGAGTATCTAGGAGTAGCATCCTAGTTGTTAAAATGAACCTCATTCAGTGCATGACCTTGTGTTACTCCAGTGATTAATTCTGAATAAATATTAACGTGTAAGTAAGTGTCTGGTGAATTGGATATTATTCAAAATTATTTCTAATAGATGTATAAACTGCACTAACTTCATTTTAAGGTTTACCACAGTCAGGGATAAGCCGATTTTAAAAACATTTAATTTAAAACCAATTTACTTATTAACTGAATTACTCACAAATCTGATGAACAGAAGGATTTTATTGGAACAGCAGGCACATGCAAAAATTGTCACAGATCTGATAATTTTTTCCTGGTAAATTTTAAGCTGTCAAAGCCCTCCAAACTGCAAATGCCATAGTGACTCCAGTGATCTCAATAACAGAATTCTCAGCAGGCTTGCTGGTGTCAGTTACCATGAAGGTTAGACAAACCTTTATGACTAATCACTTATGTGGGAAAAAGGTTATATATCTTCAGTTCACTCAGACTGCAGAGGGGACAGGAAATTCTTTTTCTGATCAACAGCTTGCAGTATCCAGATGTGGTTGGTTGGTTGGTTGGTTGGTTGGTTGGTTGGTTGGTTGGTTGGTTTCTTGGCACTGTGCTAAAACAGAATGAGGTCTTACCTGGTAAGAGATTCTTCTTTCTGTAATTCAAGTAATAGAATCTAGCAAATGTTTGCTGCGAAGATTCATTTAAAGAATTTCTTACTTGAGAATTCTTTGCCCATATTTAGCTCAGAAGCAGTGCAAGCTTTGGGAGTAGAGAGAGAAAATTGGAATTTCTCTTTAGAGTAAGTTTTACTAATAGAGGAAGTAAAAGGATTGTTTTCTTATGAAGAGGTTCAACATCTGGAACTTATTTTTCTGAGTTTGTTTTTTTTTTTTCTTGCTTGATTGGTTGGTTTTTTGGGGGTTTGGGTTTTGGGGTTTTTTGTTTGTTTTTGTTGGTGTTGTTGGCTTTGGTTTTTTGTTTGTTTTTGTTGGTTTTGTTGGCTTTGGTTTTTTGTTTATTTGGTTTGGGTATTTTCGGTTGGGTTTTTTGGGTTTTTGGGTTTTTTGCTGTGCTTTGGTTTGGTTTGGTATGGTTTTTTTACATTTTTCAGCATAGCTGAACTTCATTGAGAACCATGTATATTTCACCTGTGCTCATGTGCTTGTTCTGACATGTCATCAAGACATCTGAATGTACATGTAAGGGGAAGTAGGGAAGCCACACTGAGGAGTTCCTTTTTATAATATATGTATTGAGATAATAAGAATTACTTTGAAGATGCACTGTATTGACAGAGGCCTCCATCTATACTCAAAAAGTAATGTCTGTTCATTGCTTCTGATTCAGCGTTCAAGGCACCACAGTTGTTCTCAGAATTGTAGTTTGGAATAAAATTGATACATTTCAAGGGTGAGTACATTTTGGATTGGAATTACCCAAATTAATGGACTGAAGGAGGCTTATACATCAGTTCTGCAGTCATGTTCATCTTTTCTGTGATCATTTATTCTCATAACAATATTTTTGGCAACAGTGTCCCAAACTCATTTTTTTTTTCTTCTTATTCAAAACATAATTTAGCTAATGAATCTTAACAAATTCACATGAAATTCATACTGTATACATTCCATGACCAGATCTGTTTTCTCTCAATTCTATTATGCATAAAAAATTGTAGACAATTAAATTATCCTAAATCCCCCCAAAATGTTTCTTCCAAAAAAGAATTTTCATTGTGTAAATAAAGCAATGTACACTGCTATAATGCACTGCATATAACCAATAGCCATACTATTCTTTCCACCAAAACAGAGAAGACAACTGAATCCATTGAAGAATTCTGCAAGTAGACCAAAGTGAGATGCTAAAAGATCAGGTGAATTTTTTAAAATTCTGTTTGTCTTCAACTAAAAAAATTTTTAAATTTACCTATATTTACTTACGGATATGTCATGCATTTACTTTTCCTTGTTACCAAAGTGAACTGCTTTGTTCTGGAAGTTAAAAATTGATATGTGCCTCTCAATAATATAAATGTATGAACATTTTATTGATGACCTAAATTAGACCTTTTATTCATACATAGAAGAGAGGTATAATTCACTCATTTATCACTAATAATATAATTAAGAAACTTCATATCTAGCAATAGCTATATATTTTTAGCCACTAAAAATGATAGGTTTAAATATAATGGGCTGATACCAATGATAATAATGAGCTGGCATTTCTTCAGATGTTGTGCATATACCAGTTGAGCTAATAGGCTATAAGAAGCTACTAAAGAAGGAAAGAAAAACCTAGCTGAACATATTCATTTTATTTTACAAAATATTGTTTATATTTATCTCCAAGATTTATACGGAGGATACATACCTTCCAAAAGTCACAGACAATATCTCAGAGAAAAAATTTGAAACCAGTTGCTCCTTTAGTTATTAACTTGCATGTAGTTACAGATAACCTGGAAAGGAAGGCATGGGTTTGTACTACTTTTATGACTTAAAAATCATGGCTAAGAGCTCTACTTGCTCAGAATCCTAGATTTAAAAAAAAAAAAATAATTAAATACTAATGTAGCTCCTAGCAGCCAGTACGGAAGACTAAATAATAAAATAATTTTTTTTTAAATTAGGAAAAATAATTGCTCAAATTATCCCCAGAATCTGTGTTTCTTCTACGTTAGACATGAGTCTAACAGTGTAAGATTAGGATTTTCAGTTAGAAACCTGTCTTTTTTCTTTTTTTTTTTTAATGGGCAGTTGTTTTGTTTGATTTTTTTCTTTTCACAGAGACAAAGAAAGAATTACTGCCACATGCCATTTAGTAGAAAACTGTTACCTGTGAAACACATGAGCTTTGGAAACTGTTTATCAATGTCTGCCTAATCCTTACAATTTTAAGCAATCCCTACTTTTTAGGCTGTAGAAATCTAATACAGGGTAAACATTACACCAAAGGGCTCTGAAGAAAGGCAGAATTTTAGACAATAATTTTTTTTTTTTTTTTTACATTTCTTAGTGGTTAATCTGTAGCAGAAAAAATCTGGATGTTGGGACCTTACCCACATGATTCTATACCTCCACGGTATATAAATTCTAGCTAGCTTTGACTTGAGAATTTCACCCAGAAAAGAGGGTGAATTTCAGCCCAGGATCTAAAAATCGACCTGTAGAGACACCAACAAATGAAAAAAAAAAGGGTAAAAAAACTAGTTAAGACCATCTAGGCTACATCTTATTCAGTGTTCATATCTTGAAAGAAACAGTAAAAAGCAAATTACATTTCTTTCTTTTCTTTTTTTTTGGTTGTGGAATATGATTTCTTATGCTTGAGTTCCATAATCCTAGGTGATTATGAATATGTTTTACTAGCTTTTGTAACAAGCCAACCTTTGTACCAATTAGTTCTACTAGAATAGAATACTATTTATGGATGCACTCAAACATGACAGCTATACTGCTTTGGTTTTCTGTACCTTAAATGTAGCGTAAACACTGTTAAAATCACATCAGAGCAATGTTCTCTGAATTAGTTGTGAACTCCCTCTTTCAGCAGTGTTAGTCTTTGCTAGAGATCATAAGGGGAAATGATACTTCTGAATGAGAGGAGACTTGCCAATACATGTTAAAGTATAAGACCTTTAGCAGATGGTATTTCTTCAAAAGAATTGTGGAATGTTTTGACACGAATCATTTCAGGAGGGAAAAAACAGAAATAGCATGGGAATTTTACTCTAAAAATTTTCTCTACCTGTCTCGCATAAAATTACTTCAAAGGTCTCTTCTGTACAGCCAATTAAATAGAATTTATTTAGTCAATTAAATGTAAAAAAAAAGGGGCTTTCTAAATATTCTGCTAATTTAATTGCCATCAAATATATCTTTATTCATATACACCTAAATAATTACACTATAGGATTATTTTTATACTAAGTGAAGAATTTTCCTTGCCTTAGCCTAACCTTCAGGCATTCTTCTAGAACTGAATCGAGAATTCAGTTAGACCCTGAGTCACAGGGCTTCAAGTTGGAACCTTTTTTGTTTCCAAGAGCCTTTCACCCTTTCCTAAACATGTCAAGGCTTCCAGAAAGAGTCCTTCAATACACATCCTTGCTTGAAACAGTCACCTCATGGTTATGAGAATGTAAATTATCACAGAGACTTTAATTTTTTCTCTTCTAGTACTCCAGGCATGTAGAAACAAGACATGCTATTATACAGACTTTTCTAATATCAGGGATCTCAACTTTATTTTTTAGGGGTTATGAGCATCTTAAGTATTTGGCATGGTCTCTAAGTGTTTCTGGCATCAACTTTTCAAGATAACTGATCTCAGGAAGAATAGACTGAATAATTAAAGCACTTTCATTCAAAATTTTTGGATTTAGGCACCTCTAAAGGAAATTCCATTAAAGATACCAAGACTTTTTTCCATCTAGCTCCTACTGTCTCTTTATTTACAGTTAATTAAACATTTTTCAGCTTCTAATGACTACCAAAGAAGCAAAAATGTAATTATGAAAACTCTTTCCAAATCAGACAGTTCATTTTATTTTGGGGAGCTCTGCCTAAGGAAGAAATCCAAAATATCTAATATCGAAAATGTTCAGAAGTTCGACTTAACGATCCTTATGTGTCCTTTCAAACTCAGGATATTCTATTATTCTATTCTATTTATCTATCATTTATTGATATATCTATTTATCTATATCTATATTTATCTATCATCTACTTATGTTTCAGTATCATCTCATTATTTCATTGGAAGAGCACTACAGTGATTTTATTCAGGTCAGAAATACATAGGAAAGAATAAATTATACTGTTTCCTGTAATTCATAGTTTAACACTGCTAGACCTTGTTTTAAAATTCAGAATATTCTAACATACTTGGTTAATCAGGAAAGAATTTCAGAGAGAAAGAGAGAGAGACATCTTTCATATATCCACACTTGACAGCAATTCATATCTTCACTGAGGTGTTCAAGTAGACCTGGCATAAGCCCTAGTTTTGAGTGCTTATTACACAGTTCAGATTTTCCTCAGAAGCTGTACTTATGGGTAGTAATGCCTCTGAAATGCTCTGAACAGAAACATATTGACAAGCCATCATGAAAATCCAACAGTTTGAGTGACTCCCCAGCTACCTTAGTTGCAAGACATTCTTTTACCCAGATCTGGAACATTTTCCTACACAATCAGTAGCAAAACTTTATACTGAAAAATGTGCGGGGAAATGGAAAAAAAACACATCACTAACTTTCCTATAAAGGAAAGGACTCAAATTTAAAATTCTTAAGAAAAAGAAGTGTTCATTTTTTATCTGTATGATTAATATGACATTGTGAAGTAATTACCTTACTTTATACCTTTGTAAGGCATGACAGAATGAATATTAGTGAAATCGTGGTCATGGAAACAGACTGCACATTATTTCACAGCTGGAATATAAACATGCTCCAGGCAAGCAAGTACTGTTTTTTTCTCTAAATTAGATTTTCACTTGCTAAAATAAATGGGGGTGTTGGTTTTTTGTTTGTTTGTTTTGAGGGAGTAAGTGAAAAATATGCAAGTAAAATTGCTAGATAGCAAAAAAGTGGATATTCATATAAAATAATTGATCATAATAGTGAAATCTGGGGTTTGGTGTTGTTAATACAAACCAGTGGCATTTAACACCTTAAGTAATGAAAATATTAAACTATTTGATGACAGTAGAACAGCAGTAATAACACAAAGAACTGAAAATGAGACAGAAAAAAATATCTTTGTCAGACACAATAATTCAATGCAGTATTCTGCTACCAATGAACAAACCTCAGGGGTGTAACTATTTCCCTGCAGCCAGGGAATATTCAGTAGTTATAAGTCCCAGTGTCTCTTTTAATGAAAGTGGCAAAATAAATAAACAGGGGGGCAGAACATGGGACACCCAGAACCAAACAAACAGAAACTCTATATGAATTCAAAAGAGATTTAGCATTGCTCACTTGCCCTCCAATAGAGAAAATTTGACTGAAAATTTATTTCACTGAATCCTAAGGCATTGTATATTCTTATTAAAGCTATAAAAAAATGTGCAAATGGCGTGTATTCTTTTTATATGCTATTTTGCTATAATTTTTCCAGAATTTCTCGGTACTGTTATTGCTCTGCTTTCTGTAAGCAGCAAATCTGCTACCCCAACCCTCTCTAATATTAAAAAAGTAGAGACTTTATCTTTTCTGGAGCCCCAAGGAAGTTTGGAAGTAGTCACATATTGAGATCTTTCCCAAACAAAATTCTCTGCAGGAAAAAAAAATAATATTATGTGAATACAGTACCGCAGTAAGAACTCAGGAAAGAAGGACTTCATTGATTTTAAGAAAGGATAGAAATTTCTCTGGAGTAAAGNAAAAAAAAAAAAAAATTATGTGAATACAGTACCTCAGTAAGGACTCAGGAAAGAAGGACTTCATTGATTTTAAGAAAGGATAGAAATTTCTCTGGAGTAAAGCATTTACTGTTACATCCTTACATGTTTACTGGGCAGCTGAGTAGAATCTTCCCCAGTGTCCAATAGATTCAGTGCCAGCTGGCTCCAAGAGGGAATGCTGCCCACCAGGACTGAGCCCATGAGTAAAGGTGGTAATGCCTCTGGGATAATGTATTTAGGAAAGGAGAGATACTGCTGTGCAACAGCAGCTGGGGACAGGAGTGAAAATATGTTTCTCTCTACACTGCTCCAGACATCAGTGAAGAAGGGGGGAGGATGTGCTCCAGACACCAGAGCAGACATTCTCCTGCAGTCTAAAAATGAAAATTAAAAGTGTCTGCGTCCTGGGGCAAAGACTGCAGTATAGATTCTGTGGATATCACATGCAGAAGGCAGAGGAGGATGAGAGGATGTGACAGGACTGGAGGTTCATGATTGAGTTCCCATAAAACGAAAAAATGAGTTATCATGGCACATGGGTAATCCTGAATGTTTTAGTTTTTCAACTAAACAATTATTTAACATGAAGTGTACAACTTTTTCAGAGATCGGAAATTAATACTTTCATAATTTTATAGCAATGCTAATTATTAAGGCTGCAGAGATTTTCTTTGGTCTGATTTTAATTCAGCAAAAAGACATGGAAAGCATAGGTATTTATGAGATCTCATTGTCTACTAGCATGCTTTGAGGATAAGGTAGCAAGAGCTATTAAACCAAGGCAGGCAGGCCTAGAGCCAAAGATTTACTTACACGTGCAGGTGCATGAGCCATGATGTCACAATGAAAGTGAGTTAGCTGTTTCCAAAGAGATACCTAACATTATTTGAGATACAGTAGATCATCAGAGATATCTCATTGTATAGTAGTTGTTCATAGTATTTCACAAACTTCAGGAGATCTGTATCCTGTTAGAAGGACAGCTAGAGGGCAGATAAGACAACCAAGGGGATCTCACGTGCCACTAGTTACTATATTTATATAACGGAACTAAGCCCAACATGTCAGCTCTATTTCAGAGAAATCAATATTCTGATAACTTCTCCAGATTTTAAACAATAGCTGTCAGATAGGACTCCTGAAGGTTTAGAAGGATATCCCTGCCTCTGCGAGTCAGAAAAGATTTTGGCAGGAAGCAGGTAGGGAAACTATCAGAAGTCTAATGTAGCTAGCATCAGGGCTCATCAGAGAAAGCCTATTGACTCTAGATATCTACATCAGGAACCACTATTTTTTAATTTATTATTCAGATCATATTAACACCAATGCTTTCCATATAGAATAATTTGCCTTTCCAGAGCTGGTAGGCTTGTGCTAAGAAATGTACTCCATGGGGGTTTAGCTATTTTTGTACCTAAGCCATAGGACTATTTGAAGTTTTGCCATAAAAATTCCGTGTAGGTACTGGAAAAGGAGAAAACAAAAGTTCATGCCATAGCTGTAAAACCAACCGACAAAAACTTATCAAATGACATTTAAATTACTAGATACAATCTAGTGAGAAATGCCCAGAAAAAGAGTCCTAAACAGAGATAAAATTACATTGATATAATATTATTAAAGCCACTAACTAATTGTACTTCAACTTTCAATTGAATTACATCCAGAAATGAAAAGTTACATGTTACATATTATGTAGCTCTGTTTAGTAGTTGTCTTTTAGTCTTTAGGGATGTGTTTTCTTAAGGTATATACAAGCTGGGAAATTAATCTGTCTGGTAACAGCATTGCAGGAATTAATTCTCATCTTTGTTTAAAAATTTGTAAGAAGCAAATTGTCTGCTGGCCTAGCTTCATTGGAAGTCATTGAAATAATGTCAGGAGAGAATGTGGCAATATTTCCAAGTGTATTTTGTGACTATTTTAACAATCATTAGAATTTTTATTTTAAATATATTGTTAAAAAATACTAGGGGCTTTTTTTCATAGCAACATTTTATCTTAAATGCAAAGTTTTCTATATCATCTTTTTCTATACAAGCATAATAGATTTCAAAGAATGGTTAATTTTTCCTGGCTAAGTTATGTAGTCTTGCAGACCACCTGTAATATGTTAGATTCACAGTTAGTATACTTATTTGTCCACATGTAACTACATCCTTCCTGATTTCTGTTACTGTCTTTGCACATATAATGCCCAAATTTTCAAAATAACTTAAAATGCAGAAATTTTTATCCAGCTAAACTGACAGTGATTCTTTACTAGCATATACAATGATAAGTGGTGTCTATGTCTCTTAGAAGTTTTTAGAAAAGTAATTCCCCTGGCTGCTTTTCTAGCATATGTGTGTGTGTGTGTGTGTGTGTGTGTGTGCGTGTTGTTTTTTTCTCTAACTGTACAATGTGATATGATCTTTAAAGTGTCATCTCATTAGAGGTTAATAGTATTGAGTGTTGGCTCCAAACACCACTTAGTGATTATGATCCAAGCTGTATACTACATAAATAGCTAATTATTTAACCTGACATTTCTCATCTACATGAAGGAAATGGACAAGAAAACTGACCTTTATTTGAATAACAATTTCATTGGAATTTCCCAGACTAATTACCATCATGTCATACTATTTTCTTCTGTTATATACTTATATTTAGCAGCAACAATGTGAATAACAGTATTTGTTATTTTCTAATTATGTTTCAGTCCACGAGGCAAAAAAACAAAAATATATAATAAAGCTTGTAAATCATCAGCTATTCTAAAACTAACAACACTTCTCTGCAGTCCATTCCAGGAATCATATCTGATCTCAGTGGTCATTATCTATCCTCATCCTTTGTTTAAGGCAATTAGGGCTTTTAAGCCAACAGACAGAGCAGTTTGTGGATCAGTTCCTGGGCTCTGCTTTGCAATCTTCTAGATCCTCTGGGAACTTTGTCCAAGATCACTGTAAAACTTGTGGGAAGTCTCTGAGAAATACCAAAGTGCCTGCTGCTGACAGAGAAGTATTGCCTTGGGGTGCCATGACCACCAGCCTCTGGCAGCTCCTGACAAGCTCTGTGAGCTGTCTGTGACAAAAGGGGCCTGCTGGTGAGGATTGTCAGCACCCTTCCAGCAGGTGCAGGCAAGGAAGCCATATAAGAGCTGGGCTTGAGCACGGCTCATGGAAGCACCTACCAGATGTAGCCTTCTGTGTGGAGAGGGGTCAGGACCTCTGCTCCAGGCAGCACACGTGTGCTCAGGGGTGGGTTATCAGGCACTGCCGAGCAGCCACTGCAGCAGCTGCGCCTGCAACATCAGAGACTTTGGCCCAGACCAAATTTCTGGGGGAGGACACAGCTCAGCAGCACTAGAGCTGTAGCGAGTGTCTGTGGCAAGGAGGAATATTTCTTGTCTGCAGGAGATGGGCACACAGGTAAGCTTCTTGTGTTGAGAAAAAAGAAGCTGGAGAGCAGTGGATTGTCTCATTTCTGGTGCTACAGAGATCGACTGGACCTTCTCGAAAACACTTCAGCCTCAAAAGTCCTTTTCCTTCCTGAGAGGAGGGAAAACCAAAGATAACACGATCAGAGCTCTGGATTTTGAAAGAAGACTTCAGCCTCTTCAGAGAGCTGCTTGTAAGAGTCCAATAGCAGATGGTGCCAGAGTGAAAGGGGGCTCAAGAATGCTGGTTTATTGGATGGGTTTTCTGAGGGGTTTGGTCTTGTGTATGTGTGTATAGATTCACCTTCAAGATGAAGGATGATCCAGCGTGATGACTCAGTTACCAAGCAAATGTGGCAGGAGGCCTGCATGGATGGAAAAAGTCATCCTCAATTCAAACATCAGTTAAAACAAAAGAGGTGGAAGCGGGAGGAATATAGTGACACTGTCTGAGCATGTGGGTATGAGACTTAAGAGGCTAAATGACATTGACCCTAACAAAGGTTGTGAAGGGCAGTGGAAAGGGCTTCTACAGGTAAATCAGCAGCAAAAGGAACTTTGGAAAATGTGGGCCCCAGCTGTATGGGGCAGAGGAGATGGTGCCAGAGGAACTGGAGTCATTGAATATCTTGGCTTGTTCCTTCACCCTGGCCTTACTGTTAAGGTTTTCTTCCAGAAGTCTCAAGCCCCCAAGGCATGTGGGTAGGTCTAGAGGAAAGACAGGCTTGCAGGAGAGTTGGACTGGATAACCAGAGGCCCTTCTAATCTCAACTATTTTGCAAGCCTGGTGTCAATTTCTAAGACAGTTAATTCCATAAGGAAGACTTCCATTATCACAAATATTTTAGTTATTTACATAATTATGTTCAGGTAAAAGAAAATAGACAATTTTTGGATTGAAAAATTTTTCTTCAAGAGGGCTCCAGATAGAGGTACTGAAACAAAAAAATGGAAATTATATTCTTTTTAACAGTTGAATATTTTTCAAGTCCTATGTTTTAGTATTCATACATGACTAGCTTCTTGATAGATATCTTTGCTAACAGTTTATCTAATTTTAACCATCCCTTCATGACACCTTACAAAATACCTGATGCAAAATGAAAATAGATCTCATTTTTGAAAACTGGTGTTTATCTTTCCAAAAGAATTTCTATTTAATTTAATGGAATAAATGAATTAATCATGGGAAGTAATTTTCTTGCATGTAAGAAAGAGGAAACTGTTTGTTATGGAAATATTTCCTTGATACATATTTTTCATCATTAGAAATAATTAAAATTTGAAACAGCTCTATCAAGTAATTTCTTTCAAAAAATATAGTATCTTTAAGACATAAAAACTTACATTAAAGAGCTTTTCATAAACCTCTTACAAATATTTCATTAGTTTAATGAAACTGTTCATCAACAGTTTTTCTTGATGGGGCTATTCAGTCTTTTAAAATAAATAATAACATTTTTATAAGTCAATGCCTACTAAAGATTTTGGCAGGCCAGTTTGTGTTATTTTGGCAATGACTGTGACTAGATATACATAGAAAACAAAAATACTTATACAGTTGCAATGATCCTTGTGGAAAAAATAGTAAAAAAATTCTTTCTGCATTCAGGGAAAGAAAAAAGTACTTGTAAAATGTGCAGTCTAAACATCTTAACAGTCAAACTACATTTGTAGTAAGATATTTTTAATGAGAATGAGAATTCTGGAGGAAAACACTACTGTCTTTAAGTTTCCTAAGGCAAAAAA
The DNA here is from genome assembly GCA_013398275.1 of Promerops cafer. Classification (NCBI taxonomy): domain Eukaryota; kingdom Metazoa; phylum Chordata; class Aves; order Passeriformes; family Nectariniidae; genus Promerops; species Promerops cafer. Next base: position 234,456 of record VZSE01001598.1, on the reverse strand, counting down.
TATGTTTAAGTACTATCAGAAGATTTTTTTACTCATTAAGTTTCTTTTTTCTGTTTGGGTTTTGGATTTTAAATTTCCTAATATTATTGATTTTATGTCTTTTTTTGGGAGGGGGGATGGAATTTAAAAATTCACATAATTAAATGTATATTAAAAGCAAGTGGAGAAAGTTTTCTCTGGCCTTATAGAAAAAGACATTAAATGAAGCAGATTTCTTTCCCACTGATTTTATTCTCATAAAATAAAAGATGTGTGATCTGCCCACACAGCTAAACTTTCTTTCTTGCCACTAGCTTTTAATCACAACCTTAAGGGAAGATATATTGAGATTATGTCCTTCAGGGCTATAGGAGGATTTTGAAGTTTTGATGGGCGCACACTGACATGTAGATTCAGATAATTTGATTTTTAAATTAAACTCTATTTAGTTAGGTATTTATAAAAATTAAAATTGGAAATTAAAAATTAATTTCATGATTATTAATTTTACCTTTAAAGAAAGGATAGCAATACAGAGCTTTGGATATTAAATCTTCATGGCATCTGCAGTCCTGATTCTGTTTAAAACCAGACTTTAGGTGTGACACAAATCTAAGACTGAATCCTAATACTATCTACCCCAAGAGAGCCTGAATTACATTATTTGGCAAGCATTGATGTTGCTGCCTTTGAACATTCTGAGAGGCATTAGTCTCCTACCGAAGGATGGTACAATTTGAGGTCCTGTTCTCAATCACCCTCTGTATTGGCCTTATTTAACTCATTATTACCAATCATCTACCTGGTGTTATCAACCATACATAAGAACGAGTAGATACTACCATTTACATTTTTTATCTCTGAAGCATGAGAGAATAGCACAAAACTCATTAAGCAGATCTAGTCATCTAAATAACTTTGAAAACATAAACTATCCTTTCCAAAGTCACTTGGAATTTGTACTCACAACACTGTCTCCATTTTTACCTTCGCAAACAGCAGGGGAAAAGAAGAGAAAGAATAAACCCAGTCAAATCCAGACTGGTCATTTTTGACATCAGTTTTCACCACTTTTAAAGTGGATCTACCAGTAAAATGAAGACTTTAGGACAGAAAAGTATGTTTGCTTTAGCCTGACAGGATAACCAGCAATTGTACTAAGTGCAGTGGCCACCATCAGAGATTCTCATGCTTAACTTGTTCCAAATGTCTGGATTATAAAGTGCAGAAGTAAAGGCAGAATTACCCCCGAAGGATGCCACTTTAAGACTTTCTGCCTTTCAGTTGCGGCAAAAGTGATTCACAGTTTAAATTAAGAACTTCTAGAACCCTGCAGGGTGAAGCTACCTCACTGGCTTCTGCGATTCTCAGAAGTAATTTTTCTTTCTCAGTTTGTACTATAAAATCCATCCAGAATTAAGCTTTCACAGAGGATTGAACAAAGGAGGACAGAACAAAACCTAAGCTGGGACAGCTTTGAGAATGAAATCTGGGAGTAGGGGAGAAAAACGTTGCTAGACTTCCTTTTACAAACTATGCAGAAATATTGAAGATCATTTGCATCTTTTTCTCCCTTTTGATTGATTAATGTATTCATTCCTACTATTCCTCTGCTTCCTATATTCTACCCACAATTAAGATAACGTGCTCACTTACCTTATTGGCAACACAGTGCTCATGAAGACTGATGTGTTATATAAATACTCCAACAGTAGAAATGGAAAATATATCTTTCAGTTCCGTGCTTTTTTCTAGTCNGTGGTAATTAGAGCTGTTGAGCTGTATAGGAACTTTATAATGTTATTTGCAAAATTTGGACTGAGGCAACATCATAAATGTATTCACGGTGAAGAAAAAAGTTGTAATACACCAGAAAAACCTGCCTCTTTCCACATGCCCTTCCCAAATTTGTTTTTGTCACTTCTCTATTAATGTAAAGAACTTTTATTCTCAACTTCAGTTTACGCAAATGATCATCATATGGTTTTATAGAAATGGTGTGAAGTTAAATGAAACCTTTTTTTCGTTAATTTTGGTAAGCAAATCATCAGACATTAATTTCAGAAAAATCTATTTCCAGCCAACTGTTCAAAAACAGCTATTCAGAAAAATAATGACTAAAAAGGAGAATTCCAATTATTTTTCAAATAAATATTCCTTGCATTGTCATATGCTTTTGAAATTTCTGAATGGAATTGAAGTCTGCTTGTAAACATATTTAAACATTAAGCATAGATTTCTTTCTCTCAAGTAAAGTTTTATTTTAAGACAGGTAAAATGAGGTAAAGATGGTGCTGCAGAAACTGAGACTTGGGCTGGAGGGAAGGGGAGAAGGATGTGATCCTAACATGTATTTCTCAGCACAACCTGTTCATAGTGAACTTGTATTTTGTTGTCTTTTCTGCATACTTCTCCTTCAGTATCTCCTGACTCAGTTTTTTTTGTCTAAATCATTCATCTCATACCATAACATTCTGCTTTTAGTAGACTTCCCATTTATTTCTGTCTTCTAACATGACATAAAAAAATTTTTACATAACTTTGCTTTCAAGTGCATGGTCCTCCTTTTCTTTCTCTTAATATCTTATGATCCTTTAATTTCACAAAAGGTCTCTCTTTTTTTCCTTCCCTTGTGCAAGCAAATTCCAACATAGGATCTTGCTTTATATAGTACTATTTTGAAATATTACCACCATATCATACACTAAACTATTTTTAATTATGTTTTATGAAAGAATCAGAGAACAGATTCAAAACAAAATTTGCTAATTACTTTCTTTCCACAGTGTGATTTCCATTGCACTGCTACCTAGAAACATTTTGACCCTAGACTAACACTAGGCACTATGTTAAAAAAGTCATGCCAACCAAAATGAAGTTATCTGCCGTTAGCAAAATGGTACTGGTACACTGAAATATTACCATCTTACAATAAAATGAAATCATGTTAGTACTAAATAGCATATTTAAAAGAGTTGCAAAACAAAGCTGTAAAAACTCTGGTGTACCATAGAATGTTTAATTTTTAGCTATCCCACCTAAAGAAAGTAAGCAATACCTTGTTCCCAAACTTACTCAAGACCAGGATCATCATCAGTAATGCTTTGCTCCAAGCTCTGACTCTTGGTTTGTGAGCTTATGAGCTGATCTTGTAATTACTTCAATTAATTTTTCTGTATCTGTATAAAATGTGTCATTTATTATCTCTCAACAAAAAAAATTGAAAAAATAGTAGTAAAATTCAAAATAATTGCTTTTTCCCCCCCAATATGTTTCTAAACATATTGTTCAGTAGGATATCATGTCGTATATGTTAATGAAAAGCACACAAAGAAAAATAACATAACTAAATTGCATTATACTCTTTAGTATCTCCTTTGAAGATATGCATTTGTCCATAGGGGTTAATCTTCTCCACTGGCAAGACAAAAAGTCTTGCTTGGTAATAAACTGTGCTTCCCTAAAGTGCATTTGGGAGACTGGAAAAGCCATAATCATGAAAATTCTGAGAATAATTTCATCCTCACTAACAATTATGCAGGACTATTTGGGATAAGAATATTGCTGGGATGTTTTCATAGCGGTTCAGACAACAGCTGTCAGCATATGAAAATCTCTATACAATAAAATGGGGACTCTAATGAAGAATTAAAATAATAAAACAACAAAATTTCTAAATTATACTTGCTAAAACAGAAGTTCTTAACTGATGTAGAGTTTATTCAGGTGGATATCTGTCTTTTGAGTCTTGTCTTAACCTTTTAAAATGATCTTAAACCAGATTTTAGTGCTCCTCATTTGGTAATTAAGCATAAAACAGCATATTCTGGGTTGTTCTGTTGACTCATTCTTTTCAGACAACAGAGCCCTAATAGAGTCCTATGGTTTGGTAAAAGGAATTGTGGCACATGATTATCACAGCACTTTTGGGAAGGCAAGCCTTATTTACTGTGCACAACATTCAATTGATCCAGAAGAGTGAAAGCTGTGTTTAACAGGCTACTTTCACCCCTTTCCTGTGATATTTTGGCTGGTACCATGCATGGCCTTTCTATAATGAGTGACCGGACACGGGGAAGTGCCACAGAAAGCTTCTCACTCACACAGACACGTACACATAACTCCTGGAAAGAGACACCATCCACAGCACCAAAAAGCAGGACTCCTGACCATTGCCAGGGAAATAGGGACACAAATAGCCAAGGACCAGGCAGAATTGTCTGGGAGTTTGCAGTACATACACCACTAAACTGTCCATGTCTGTGCTTCAACACCTCATAGCAGAGGCAGCTTATTCCTTTCTTTCTTAATTGTATTTATAGATGGCAACAGAATTTATGTTCGTTTCCCTAATTCCTCCCACCTGAGGATATTAAAGCTCCTCACAAAATTTTTTAAAGCCTCACTGCTCTATTTATGGTAAGTAAATATAATTACCCTCTTGTTTCTGATAGGGAAATTGGAACTTTGGGAAGAGTGACTTGAACTAATGTAGTGGAGGTGAAGTTCTAGGCTATATCATAATTTTTTAACTCATTAAAGTTCTATCCCTGTAATTTGTTGAATACTTAATGTTGCAATTTGAATCGGGAATACTGAATTTTATATGTAGATATACAGCTGATATAAAGATAAATTCTAAGTATTTAAAATATCCAAAAAGTAAATATAGAAAAACACATAAAGATTTACAAGAACAGTATTCGTTCATAATTACCACCAGATAATAATTTATCAAAAAAAGACTGGAAATCTATTGAGGGTGGTTTAAACTTCAAAAGTTAATAAACTGGATGTCTTCAACTTGAAATAAGTAACTTGAGACATTTTGAAAAGCCTGCTTTTTGAAAGGATGTTGATTTCTTCAGTGTTCTTAGGGGTATGAGACACTCCAATACTGAAGCACCCTTAATTCCTAGATTTTGGCATGCTTTTTTAACCTCTAACATCATTGGATCAAATAATTCCTGTTTCATATGATGTTTACACAGTGCCTACTTCAGTGAAACAACTGTAGTGTAATAAGTAATATCTCATAAAAATGTTGCCATTATACAATATATCAGTTTCTTTAAAATACTATATTCTTTAAAACTATCTGGCACTTACTTTTATACTAATAATCAAAATAATGTTAAAATAATTAAAACAGCAATAATAAATATAATTAGAATGTTGTACTTTAAAATTGTCAGTATTAATATACAGTAACATTTTGAATTCCAAGTTCTAATAATAATATTTATAATCAGAAGCTTCTGGCAAAAACAAAGTGTAACACTTTCTTTTGGAGGGCATTTTTTTAATTGGCCTAAATAATCTCCTTTTCCAGTAACTTAGTTAAAATTCATATGATTTTTATATCAGGTTTAGCTCCACCAGAGCATGAACATTTTAAAATTCATACATGAAACACTAGCCTGCAAGCAATGCCATATTAACACAAGCCTTTGTACTGTGTGAAGACTAAATTCTTGATATTAAAATGAAGAAAGAAGAAATAACTGTCATGAGACACAACAAAATACTATTTTATTGTGGCATTGTCTTTTTAGTGCCAAAACATCTTATTGCTCGTAATTTTTCTGTTTCAAACAGTTTAAATCATGTTTAAAAGGGAAGAAACAATTACCTTTTTTCAAATTTTTATGTCATTTATAGTTAGAAGTCTAGCCTTCTAGCCTTCTGCTGAAACAAATAACCTTTCCTTCATGAGATAACATTAAAATAGCATTCTTCCCACTTGGAAGACCTGTACGTTTAGAGGTCATGGCCATTGTACATTCACCTGGAATCCAGCTATGAAATCATGCAACACACTTGTTCTCTGGTGAAAGTCATAAACAAACGAGGTTGTGAATAAGTATCAGAGTGACATTGGGTTCAATAACAGAGAAAGGAGATGATGAACAAACATTTTTAGCATCTTCCACATGTGACCCAGTTCTTCATTTATAGTTAAAAGTTGAATGGTTGTGAACTGTGGATGAAGTCGTCATTTAATTGCAAATATAATTTATGCCTGAGCATGGGCTGCTTAGGATTTAGGGATTTACTTTACTTTTTTTTTTTTTAAATACTTAAATACTTGACGTATTTGACTTCTTCATATTGTGAAGCCATTTGATTTCAAATACACACTAAACTCTGAAATGTTTTGTTTCACAACTTCATGTGAAAGATCATATGATTTTCAGAGTGAACCTGTTCAACTTCAGTGGTAAGAGCAGTAAATTCTGAACATATTACTACTAAAAGGGATTTATATAAATCAGCATTTCACTAGAGATTTTGGGTATTCATAATCACTTCAACTTCTTAGTATAGAGTAAAAGGAAAAGTATATGTTTTCTTGGATAAATGACACGTACACTAACAACTAGAAAAAGCCCAAAAGGCATCTTGAGGCTTTCCATGGGTAAAGAGGAAAAGTGGTGAAATTCTCTCTGTACAGGGCTCCCAGTGGCATGTCAGAGCTGTCTTTTAGCACAGACAGTGAGATTTTTACAATGATCCTAACAGTAACTCATAACTCAACTTTTTACAGCACAAAGAGGAGTGGGGAAATTCTGTCATTAATCTCTAAAACCATTCACCTCATCACCATGATTTCAACATTTGCAAGGAATGAGGAACATTACTGTTTCTAAGACATGCTTTAGTAAGCATGGCTTTACACAGTGGACACACTATGTCCAGAGGAAAGTGACCAAAATGGTGAAAGGCCTTGAGGGTAAGACTTGAAAGGAGCAGCTGAGGTCACTTGGCTTGTTCAGCTTGGGTGAGGCTGAGAGGGGACCCCAGTTCTCTCTACAACCTCCTGAAGGTTGGCAGCACAGAGGGAGATGCTGATCTCTCTGTCTGTGGTAGGATACGAGGAAATGGAATGAAGCTGCACCAGGAGAAGTCCAGGTTGGACATTAGGAAAAGGCTCTTCACTGAGAGGGTGACTGGATACCAGAACAGGCTCTCCAGAGAAGGATCCTGACACCAAGCCTGTCAGAGTCCAAGGAGCATCTGAACAGTGGTCTTAGTCATAGGATTTATTTTTAACAGTCCTGAGAGGAGCAGGGAGTTGGACTCAATGATTCTTATGGGTGCCTTTCAGCTTGAGATATTCTATGACTCCCTGTCCTGGAGCTACTTATTTACTGGGCTGTCAGTCAAGAATAGCCAGAATAAAAACCAGAAGGCATTCATCCATTATCTGTTATTTACACAGAAATGTAAAGCATATCAATGAAAAGTAATTATTTTAACTAATAAAAGGGTGGTTAGGGAAGAAAGAATCCCAGTGCATTTCTAGACATCATTTTTAAGAGGACAAGTTTCTCACCATCAAATAGTAACACTGCTTTATAATCAAAGGAAATGGTGTAGAGTGAAGACGGTTGAGAAACAACATTTACAAACAGAAAACCTCCATCCCAGAAATATAGCATTTATTTGTCTCAAAGAAAAAGAGAAACAACACTTGACAAAAATTTAGCTTTTGAAAACCTAGCTTAGTCCTGAGATGAGCAGCACAAAATCTTAATTGTTAGGAATGGGCCTAGTATTTTTGCATTCAAAAAAGCTCCAATAGTTTCTGCAAACAAAAGAGAAGTCTGATAAACTTTGGGTGATAACAAAGGATCTGAAAATGTTCACAGGAGGGCAGACCACTGTATACATGTTAATCAAGTTTTCATCTACAGTTTTGTCAGTGAAAACAACTATTCCTATGGCTTGTAATAACTCTTGCAATTACAAATTTTAGCTGCCACAGTTATGTGGCAGCTTGTGAAGTGCCTAGTAAATAAAAACAAAGCTGAGAAGTATATGTTGTCCAGTGTAAATTTGCTTGGAAGCTCAGGTGAAAGTTCATAGTGGAAAGAGGCTGTAAGAATACAAAAGCAAGGAAGATGAAGTAAAGACTAACTCCACAAGAAGTAAGACAAATATTTTCTTCTGTTGAAGTACATCTGGAGCATGGGAGTTTGAAATCCAGAACTAAGAAGTAAAAACTGAAATTTAAAAAAATTAGAAGTGAAATGGATTAGGCCATGTTCTTCAGTCCTGACCTGTACATGCTGTGTAACGAGAATGTCCCCTCAGTGTGAAGGTTCTAAGCATGAGGTTCACCAGATTAACAAATAGTGGTGTAAATGGAAATCAGGAATGAAAGTGATCATGAAGTTACTTTCTTCAGTGAGTTTCAGGCCTGTTTGGAAAACAATAATGTAACCACAGTTTTATGTCTTTCAGTGGAAGGATGAAATACCAAATCTTAATATTAGTAACTCTCTAAATTGTCTTCCTATTAAACTTATTAAAATTCTCACTTTGTGTGAACCAAATTAATGTTGCGAATGTTTTATTTTTTCCTTGAAGAAATATCCAACATCAGTGTACCTGAAAGACAGATGAAGATACTTTACAATTTTTTTACAAAAGCATTGTGTTCAGGGATGTTTTGCTAAAAGGTAAAAGAAAATGAGCTTTCAGAAACAAAGCTCATTGGTGAAGACAATAGTAATTTTCCAGCTGTCTACAGCAAAGCTGTATTTACTCTATCTGCAGGCTATCAAAACATATTCACAAGGACTTCAAGACTGAAGAACACCTGTTTTGACTTGCATGATCTACATGATTTCATATACCACTCATTTAATCAACCCCATTATCCCCACACATATAAGTCATCCATAAAAATATTTTAACTCTCTCACATCAAACTGTGAAATCCCGTAGAACCTGAGTAGAATGTATTTATTGTCCTTGAGATGACACTCCTTGGGAAATCTCTTCTATAGCTATAGTAACTTGTAGAAAGTTACAATCAGTTATTTCTTTTGCAAAGCAGTAATATTGTTTAAAAATGAAGATGATATTTTATTTAAATTGTAAACTGGTCTTATATAACAGGAAATCATAATTTTCAGTTCCAAAGAAGGACACATTTGATGCACACTGAACCTGCTGAGACACTTCTACTAGTTCAGACTGCCTTTGCAGTACAAATGCAGATCAGTTATATTAGAATTGCAGATTATTAAAATAACGCAGCAGGGTAAAATGCCAATGCTGACTTGACATGGACTTGCTAAGAGCAGTTCTTAAAGAGATTCTAATCGGTCTCAGACATTGCTATTTAGAGTATTTTTTAGAGAACTTCACTTCCATAGAGAGCATCAAATGTTCTTACTTATATTTTGAATATGTGTTTGCACTGGAAAGGAGATCGACTAAAGGCATAATCTGGAATCTTCTCTATCTGCAATAAAGATGTAGGATTAAAAAATAAAAGATTGTCAATAATTAAGCACCTTGTGACTGGCCTGTGTATTCACATTTAAAGTGGAAAAGACCTGCATATGTTTTGAGATCCATGTCATATTTAGTAGCACTCTTAAGTGTCAAGCACCCATAAACTAAGAAAAAAAAGAATTCTCCTTTACAAATCAAGTATTGCAAATGATTTCTCAGTTCATGGAAACGGATGCCTGCAAATGCAGCAGTTTTTGAAACCTGATACAATCCTTTAACCTCATCAGGAACACTCAATGACTCCCATACTGTCTAAGAACTAAATTTTAAGCCTTTGAATACAGTATCTCTCACTTAAAATTGTGTTAAAATGTCTGTAACACATAACAACTGTTAGACTGACTCTTTCTCAAACAGAACTTTTCCTTTAATGTTGTTATTTTTATTAGCAGAATTCAGGTTTTGTTGATACAAGTGTTCAGTGGTTTTAAAATTCTTTGCCACCTGCAGAGCATAGCAGAAAATCAGTTTTGTTTAGGCCGTGAAGATCACTGTGCACAATTATGCAATCCAGCAAGTAGGAAATAGAAGTCATATTTACTTGCAAAGGGTTTACCACAGGAAGTTTGTTCCTCAGTAGCTCTCTGGATTGAGTCTAGGTTTAGTACATTGCAAACCTCCAAAGCATTTTGCCTAAATAAATTCATGTCAGTATAGAGACTGTTGGGCCAGTTTCCAGGACTGACTTGACAGAATGAGGATGACCTCCTAAGACAATAAAAATATTTAGAATACACATTGTGTATCAGTGCATACATGCTGTGCTTGGGATTGCTTATGGCAACACTCTCAGCCACTTCATACAGCTGCTGATGAAACTGTGAGATAACTATGCCTTCAATTTTTCTATTGTTGGTTGCACCAGTATTTTGTGCTGGTGTTTACCAAGAACATTTGGGTTTCTTGCAGGGTTGTTTTTTGGTTTTTTTCCTTTTCCATTTCTTTTGCTTTTTTTGCATTCTTCCCCTGTATTATGAGTTTTGGGGTGGTGATTATTTTTGTGTGTGTGTTTTTTTTTGTTGTTGTTGTTTTGGTTTTTTTAGCAGGATATTCATTAAATGAGATCTGTGTGTTGTTTGAACTGTTCTTTCTTTATCCTGTTTTAGGAACATTGCTTCCATGTTTCAGGTACAGCTTTCTCCTGGAGAATGTGTACTCTTTGCTGGGTTAGAAACAGGCTGAGTGGTCCAGCCCAGAGAATGGTGGTGAATGGAGTTACATCCAGCTGGCAGCTGGTCACAAGTGGTTGTGAGAGACTGGCAAAAATTATTACTGGCTCAAAACAACTGAAATGGAAGCTCAAATATGTGTTCTTTAATAAGGTAAAAAATATTTAAATAGCTGATTAAGCTATGAGCTGATTTCAAATTACCTTGGCTATCAAACTTCTAAGCTGGTATGCAATAACTTCCTTCTAGGCAGCAAATGGTGTTTGGTTGACTCAATTCTATATATGTCAGCAAATTTTATCACATTTAGCAGGAAAATTTACATACAATACGTAGAAGCATTTTATGCAGTGAACAGGGCTATATTCTTTTAGCATCTGATCCAGGAAACATGTAACCCTAAACATTCTGCTACAAGGCAATGCAGACTCCGTGCACACTTGGATGCCTCAGGTCCTTCTTTCTTATGACCGGTCACTCTGCAGTTTTCAAATACCCAGACCCAAGCAATAAAAATGAAATTATGGACTCATCATTTCTTTGCAGCATAGCAGAATCATCTAGTCATTCCTGTTGTGGAAACAAGTGAGAAGAGTAAATTATGTTCTAAAACATTAAAAATACTACAGGTGAAAAACTGCAGTAATCACACTAGCGATCAAGGTCAACAAATATAAACAGATAATTACTTTTTTATTTACATAGATCATTTGAGTGTCTCTCTTTCATATTTTCAGCCAAAAAAAAAAAAAAATCCTCAATATGATATCTACAGAATGCTTATAAGAGCTGCCAGGACAAAATGAATACCAGGTCTAAGGCGGCTGCAAAGCCGTACAGCTCCATCCCATCAACAAGAAATTAATGTTAACATTTTCTTAGCTTCTTCCTTTGTAAAGCTGACTCTTAGTTCAGAAACCACAGGCCATGACCCCTACCCTGATGCAATCTTACTAGGTGCAGTGTAGGCCTATGCAGAAAACTGCTCCATATTTATTATTTAATATTTGAGATAATTTTATTTTATTTTATGTATTTATTTATTTATTTATTTATTTAATTTTATTTATTTATTGAGATAATGTCTGTAGCAAAAGTGAAGATCACAATCTCATAGCTTGCACACACATACTCTCACAAAAATTAAGTTCTAAATTTCACAATTTGTGTAAGAAAAGACTCCCAAAATAGGCTTCCCAGTCTTTATAATTTATAAAACTCTATTTACTGTAACTTTAGTTTACATCATTTTTTATAACTATTTTTAAGACAACAAATAAGTAGTTCTGGGATTATTTTGTTGATCCTATGAATGTTATTCACGTTATGTGAGGCATTCTATTATATGTGACTGCATTTGCAAGTGGAGGGAGCAGGAGATACACCACATTTGAATACAAAACCAACAGCTGAAATGTGGTCTAAAAATAAAATAGGAACAGATGGGGGCTCCTAAGAAAGAAATCCTGGTAAAATGTCATAGATTTTTGTAAATATTTTTGTCAGAGATTAAATAACTCTTCGCTTTTTAACTTTCAGTGAGTTTATATTTCATCTTCATGCTACCAGTATAATATGCAGAGTCAACAGAAAAGCTTATTTGCATGTCAACTTGTGCTGCACAGCAAATTTTTAGTATCCAACAATAAAATTCAGATACTACAGACTTGTATGAAGGTAGGTGTCTCTGAAGTGTTTTTATAATGGCAATCTATATATGAAGAAATGAAAATATATAACAAAATTAGCTCAGATTAAAATAAAGGCAAATTTCTATACTGAATAATGTCAGAAGTTATCAGGTTAAAATAAAATATTTAAAATTAATTTTTCATAGTAATTAAAAGCCAGCTAAATATTAAAACATAAATAACTAAAAATTAGCCCCAGAAATTAATATCTCGGCAATGACAGTCTCCAAAAAGAAGACATTATATGAAAAATTAAAAAAAATCCCAAACAGAATGTCAAAAAGAAACGTTGGTTTTATAAAACAATTAAAGTATTTTCATTATGTAAATATTTGTGTTCCTATTGTTTTGAACATATTTGCACTCCCCTAAAGAAATTAATTTTGTACTTGAAAGCCTAAGTGACCCTTGCTCAAGCAGTACAATTGATTAAAGACATAGATTACTAGCAGTCTGCACCAAACTAATTTCTTTGTAGAATGAAACCATTAGAAAGCAGGAGTAACTATCTCAGCAATTCTTTAAGTTGCGGACTTCAGTTAAACTTTCAGAATATGGGAAAGCAAATCATTATTCTGATTCTGTTTCTGAGTAATTTTTACAGGGTTGCTTTGTAAAAAGGCTAAATGGGAGCTGTTAGCTGAAGACGGACACTTCTTTTTAAATAAAAATTCTTATGTTTAATTTTAATATAAATATATTACTTGTATTTCTGTGTGTAGAAAGTAATAAAATCAAGGGGAAAACATCAAATAACATAGAAAACATCTGGACTGAAACTAAAATGTCATTTTCTGAGGAAAAGTGAAAAAAAAGGATAGTGTGAATGAAAACTTGAATTGAGAATCCCTTGTAGTATCAAAAATATGTCTATTAAAAAAAAATCCACAAAACTAATAGCAACAAAAATAAGCAAACAAAACAAGGAAAAAGAAAAAAGATAATCCTTTCTTGTCAAGGTGGTGAAAATCTGCAACATATTTACTTTTCTTATTTTCCAGTACTTAAAAGTCCCAAATGGGAATATTGCATTATAGCAGACAGTAATATTTTAACATCCCTACTAGTTAATATTTATGCTAATTTTAGGAAGATAGTAAGGGATCCACAGCACTGTAGTTGTAGTGCCAAAATAACAGACCTCTGGCCCAGTCAGCGCCTTTGTCCCTTTTAGTCTTACACACCCATGCATAATAAATAACACTGTAAAATAATGGGTTTTTTGGTTGACACTTAGTATCTTAATTTCCACTGCTAAGTAAATTTCTTGCTGCCAAGTTGTAAATCCTTGAAATATAAGGTTTGTAATATAAGTGCTGCTACAATCTTTAATATAACTGAGAAAATGACTCAACTATAATTATGAACTACGAGAAACATAATAATGCATTCTGAACTCATAATTTGGTCATTTATTTTCTATAATTGCATTTTTACTTTCTCTTTAAATGAACCTTTATAATTTTATAAACAGCATAGTTGTCTCTCTGAAACTTAGATTGGCTTCTCCTTTGTTAGCCCTGAATTTCTTAGCCGTGTACACCCTCCTTCTCTTCCTCTATTATTTCTGCAGTGACTTGAGAATTTGTGATACAGAAGTCTAAGGACCAGGCTTCCAAGTATTGATTGCAACTCCCTTAAAGCAAACCTATAATTTCCCCCATACCTGACCTAAGTGTCTAATATATTTCTAAAATAAAAATTAAAAAAAGAAAAAAAAAAAAGTTGAAGTCAAAACCTAATTTTAACAAAGATACAGAGAGGCCCAAACCAGGTGATAGGTTTTTCTTCATTTAACTTCAGCCAACCAAAAGCAAAGCCTAAAGGAAAGCTAATTGTCACTTCTTTCTCTGAATCATCTCGTGATTAATGTGATTTCAGTGTGAATATTCAGCTTAGGCGACACTTATTTCTCTTAGCTGGAAACTGGAAAATAAGAAGCTGTATCAGGGAACTCTTAAAGAAACTTCCCAGTCTGACCCTTCTTGAGCCTCTCTGGCAGTCACTCCCAGGGCCAGAGACTGTCACTGCTGGGACCGGATCCCCTTGGCAGCAGCAGCTCCAGTGGCCCAAGGGGAGCCCCCCTGGCTCCCTGCACACCCCACTCACAGCCAGACAGACCAGGTTTGCTCACCACTTTGAGCCCAGGCTTCCCACGCAGAGTCTCAGATGTCTCATTCCATAAAGCCATTTATTCACAGTGCAGGGACACAGAAACAGCTCCAGCTGGTGCTTCTGAGGAGGGACCCCCACCAAAGGAACCCCTTGGCTTTTACACCCTCACAGTCTGTCTGCAGGTCTCGCTCTTGCTCCTGGGGCCCCGTTCCTTCCCAGCTCCATGTCCATCCAGATCGCTGGTGTCGCCCCTTTTCATCCCCTTTGTTATCCCAAAGGATCGGTCCGTTCACCTGGCTGGCACCACCCATCATCGTTCCCTTTGTTATCCCAAACTTTGACACTTCACCCCCCCTTGTCTCGGGCTCCCACCCAAGCTCAATGTGCCACCTTCATCCGCAGCTTTCAAGCCCAGCTACCTAGATCAGATTAATTCCTCAACAGCAGATAAATTACATTGGGAACATTACAGACTTTAGGATGTTGCTTCTCCTAAAAGAGATACTTTTAGTCAAAATTCTAAGCTCTCTCATTAGTCTCATTTGTCTGTCTTCACTTTTGTATTTTGGCTTCTCAGGTGCAATAATGGATTTCAATTTGTGGTACAGAAATAATTAGATAGCTTAGTCTGACCTTCTGTATAACTCAGACCATGAAATAGCTCTCTGTTACTTTTTCTTTTAATAACTACGGCAGTTTGTGCTATTCAGTTATTATAAACAAAGAATTTTTGAAGGGCAAAAAACCCCTTCAAAATCCTTCTATTTTTATATTATAGTCCTGATTTCAAACCTGACAAGGCAGCAAATATTCACAGTACTCCTTAATTAACTCAGAAGAAATAAAGTAAATAAAAAGTAAGAACAAACAAACAAAACAGAAAAACAGTCATTTATTTGAGCTGGCTTATTTATGTCTACCAGTATCTACAAGCCCCTTTTTTCCCCCCAGAATGAAGCAACACCAAATCAAGACATAAATAGTCATGCTTCAGTTTGGTCCCCAAAAAATGCTCATCTCATGCTACACACAATCCTTTTCCTTTGACAATAACTTTGACTTTAAGTATTTCCCAGTTCATACTCTGGAACTGTGAAACACACCTTTGTGCCACTACTACTGTTTGCAAAACTGTTAGATATTTGATTAACAAACAACTCAGGATAAAAGGACCTGTGAATAACAGTCCTGCACAAGAAAATAGGTGCTATTTTTCTGAGAAAAAGTTTGTTACTGACTTGTGGAGTTGAAACAGTGATAGAACAAAATGTATGTCTAAGTCTCAATTTTCTTCATACTTGAAGTCTATAGAAACTTCTTAGAAATACATTTGCAAATTTCCTCCATTTATGCAGGTACTCTTGTACATATTCCCAACAATTACACCAAAAGACATAGTGTATTACTCAACAGATCTACAGATTGATCTGAAAAAATCTAAATTACAGTCTTCACTGTTCATCATGCTTTTAAAGAAATGCATTCCCTATTCTGTCAAAGTAATTTTTAAAATTACCAGTAGACTAAGAATGTCAGTCTCTTTTAAATAAACTCCCAGATTCAACAGGAATACACACCGAATATTTTTAAGCATTTAAAGCTGTAATGCAATGAACTGAAATAAATATATTCTGAAATTTGTCTTCAAATGTTTTCTCTTTCATTGCTATCTAATAGAATAATTATAATGCAGTTTCAGAATTCATTTTCTGACCTCAAGTAACTTTCATTCTAAAACATGAGCAATCCACATGAGAAATAAAAACAACAAACCATGTGCACACACAGACAACACACACAAAAAAACAACTAAGAAATGAAACAAAAAACCCCTCAGCTCTTTTCAAACACCCCACAAAATCCATGCAAGGCTGACTGAAAGAGATACAGAAAAAATGTCAACACATTTCTGAGAGGAAGAAGTAAAGGAGATAGAGCCAGATTCTTCTTAGTAACACTCTGTGGCATTACAACAGTAAATGGGCATAAATTCAAGAAAATTCCAGTCAGTCATAACAAAAATGCTGAAATAGTGGTCAAATATTGAAACAGGTTGCTGAGAGAGGTGGTATCATCTGCACCCTTGGTAGTAATCAAAACCCAGCTGAATATGATCCTGCATTGAATAGGAGGCCTTCAGAAATGTGCTGAAATACTTGTATGATAATAATTATCTTGAAAGGCCATTCATCATTTAATTAATTTCAGTTCAATAGCCAGTGACCTTGCTTATCACCCTACCCTTTACTCCCTCTGAGGTTAGAATGAAATACCTGAGAACGAGTCTATCAAGTACGCTTAAGTCTCTTTGAAAAAACAACCTGACATTAGTGGACTCGAAGGGGTGATGGGAAGATCAATTTTTGCTGAGGTTGTCCAATCAGTCATATACAACTGCATTAACATTGCTCCAGTGTTCCCTTTGTCTTTACAGTCACCCTATGCACTGACTGTGAATGTGGGAAAAGACTGACTCAGAGGCAAGAGGAGATCAGGAATAGCACAGTACCTCATCTGGAGGAAGGAGACGAGGCAGCAGTGGCTGTTTATTCTGATGCAGAGACATGTAGTTTATATTGATTAAGTCAGGGAAGCCAAGACTATGTGACCTTTTAAGGCTGAACAGCAGGCATCTTTCACAGTGAAAATGACAGCAGGAGCATTGTAAACACATTCTTTAATGTAGTACACTCAAGTTTCCCCAAAAAACTTTCTCAGTTAAATATGAATGTGGATTTCTATTACTTACAAACATAATCAATCTATTATTAGCTAATATTTGGTGATTTGAAAACAAATAAAAATATTCTTTTTTCTTACTGAAATCTGAAATCACACAACAAGGCACAGTCACCTGTGTCTGATGGGCACTTCTAATCAAAAGTTAGAAATCTGAAGTAAAAGTCAGCTTGTTAGCAGTTTTAAAATCAACTAATTCTTATTTAACCAGGTCTTACCTCAGCTCCTCCTGAATATATTTCTGAAAGAAAACCAAAGAAATTTGTGAAAGAGCACTAACCAAATGGACTCATTTGAAAATGAAGTTCAATAATTGCAGTAAGTAATCAACAAAGCTAGGAAGCAATTTTCTTGTGTCTACCTGATATCAATCAGCATGGTATCTTATGAGCTATGAAACTATTCTAAGAGGTAATTATGGTGACAAAGAGAGGAAAACAGAGAACCAAATAATATTATTCAGCTACAAGCACTTTAAAATAAACTTTTTTAAAAGCTCAGGGCATTATTTAGACTCCCAGTCTTTTGTAAGTTTTTACTGTTTTGACTTGTGTGGAAAAGAAAAAGAAGGCTGCAATTACCTAAAAGTATAGACTCACTGCTGTGCTAAGCTTCAGCTTTCTTCTTTGACAGTATTGCAGTTTACTAATTACAGTTTGACTGCCAAAATAAACTTACCAGGTTAGCAACTGCCTTTTTAAAGGGAGTGGAAAGAACAGAATTTATGTTGAAGTGAAAAAGATTCTTGTGAAATTTCTAAACAGTCTCTCAGCTGCTATGGTAAATGCCTTGTAAATTGCCTAAATTCCCACTGTGTAGTATGAATGTTCAAAATTAAAGTGGTGTTTGTTTGAAAAAAACATTGAAATGAAAAATGCTGAAGATGTTGGAGAGTTAATTCATGTTTCCCTGGAGATGATTAGGCACTGAAGAGTCTATGACTAAGAAAATGTAGAAAAATTAAATGTTTTTTTATTTTATTTTTGTTTACATAACTGTCTTAGTTTAAAAAATGACTATTTTAAAAGTTTCCAAGTTCAGAGGTATGAACATAAAACATTTCCATAGCTGTATCTATCTGTGACATCTATATTAAGATATATGTCTTCACAATAACTCAAATAGGTTACATAAATACATAGATGCCGGACATATTTATCCCCTTTTTAAAATTAAAGTTAATTTTCCTCATCAACTCCTTTAAAGTAAAAGTTTAAGTATCTGAAGCAATAAACTATTATCAGGCTTTATCACAGTGATGACAACTTTTGGGTGAAAGGCTTAATACTGAAAATGGAATGTGTACCTTAAGATGTTTAAAAATGTGTATATTTTCAAGGATACAGACTTTACATTTCAGTTCTGATGTACAAAACACAATAAAGGATGATAGAACATGTTTTGTTCCATTGCCATATTTTCCAGACTTGCATATTTGAGGTTAGTATTGGCTGTGATTTACTTATCCCAATTTCTGTAAAAACGGGAGAGATATACTCTGTTGAATTTTTTTTTCTTTAAAGGTCATTAGAAGCAGAACTCTTTTTGTGTGTTGCTACCGACTTAGTCAACACCTTAAAACTTCTCCTTATAACTATTTTGAAAATTATATCAATGACACAGATAACTATTAAAGATCCAGTCAGTTCCTGATTCCTGAATGTAGATTCTGGTTATTTGAAAATTATATTAGCTAACACAGAGTAACTCACAGCTTGTGCCTCAGATGCAATAAGCATTCAGCAAGAACTAATGACTGATATGAAGGAGTTATGTGCAAATGGTCTCACAGTTTCCAAAAATGAGAAGAGAGCAGGAAGGGAACCATCGTGTCACCCTGAGTTATCAGGGGCACCACACTGTCCCTCAGTATGGCACATCTTCAGAATCTGAGCAGTCAATAAATCCACACGGGATCATGTGCTAATGAAGCGTGCCAAAGCAATACAAATCTGTAAGCTCAGCAATAGGCAGTGGTATTGAAATTAACCCAAAAGGTGAACTAGAAGGATCTTCACAATTACTTTTTAAACTCTGACCATTTAGTTTCTGACATGGAACAAGCAAAGCATGGGACCTGATGCAAATTGGATGGTGTTGGCTAGCAATTACATTCTGGAGTTAGAAAAGAATAAGGAGATAAAACATCTTGCTTGGAGTTATTTTCTACCTCAGCTATTTGTATCTCCTCAAGGGTTTGATATACTGTGTTTGCAAAACCTCTCTTTTGTGAAATCTCCCTCTTCCCTTTGTATGTGTGTATATATATATATGTATAAATAAATGCACACATAAATACACACACTCTGGTAAATCTTATTTACTAATCATATCAGAGCTTTTTATTTCTTTTTTAGGCCACTGCTTGTTCTATATATGGGTATTCTGGCACTAATTATAGAACAGATTGTGTTGGGATTTCTACAGGACTGCACTATGGCAATACAGATTAAGCAATTAACCTTGATGTCACTGTAATTATTAAGATACTTTAGCAAAATGAACTAATTTCCCCACAGGATGTTCTGCTGAAATCAACTTCCACTCTTTTTAAGATGCCAAAATAGAAAATGTTAATGGAAAACTAAGTTTGCAATTTTTGAAAAGTGCTGGGCCTTTTCAGTGGTCATCTTTTAGTGTTTCACATAAGAGTTCACCCCAAAATCACAAATATATATTTTCATAATAGATAAATAAAAATACAGGCAATAATACTCTATGGAGGTCATTGAAAAAGTAGGAGAAAAAAAGGAACAGGTAACACTTCTTCACTTGGTGCCTTTACCATGCAACTTCTAACCTTAAAATTTTAAAATATACTTGTATTGTATACTTGGCTTGTATTTACATTCTGTACACTATTCAGATAATAAGACTGCTTGCATCCAAAATAAAAACGTTATGTGCTGAACTCTACTATATTAGAAACACAACATTATGAAATATTTTTTCTTCATATTTACATATATATACTTAAATTTTAAATTACTCATAGTTACCTTAGTACTTCAATTTATTAAAATTAAATTTATCCAAAATGCTACTTAGTTTTAACTAGCTCAAATCTGAAGTTAATATAAATCTAATTTTTTTTTTTAAATCTCATTATTGTGGCCTTTTATATGTATAGAGCAATATCTATCCTGCAGAAATTTTTTTGCAAAAAACATTTTCTTGAGTCAACATACAATTACATTTCGATCATTACATGTAATGATATTAAGACTAACTGCAAAAGCAAGATAAAAGGGAAAAAAAAGGACTCAAAGGGAAAAAAAATTAGGCTAGAAGCAGGTATTATTTTACTATATTATTTAAATTGTTTTTTAGAAAATTTTCTGGTTTTCAATACTTTTTTTGAAGACAAATCTGAATGTATTTCAATTAATATTTAAAA
Source organism: Promerops cafer (assembly GCA_013398275.1). NCBI lineage: Eukaryota > Metazoa > Chordata > Aves > Passeriformes > Nectariniidae > Promerops > Promerops cafer. Next base: position 214,057 of record VZSE01001598.1, on the reverse strand, counting down.
TTCAGAATAATTACTTGATAAACTAATGAAATACACATTCAGAATAATTATTGTCATAAAATAAATTGTATCTATATTACAATAAAATGTAGACATTGCTGTTATTGTTTCATTTACTATTATTACTGTTTCATTTACCTTCCTATGTAGAAATAAACCACAGAAGAAAAATGGTGAACATGAAGACAGAAACATCTTAATTTTTTTTTTACATTAGATAAAACCCCATAGTTTGCCTTTTTAGAATTCTTCTAGTACAGCACATTTGCATAGTACTGAAGGCTGTTCAAGCAGCTACTTCAATTATAAATGGAACTGAAGCTATCATCAGTTACATTTGTAATTCTTCAAATAATGTCTTTTCTCAAAAGAAGGAACAGTCCTTGAAATTCTGCATTCTCTATTTCATAGTAGAACCATTTTCTTCTTTTTCTTCTAATCCTGATGAAGTTGAAGGGAAAAATATTTAGAAAATATGTAGGCTTTGTCAGGCTGGTATTTCCTGGGTATACCTATTTAGAAGAACTCAGAATTTAAAAAAAAAAAAAAAGTTTTGTTTTAATGGAAAAACAAGACTGGTAGGTTTCCTGAGATTTGTTTTTGTTTTGAAAACAGTGGAAAATTTACAGACACTTGAGTAGCCAGAGCTGCAGCTGCACTGGAGCTATTTATGCAGGGGTGTGTAACGAAATGAATTGGAAAAAATTAAGAAAATCTTAACAGTTATAGATGAGTACTGCGATGGTTGGCTCTCACAATTGAGGGGTGAATATGATGTATGTGTTTAGAGAAGGTTTGTAGGTGATAGCTGTTTCCCCTCCCCCATGCAGTGCTATCCAGGACGGTCCTAGCAGCTGGGGCATTTGGGAGGGTCGGTTGTTCCTTTGGCAACTCCAGGCCTCCAGCCAAGGTGTGAGAAAGTGATCTCCACCACTGGGCAGAGAAGAAGGAGAAGACTTGGGGAGGGGCTGGAGGTATAAAAGGTGGAACACCCATTTTTGTAGATGAGCCCACGGTGGTTGAGTCTTTTGCTTGCAGTGCTGTGTTTCTTCTTTTTCAGTCTTCTGTTGTCTTTCCATAAGGTCTTAATAAACCTTTTAAATTTTTGAAAGTGAGCATCATTTCTCACATTAACTAACACATTTAGGATGCTATAGAATTTACAGTGCTTAAAAAGAAAGGGAAATTTAATCTGCAAATGCCTCTTTCTACAAGAGTCACTCTTTTGATTGAAAACAACAGGACTGCCCTAACTACCATGTGTCAAGAAGGGCCTGTACCCCATTGCTCCCAGCAAAGTGCAAGCTCATTTCTCTCTTGCTGTGTCCTACAGGAGTCATTGCTAAAAGCAGCAGTTTCAGTAACATATTCCCTAGAGATGCTAGCACAACACAGCAATCCACTGCTGACTATTTGTGGCCATTTGTGTTCATGATTTGCTCTAAATTATTTTTGTCAATAACATGTTTTTTCATGACCACATTTCACTCCTTTCCTCTGATTTGCAGATGTTTGTATTAATGGAAAACCTTGTCCATCTTTAATATGTTAAAAGTTTCAGTGTATTTCAATGTGCTTGTTATATCCCAAAGAAAATATTCTATAAAGCATTTAATTGTGAGAATTATTGGTTAGTAGTTCTGTTAATGAGATGGATATTACTCACTTGGAATATTTAAGTAAGAGCTTTGAAGGTGTTCCAACTATGAGGTGACAAATACCTTCCAGACAAGTACTAGAAATACGGAAGTTATATGGAGAAATAGGAAAACTACAAAGAAGTTAAATGATTCACTGGGATCCCTGCAAGAGCTGAATGCAGGAAAATAAAGAAAAAAAAAAAGATACAATGTACAGAACTGCTCTGGGGTGAGTTATAGTGTATTGAATAAACATAGTTATTTAACATTTCATTTGTTTAGTCTTTTTTTTTTCTTTTGTTGTTTTGGGGTTTTTTTTGGTGGGGTTTTTAATAAGTATAATAGGTACATTTACAAACAAAGCTGCTTTTTCTTCTCATTGTCTGCTATAAGGAACAATATTATCATGATATTATACATTAATCATTACATTTACCTACTGAAAATATTTCTAAAAGTGTGCATTCCCATTTCTGTAATGTGTGCCTATGTGATTCTGTAATACACAGAACAGGATGACCATAAGAACTTTATGCCTTCTCATCGCAGGGTCCAACACAAGCCTTAGGTCTCCGTTCTCTTTTACTGGGATGTTTTCCCCCATTCTTGCTTTTGTGCCTGTCGAAGATCCTTGTCCTTGCCAGCCATTCGGGCGAGCCAGGGGCGTTCACAGGGCCATGTGCAGGCAATGGAAAGGGCCCTGGGGAGCACAAGCAAGGGGAGCAGGTGAGCAGGGCTGTGGTGCGGGGGGCGCAGGCAGGGCCGCAGGCAGGGCCGCAGGCAGGGCGCAGCCCCCCTCCGAGCTCCTGGTGGGGGGCTGTGTGGTAGGTGGGGGTGGTGGTTTGTCTGGGGGGCTTTTTGTTTGCTTTTGTTGGGTTTTTCCCCCCAGCTTGACTAGACCCAGGAATGATTTACATGCCGTCAAAAGCCTTTGCTGCGGCTGGCAGCACGAGTGTGCCAGGCCAGACGGAACCCCCAGGCATGCAGGCTGGGCCTCTGGCTGCAGGGAGTGCCCGGGGCTGCTGTTAGCACCGGAGCACTGCGCAAGGGACACCTGCGTGCGGCGGGAGCGGGTGAGAGAGAGCTCTGCCTCGTGGCGCAGCTTGAGGAAGGAGCGGAAAGGCCAAGGAGTATTAGGGAGCGTGAAAGACAAATAGGCTGGTGGAGTTACACCCCTGTAATCCTGATAAAAGCTCAGCAGGAGTCAGAGGAGTTCTGCCTGTCTTAGGAGTATGCTTTCTACATAGTAGAAGGGGTTTGTTAAGCGTGGAACAAAAAAGGCTCGGGGGAGACTTTATCACTCCCAACGACTAGCTGAGAGGCTGTAACGGGGCGAGGGTCGGTCTCCACTTCCAGGCTATTCTCAATAGCACAAGAGTACACAAGCTGTGCCAGGGGATGTTTAAGCTGGACGTTAGGAGGAATTTCTCCTCAGAAAGCATTGGAATGTGCTGCCAAGGGAGGTGGTGAAGTCGCAGTCCCTGGCGATATTTAAGGAAAGACTTGATGTGGCACTCAGTTCCCTGGTCTAGTTGATGAGGTGGTGTTAGGTCATAGGTTGGACTCTGATCTCGAAGGTCTTTTCAATCCTAGCTGATTCTGTGATTTTTTCTGTCCTTTTGTCAAAGGTCCTTGATTTTTCCTTCCCTTGTGTACTGACATTACGATATAGTTTTTGTTGTTTTTTTTTTAATAATCAATTACCCATTTCACAAATGGCTGCCCAACAGTGGATGGACAATTTGTTTCACTGGTTTCATTTCAGCATTGAAAATGCTATCACCTTGTTTTCTTTATTGTGTCATTTGAATTTCTGTTTAGATTCAGTAAAGTCATATCAGGGCTTCACAAATAAGCATATTCAACATGACTTTTTTCTGTCCAAGTGTTTCCATAATCAATAAATTTCTGACATTTATGCAATATTCTTTTATTTTTATATGGGCAGTGTAATCAATGGATTACAATGGGGAAAGGATAATTTATCTGAAATTCCCTGAATCAGAAATGTTGAAGAATCAGGCTTTTGGGAAGTAAATATTAATAAAGCAGAATTAGGCCCACAAAACTGTAAAGGAGCATAGTATCATACTGTCTGTGTCAGGAAAAAGAAAGACCCTATTAATTTTTTTAAGCTAAAAATTACCTAATTACTCAATTCAAACCTTTGAATGAAAGTAGTTGAAGCAAAATTCAGAAATCTACACTTCGTAGTTTTACATATTTATTTAATGACTGTAGGTCATTAGCATTCCTTAGCAACCTACAAGTCAGATACTTAACAACTCTCTTAAAAAGTTACTACTTTTGTGATTTCTAGCAGTGTTTCTATGAATACCACTGCACAGAATTCCTCATAACTGAAACTTTGATAAAAAAATTTTGAATAAACAAGAAGTAATGCAAGAATAAGATATTAAATGCAAATAAATTACCTCTGGTTCATGAGTCTGTAAACTGCAGATGTGGATGCTAATCAAATACTTTGAGAAAGTTAGTTGCAGGCAATTTAAGGAAAAAAAATGATATCAGTTTCTCATCTTGCATACGCTTATGCCTTCTGAAACCTTTTGGAATACATAGGCCTGCCAAGAAAACACCACCTAAAGTCTGATGTAAATTAAATCCTTTAGCCTGACATTAAGACTTACTGAAACAACCATAAAACAGGTTTACAGAAAAATATCAAAATCTCCAGAATACTTATTTCTGAAGCCTTTAATGAAAACAAGCAGCAACATAAAGGAAAAAAAAAAAAACCTCCAAAAAATTAAAATAAAAGGTTCAAGTTAAATAAGAATTTACTATTATTTTTTTTAAAAAAGGCTCCAGGATGTTCTCAATTATACCACTATGTTAGGGAAAAGAAGAGAAACCATATGGTGCTCAACTGTTTGAAAAAGGTAAGAGGAAAAAAACCTTAATAATATTTTCTTTTTCAATATGTCTTTATGTATATAATACTAAACAAAAGAGAAATTCTCTTCTTTTCCCTAACATACTGGTATAATTGACCTTGCTTGACCTAATTTTAATCTATAGTTCTTTCAGGCATACATACTGTCAAGTGAATCAGGAGGAAATGCTGTTGTAAAACAATCACCTCCACAAATTCTGTCGTTATTCTTCTCTCAACTTTGATGTTCTCCTCATAAATTTTAAGATGTCATATCTCTCAGCTTTGCTGGATGAGATCAGCTTTCTTAGATCAGAGAAAAAGAGTTTTTGAGATGTTATAGAAGTTACTGAAATCTGTCTAGAAATGTGAGTTATCTAAGTGTAACTATCACTACTGCATCAGTGCTTGTATTTTTCTGTCATTCATAGTGTTGCATGAGAATAAAACCTCACTAAGTATATTTTGAGCTCTTGGGGACATATATATGATATGTACATATAAGTACTGTTTTATGCAATAATCTTTACAACCCAACCTTTCTTAGGATATTGACGGTTTGGGGTTGTTGGTTTGGGTGAGGTGTTTTTTGGTGGGTTTATTTTGATTTTGAGCATAGAAGGTCATAGAAGAAGGCTGGTTCCCTTTGTTTTGCTTTCACCTACATGTCATTTCGCTGTAATAAATAAAAGGGATCAGCATTTATGAGAAGTAATTCCACTCCATAGATTAATAAAGACTATACCAGCATTTTTAGAAAACCAAAAGCTTAGAAAATTATTCACATTGTTCATTAACAAGGATATCTACCACACTGAAACATTTAACTGCCAAGAATATGTCACTTACAGCGTGATGCAAAAGAAAATATTGATTTTTAATGTAAACACACAATACTGTAGTGGCATTAACAAGTCCCTCATTTTGTTCCTGTATTGCTGGCAAGTGTAGAGAATGCTGTTTAGCCTAGATATGAGTTGATGTAACCTTTTCTAACTGAGGAACCATCACTAATAAGACTGTCTGACATGTTATAACAAGATGTGCACTAGGCTATACATTGAACATACTGATGACGTGGCTTTCGTGAGCCTACTCTATATCACTCATTTTCTCCAAGTCAATTGAAATCAGACTGTTGGTCATAAAGAACTTGAAATTTGTGTCATGCGAATTTGCTTTTGATAGGTTTCCTGTGAATATGTATTTTCTGGTTCAAATCCCTCAGCTTACTTATTACCTCTTCCCCCTCTCATTAGCAGATAGCTGCTCAAGAACTGTGCTTTTCAGTTATTTCTCAATTAATTTGCATGATACCACAGGGTTTTCTGAACTTTTCATTTAATATCTGACCTTATCAATAGTATTGCTAGTAGTTTTTGCAGATCTTTTTCTCTCTTATGATCTCTCTCCAACAGTATTTCAACATCATGAAAAACTATAAAATTAGAAATTTTCACTTCAGATCCCATTGGATACCTGCAGGGACCCCGTAGTAGAAAACTGAAAAGGATTCTTAATGTGAGGCAGAACACTTAAATTTAATTATACCCTAAAATGTGATATATTGATTTAACTAATCTCCTTTTCTTAGTTCTTCCTCTATTTGGTCCTTTCATTCATTTCTTTCTTTTGGAGCAATCATCCTGACTTTTTGATCCCATTCCATATCAACTTTTGAGAAAATTATCTATAAACTGAAAAAGCATTCAGAAAAGATGACAAAGTTCTAATACTTCCTTCACGGTCACTATAGATATAAATTTTATATTTGAAACTTCCACAAGAAATTCTTATCCAAAGAGATAAGGACAATTTGAAAAAGTATTAAAAAGTCTTTTCCTATTTTTACATTTGCCCTTCAACAGTTATAAAAATTTGTTTTGTTGGGGTGTAGACCAGACAACCTTCTTCAGGCTATTTTCTATTCTAGTTAGAAATCACAGAATTACAGATTCCAGGACTCAAAGTGAGCTGAAAAGATTACCTGTAGTCCAAAGACAGCTTCCTTGGAAACACATACTTTTTATGCAAATTGCTGCGTACTTCTACCAGCATTCTTTTTATTGGGACAAAAAAAACCAAAAACATGAGCCACAGGAATATTTTTACAGGTTTAGTATTCACTTGAGTGATAAATTGCTGGGATGACCAGCTCCTTAGAAAAAATAGCAGAAAAATTGTGGCTTCCAAGAAGATTCAAAGCTTCATTTTAAGGCTGGCATGGAGAGTTTTCCAGTAACAGGAAAGGCCTGTCTGCTACAACAAAAGGCAGAGATGACAGGATTTTGAATAAAGTTTACTTTCAAGTTATTTATCTTCAGCAAATTACTCAAATTCAGAAGAAATACTATTAAATATACAACATAAGTATATATTAATTTCTTGTCAATAACATTGGGCATCTTGAAAACAAAGTAGTTATTAATATTGCAAATGTGTCAAAGCAGAATTTTAGAGAATAATGCACTTTTTTTTCTTCGAGAATAGTGCCATATAGGGTTATGAAATCAATGCAAAACTCATTTCTTAAATCAAAATTTTAATCTTATTTTGTAGACATATCAAAACATTTTCTAGCAGAATGATTTATAAAGTAGTACATTATAGCAATTCACGATGACTTTAATAAAAATGTATTGAAACCACAATTCAAATTTTTTTTTTACAATGCAAGAAGATAGTATTGGGTGCATCTTATTGTGAGATAAATTGAAATTAGTCTTTAAAAAAATTGTAGTTGTGAGAAGTTATATGACATCCATAAGGAGTGGAGATAAGAGATATGTCAAAATGAAGAGCTTCAAATCCAAAATTTTGCTTTTACAACACTATGATATCACAAAAGCAATTAAAATTTTTGATTACTTTTAAAAGTGTTATTGCAAATTAAAAATGGTGCTATATGACAGCAGCAGTGTGAATTCTGCAGTGGTAGACACACAGATGATGTAATCTCTTACAGTTTGGCATACCAAGGGTGCTTACAACCTTCCAGTTCTTAGGCATAGCCTATGTAACTCTCTTTTCTGGAAATCAGAGCCCAGTGAGCTCAGTACAAAACCACTGGTAGGTTTCTCCCTATAGCAGATCCCTAAATTTATCATATTCTCATGGAAAGAAGTCTGTGGAAAAGAACATGATTTCTTCAGGGCAAGAAGTACTGCTACCATGTCTCACCAAAAAAGAAGAGGTAGCAAAACAGAGAGCTTTTTTTTTTTTTTAAGCTTCCTATTCGTGTACTTTAGAAAATTCTGTTCCTGCTTTCAGTATCTTAAGTTGAAAATTCACTATAGGCAGTGAGCAATATCATCTGTTCTTTACACCCACTGGATTTTAGACTCTACCAGAATCTGCTAAACCACAAGCCAACATTTATTTCATCTGCAATTTCCTCTTCTTTACATGAACTTTTATTGGCTTGTCCACCCGTTCTAGAGCTCTTAGAGTGATACTCTGATGTTATAAAGGGTAGATGTAGCAAGACCCTGGCACTACATAATAAATTATGAGTTAGTATAGTGTTTTCTGTGTATCTTCTTTATTCTTAAATGTAGACATTTTAAAATTCACATTTGGGGGAAATAAACATCAAAAGCATTTACATAGATATCCTTCATCTGGGAAATTTTGCATAGTTCTCATGCAATTTTCTTTACTTCATTTAGGGCTATATTTTATCTCTAATTAGATTCTAAAATGCAAAGAGCATTGACTTTTTCAGGTGTTACCCCTAATAGACATTAAAGGTACAGAGACAGTTAATGATGCAGATATGAAGCTAGTGAGATTTAAAAGGATTTTACCTATCTTCAATGAAGAAATTTCTTCTTGAAATACTTAGTGTTTCGGACTCATACATGTCTATAACCTTTCAGGTATCTACTTCTCTGTGCTGTTCTGTGTGTAAAAAAATACCATTATAATACTTTTAAGAAAAGAAAACACTAAATATGTTGATCTCTAATTATGAGAATCATAGATATTTTTGTGAACAAGCCTTAGAAATCTTTCACCAAACTCTTGTTATGCTGATACAACTTACGGTACAATCCCATGCTGCCTAATTAAAAACTAAAGACTATTGCTTGCTGCTGAAATTTTTTATCTAACATTTTTAAAAATGGGTAACTACCATTCAGGAAAGGCACATACACCATGTGCCAACTCTTTACAAGGCTCACACCAGGCTGTGTGAGCTCACAGTGCTCACAAACCTGCTTCTGTGGTGCTTGGAGCAGCAGTGGAGTGTCCCTGTGTGCACTTGTCGTACTGTTTAGTGAAATAGTTGAAATAGCACATTTATACATCTCATTTTACTCTAAGGAATCCTATTCCTCTCTGTAGAGAAATTAGTTTGTACCTCAAACATATGAATAAACTGAATACCTTTGGACATTGTACTCACCTAGGTCACAGTTCAGTCCTTAGTAGGTAGTCAATGCCAGTGTTTTTAGAAAAAAAAAGAAAAAAGTGATGGGTTTAAGACAAATATTGGTCAAATCAACCTCCCATTCAAATACTCTTCTCCTGCTTAATCCATCAAGAAAATAAATTATGCATAATCCAAGTAAATAGGACAAAAGGCAACAGGCAGAAACTGATGCACAGGAACTGCCACCTGAATATGAGGAAGAACTTCTTTCCTGTGCTGGTGACTGTGCACTGGAACACGTTGCCCAGAGAGGTGGTGGAGTCTCCCTCACTGGAGATTTTAGGGAACTGCCTGGATACAACCCTGTGCAATGTGCTTTGGGATGAGCCTGCTTGGGCAGTGAGGTTGGCCCAGGTAATCCACTGCAGTTCAACCAAGTTCCAACCTTGTCCATTCTGGGATTCTGTGATAATCTTCTTACACCAACTAACAGTCAAAAAATAGTCTTCTAGGAAAAAAAAAAAAAACAAACAACCCAACAACATTTGGCAAGAGTCCCATCAGGAAAAACAAGTACTTTATTTTTATGTTGCATATGGAAGATTTTGCAGGCACAGTCTCCGAGGAAATGGAATATGAACTAAACAGTTTCTTTCTGCATGGTGCTTTTTAGAACCAAGTGGGAAAATATCATACTAGAAACAAAGGCTGCAAGACTTAAAGCCAAACACTCAAAGCTCTTCATTTTACACAAGAAATATAATTGCAGTTCTCATAACAATGAGGATACTGATCTTACTGATACATTTTCAGCTAATCTAAATATTCTTATTTGCTTGGCTTGAAATCAGGTTTTCCCCACAGCAACAAACTTATCATTAGGGACTAGTATAATTGGAATAGTTTCCACTTATTTAATTACAAAAGCATTTCATTTATTTTACCTTTGACAGAAAGAAACAGAATTGCTCCTGACATCAAAGCAGGGCTGCTACTTGTTACTGTAACTCTAGATTTTAAAATAACAGTTCTAAACAGATTTTCTAAGTTCTTGCAGAAAAAAAATAAAAAAATCTTTAGGCAGAAAATAAAGCATTAATTATTTTTTGCTCCGGGATGCTCATCAAACAATTTATGCATAGGTAGCTGCTGTTAATTACTGCAAGGAATGATTTTATCTGTTTTAATATTCATCCTCTTTGCACTTGGGTCTTATTTTCCAGGTGCTGTCAGGCATTGGTAATAAGGAAGTTGGTATTAGGAACTCGGAACTGGATCTTTTCCTAGTTAGCCTGGGAAATGAAAAAAAGGGAAACAGCAGCTGAAGATTACTAGGAGAAAACCTCTATTCTCTTCCATTCCACACTAAGCAATGCCATGCTATGCCACCTACACTATGCTGTGCTATTCTACCCTGCTAGTCTTACTGGTTTTGGGACAGAAATGGTGATGCTTATGCATCATGACATGATGCCACCTGAAAGCTGGAATGGCTGCTAGAGGCTTTATATTAATTTTTTATTGTTAATTAATTTTCATTAATATTTGTTCATTAGCTGCCTTAATCTCAGTCTGTCCCTGAAACTATGAAAATCCATAAAAAGACTGAAACTCATATCCTGACCCTCTGTACGATGCTGAAAGGAGGAATATAGAAAACAATTCTTATTGATATTTATCCTCTGTACATGCTATTTATTGTCTATGAATTGAAGACAGTGCAAACATTGCAGGTGCAATGGTCAAGAGGGGCAGGATGACAACTGCAGAAATTTTTGATTTATTTGTGAGTAGTGTTTTAACGTTCTCTTCAAACATAAAAGTGAGTTGTGATAAGTTTTTATTGCTCGTAATATATAAAGACATATTATTAAATTACTATCCTTTATTCATGCTTCTGAAACATGCATGATTATGAAAGTTCTTAGAAGCAAAATTGTATTTCTGTATTAAAACTCAGGATCACCCTCTTATATACATAAAAGTAAATATTCTAAAATACTCCTCTGGATTTCACTTCTCAGTACCATACCGATTATTTTTCAGTGATAGCCCTCATCTTCCACAGTAAGTCAGTGAACTGTCATCTTTACAACAACAGAGAAGCAAAGAACTAAAAAACTTTAAAAGAAGAATAAGATCTCTATGGAAACTTGTGGCAGGGATATTTTTTTCCAGCTATTATATACCAGCAAAAGTAATATCAAAGAGATTAACATGGTTCCTGAGAAACTATAGGGAAATCAGGCTTTATTTACTAAATAAGACAGAAAGGAATCACATCTTTCTTCAGCCAACAGACTCAGATCAAACACTTACCAATTTTTAAATACGGAAACTCAAGAGTTAATACCAGGTGACTCAAAAATCATTCAAAAAATAAGGAGACTTTTGGTTCAGAGACAAACTAGTCTTTAATTGTAGTACATAAAACTGTTTTCAAGGCACCCACCATATTTCTTAAATTTATTTGGATTTATTAACTATTTTTTGTTTTAAGGTTTATCTTGGTTGCATATAAAACTTGAGACATATATGGGATTTAGTACAGCAGTGATTTCAGGACACCAGAGGTCTGTCTGTATGTTTCTTGAAGTGACTTTTCTTGGATAAATCATGTTGAAACATGACTGGCTTCCATAGTGAAGTAACTAGCCTGGTGAATGAAAGGATAGCTGCAGAAGTCACTTGATTTTAGCAATAGGAAGTTTCAACAATATCTTTCGTGACAATCTGTTGAGGCATGGACTGTATAAATAGACCATAAAGTTGGTGAAAACTTACGCAGCTACCAGGTTCAAAGGGTGGTTAATGACTCAAAGTGGTCATTGGTTAAAAATGGAGCTCCTCTGACACATTTTCTTGTAAAAGCTTTGTTTTCATTTTTCACTCAGTCATATGACTTCTGATAAGGGTAAAGTAGTATTTTATTCAGAAGCAATGGGCAGTGGTATGTGTACATATAGTTTTGTTTATGCTGAGACAACTGTTTGCTTTTTCCATTGTTTTGAAGGATGTGATACAAAACTGTGTATTTTACCTACAACAGGAACTTAAAAACTGTTTCCTGGAAAGTGAAGGCTTTGGTATGTGGAGAAGACATGCTTGTGGTTTGACTTTGGTTCTTTGCTCTCTCAAAAGAACTGCAGCCTCCTCAGGAGGTCTTAAAGCCGAGAGACAGTATGCAGACCTGTCTGGGCAACATACTGATCATCTATCTGCTGTTTCTCTGTGAGTTTCTTTCTGCTTCTCCTCAGTTCATCACTGAAAACATCTAATATAGCTTACATTTGTGTAGCATGTGTCACAGCTCTGTAGCAGCAGTTTCAGACAGAAGGGGAAAGCTCAGACCATTGGAATCACATGTTTCTGTATGTACCTTGGGTCAAAATTTGGCTAATTATGCTGGTCACTTTTATGTTCATGTATATGCTATCCTTTTCACAACAAAGCCAAATGGAACTATCAGTTGTGACTGTTAGGTAAAGCCTCTTTGATAGAATATTTCTACTGAAAAACCTGAATGAAAACAAATCTAAAAATCTTAGAATCGTAGAATCATTGGGGTTACAAAAGACCTCCAAGGTCATCAGCTCCATTCTGCACCTGCTACTTTATCTGGTTTACCTTGTCTAGTATCAATCATATCTTGTAATGATTGTTTTATCAAAGCTTTTATTCAGTGTTTCAATTTAACTGTAGTCGTCTAATGTCACGAAAAGTAATGGTTCATACCAAGATTTCAATCAGACACTTTTTTCAGGCTATATAGATTTATCCATAGTTTAGCATTTTTCAGCATTTAAGACATTTTGCTGTTCATCTGAATTTTATCTCTACCTTGTAGAGCAATGATTTTCAGCTAATATGACAGACTGAAACTTTTGTATGTTGAAAAGGATTTTGAAACAATATGGTCTGAAATGCTTCATCTCATAATCCTGCTCTGAAGCTTGCGTAAAAGAGCATGTGAAAATCCAGACTGACCTGATCTATAAGAATGTGTTGTGACCTGAATAGTAAGGATTTCAGTGGGGGTTACATTTGTCTTTGCTACCTACACAGATTTGGTGGTGAGAGTCAGCAGAACACTTTATTACACAGAACTATTGACTATGTTGGCTATAAATAGTCTTAATAAAATCTTGTTCTTAATCATGATATTCCAATCCCACATGATTATAAAAAATGACGGTAACAAGTAGAATGGATTTACTATATCTGCAAGGATATTTGTAGTACAAATTCAACTGGTCATGCTTTAGAGAAAGAGATTTTTGATGCTGACATCCCCTGTCAGGAGAGCACAAGTTTTACATTAGGAGAAGATGACAGGACTGAATAAATGGAACATCAAGGGACTAGAAATACACAGCAAATAGGCACAGCTAGGAGGTCATTTGGAAAAAGAACTATCTGGATGCAGTTGGTGTGAGGGCACAGTGGCAAATCTGTCATCTGTCCACCAGCAAAGACACAGGAGACTGGACTGACTTCAAAGACAGCCTGTACTAGTAAACAGTTTGAAAAGGGATAGCTGAACTGGAAACTGGTGTTCTATCTTCACTTTATTTCTCAGCCCTTCATCTCCACCATTTATTCCCAAACCCATCCTTTTCTTTCTTACTCCTTACTTTTCCACCGCTCAGTTTCAGATACTTCTTATAGGTGCTTCAGGGTAAGAAATGAAGTTATTACTCAACAAGTTGCATAAATATCTGCTGTGATTACTTTGTTTCTGAATGACTGATAAGAATTCTAGAGATATCTTCCTTTCCTGCAGTTACAAGGACAGCCCAATACCCACTAAGTAGCTCCTTTGCAAATGGAAAACCTTTCACAAGGTGATCCCCCAAGGATCAATACTGGTTTCAACACTGTCTAATATCTTCATAAGTGACTTGTATGACAGCTTTAGGTGTACTCTGAGGAACTTTGCAGAACATACCCAAGTGGGGAAGTGGGCACTTTGGGAGAGTCACCTTGAAGATTTAGACAGGCTAGAAGAATGGGCTAACCTTATGAAGTTCAACAAGGACAAGTGTAAAGTTCTGCACCTGGGAAAACTTAATCCAGGAGTGCAGCACAGGCTGGGATCTACCCATCTAGAAAGCAGCTCTGTGGAAAGGGTTCTGGGGTTCCTGGTAGACAGTAAGTTCCATATGAGTGACTAGTCACTCTCTGCAACAAAGAGAGCCAACAGGATCCTGGGTTGCATCAAAAAAGGCATCACTAGCAGAGATAAAGTATCCCAACTACTCAGCACTTGCCAGGTATCACATGGAATGCTGTGTACAATTTTGGTCCCTGCTATACAAAACATATGTGGATAGGTTGAAAGGGTCCAAAGAAGATCCACAAAGATATTCAAACTCTTATGAAGCCAGTCATATGAACTGTTCAGCCTTTAGCAAAGAAGGCTTAGGGAAGACCTTATCACCACGTTAAAGTACTTAAAGGATGGCTACAAAGAGGGGGACTCTGTTTACAAGTAATCACAAGTCAAAAGCAGGGTAATGTCTGTAAGTTACTCCTGGTAGATTCCAGTTGGACACAAGAGAAAAAAAATTAACAATGACAGCAATCAGCAACTGGATCAATCTCCCCAAGAGAAGGGGTGGATTCACCGACACTGGACACTTTCAAGATTCAGCTGCACAGGATGCTGGACCACTTTACCTAGACTGGGCTTTTGACAAGAAAAGTTGGACCAGATGATCCCTTTCCAACCTTCTATGATTCTGTGAAATCCTATCTTTTTCCATGATTACCATGAACTGTTGACCTGTCCCATGTTAATGAATTTTCAGTGAACTTCACTGACACTGTCTCTGAATAACTCTCTGTCCCTATGATAAATACTATTTCATGGGTAGCCCTAAAGAGCATGCGACTTTATGGGAGATTTAAGTATTTTTCACAATCCATTTCTGTTATAAAATAACACATGCTCTGGGTCCTTTCATTCAAAGTTGTTCTGTGATGTTTTTCTGACTACTCAAAAAGACAGTTTCTGGAGGGAAAATCTATCTCCGTTGTGCATATTTTTACTGCATATTTATCTTGAAATTTTGATTTAATTGTGTCTTGGATATAAACCTGACTGGCTGGCAGCCCTCAAAGTTTATATTCTATTTGTTTTCAGAACCAGTGGAGGCTTCTACAGCCTCTGCTGCCTAAACAAATTAGCAAAATGCTTTGTTAAAAACCACCAAAGGGACTTAGGAACGTGAACCTCTGTAGCCATAGCTAATAAAATATAAGACACCGAGTAATTCCATTGAAATTACATGACTATCTGCTAGACTATCCTCTAATCTGAAAATAATGCTGGTATGGTCAGAGGAAATTTCTGCTTATTACTGCACAAGCAGGACATTTTAGCAATGTAAACAGTGATCCATTAGAATTTAAAGAAAATTTTATTATTGTCAGGTTTCACACCATTTAACCATCTGTTAATGATTTTTTTGTAGCATTCGAATTTTTCTATAGCAATGAAAAAAAAAGGCAGATTTATATTCAGTTATTTGTAATCAGTTTGAAAATTTTCTTTCTTAGAGAAAATATAAACTTATGTTCCTTAAAACATCATATAATATTTGAATATTTGTCATGCATAGTTCCTCATCAGTTGTGTGGTGCAGGGGCTGAAAGCATCTTAGGTGATACACTTTATCATTAACAATATTTACTACTTGCTTATGGGAATTTTCTTTATTTATGCTACCAGGCATCTATTAGCATGACAGGAATGGTGGAGAGCAAGTTAAATAGGTCTTATAATCAACATCTACAAATATAACTCATTTATCATGCCCATGTCAAATTTGTCAGAAACACAACCTTTCTGGAAGAAAGAAGGAGCCAAAAGAAAGGTTAACAGATTTAGAATGCTGCTGAAGTCTTAACAAGTAAGCATATGCAACAAAGAAGTTATTTAATATTTGCTATTCTTTGTTGTCTCTTCTGGTACAGAGTAATTGAATAATCTATTTGCTATTTACTATAGCTGCCTGACATCCTATGGTGCAACCATTTTCAATATGAATAAATGTTCTTGATAAACTTTGAATGGAAAAATGCTCTGGTGTGGAACCAATGAATTGAAAAGCTCATTTAGGACCTGATCCTGTGAAACACAAAATGAGCCCTGTAAGTGGCTATTCTCTCAGTTTGTATTTCTCTCAGAGTTAAGAGGCTGATTATCACCAAATATATTCAGTATCCTGCAGGATCAGATATTAATCATCCGTGATTCTGGCAAATGAGAATGTCTGATGTGAAAATGTCATTAAAACTAGTTTTCTTCATCCTTTCTAAAATTTTTTTTCTGTGAAACTCAGTTTGAAAACATCAGAAAAATAACTTACGGTCTTCTGAAGTTAACTCTTATCTGTCAAAACTCTACTGTTTATTTTCACCGTCACTGTAAATATATATTCAAGATGTTACTGTGATTTGTTGTTCTTCACTGACTTTTATTGTTTGTATTTTAATTAATGTATAATACAGCATACTACAAAGACAGACTGTTGGATGCATCAATCAAGCATATTTTATTTCACTAGTATAACCAATTTTCTAGTTAGCATATTTAGACTGGCATACAGAATATCATATTAAAGAAGAATAATTGTGATGGGAAACATAATTTTGAAAGTTCATGTCATCAATAAATGAAGACTAGTAATCAGATGCACAGCATTCTCAGTCATTGGATTATTGAAAACTACAAATATTGAAAAATAATGCAGGTTACATTACTTTTATGAGATCTGTGAGATTGCATGTATGGTACTATTCCTTTAATTAGTCTATCCTTATAGAAAAAGAAATATAATAATTAATGGAACATTGCATTTATCAAGAGCTCATTGAACTGCATTTTGATAGTTTCTATTACGTTTTATGTTATTGAGGTGTTATTCAACAGATGACTCACTAGATGGGTATATGCAAGAAGAATATCTGCGTTTCACAGGAAATGGAAGTACCATACATTGGTAAATATATAAATAAGTGAATGTTCATGTAATTTTGGTTAGAAATGAAATAAATAACTTTGAATCTACTTTTAATAATATTTTCAGGCAAGCGTTACGCATTTGGAGCTCCTAAAGTAAAATATTTTTGAAAATCCTAATTTAATTGTGTCCACATAGAAGTTAAAAGAGTTATAAAGAGAGTATAAACATGGGGGAAAAATAGGAATTTCAGCTGAATATTTAATATAGTGAAAATAAACTAGATTTTTTTCAACATCTCAGATACATAAGGCAGATTCACAGGCAAAAACAGTTTGTTGAAAATGTAGTATATAATGGGCAGTTGAGAATTTTTATTTAAAATAATATCATATTGAAATTATTTTTGACTTGTCATTACATATTAAAAATATTCTAAATATTAGTCTTTAGTCTCTCTCCTCAACTTGCCTTCTGAAATTTCTGTAGATTTTTCTTTTTTTAATTAATCTGTATTTCCATTGAAGTTAAGCTTTCCTTCTTTGCTTTTGTGTTGCGGTTTAACCTGAGCTGGCAACTAAGCCCTGCCCAGCCTCTTGCTCAGTCCCTGCTGGGATGGGGCAAAGAACCAGAAGAGTAGAAGTCAGAAAACTTTTGCGTTGAGATAAAGACAGTTTAATAGGTTAAAAAATAAAAAAAAAAAAAAAAAA
>VZSE01001598.1:106319-196459 GCA_013398275.1 Promerops cafer | reverse complement strand
AAAAAAAAAAAAAAAAAAAAAAAACAAACCTGTGCAAACCAGCAAAGCGAAACAAGGAATTAATTTACCACCTCTCACAGGCAGACAGGTGTTGAGCCTCCTGAGAAAACAAGGCTCCATCATGCATGATAGTCACTTTGGAAGATAAAATGCCATAACTCCAAAAGTGTCTTCCCTCCACCTTGCCTTTCTGCCGTTTCTCTTCAGCTTTTATTGCTGGTGTCAATATCATATGGCGTGGGATACCCCTCTGGTCAGCTGGGGTCAGCTGTCCTGGCTGAGCCCCGTCTCAGCTGCATGTGCACACCCATTCTCCTTGCTGCTGGGGTGAGGTGAGAGGCAGAAAAATCACTGACCCTGTGCTCAGGGATAGCAAAAACATCCTTGTGTTATCAACATTGTTTACAGCACAGATGCAGAACATTGTCCCATGCTAGCAACAAGGAGGAAAATTCTCTCTATCCCAGCCAAATCCAGCTCATCCTGCATTGCTTATTTCCACCAAAATATCTCTTTTTTGTTTGTTTGTTTCTCATTTATTATTTGTATATTCTTGGAGTGTGTTGCTCACATGCTCTTTCATTGGAGAACTGCAAAATGCTCGTGATTGGTTTTGTCTAGTTAGTTGAAGTATGTTTTTTCTTGAGTCAGTGCTTTTTTGGCTGTTTGGGTTTTTTTATTCATTTGAAGCTGTTTCTATAGAAGCACTCCAGAGACTCTGTCTGTTGAAAGGTAATCAAGGACCAGCATCTTTGAAAAGAAGTCTTCCAGTCCAACAAGAAATTGGGTGCACTGTTTCACTGATGACTTCCCTATGATGGCTTTTTAGCTGGCAGTTTTACTCTTCTTTGAGACAGAAGTTATTTGCTGACTTGATATCAGAGAGCTTGCCAGCATCCTTTCCTGCTCTGCTTTAGGGAGAATCAGCTGTCTGAAATATAAACAAAAAAGTGTTCCACTTCACCCTTATCATCCCAGGGCCCAAAGGAGAGAGCTGTCAGTGGGAGAGCTGCCTCAGAGTGACACCCTTATTTGAAGGCCTGTAGAGCCAGAAAAGGAAAATACCAGTGAGAAAAAAATGGTTCCTGTGGACCTCCTAATCCACAAGTCCCTCCAAGAGAAGGCAAGAGAAGCAGCAGACTTTGCATAAGGTTGTTATGGGTCCCTGAAAAGTATTTGTATCAGAAAGTGTAAGGCGAGGTGCAGAAAAGAGCAGGTGGTGCTCTGCAGGAAAGGTGGTGGTCTCTACTCAGACAAGTGTGGTAGAGATCATTTCTCAGAAGTCACCACAGTGACCATTGTTGAAAAGAGCCCACCACAGCATTTTATTCCAAGTTCTTAGATTTAGAGGTGATGGCAGAGCCCCTACTCTTGAATTTTACCTCCACAGTAAGATAATAAAGAAATTATTCAAATTTCTTTTGCTTACTTGTTTCATGACCATTTATATAACAATTTCTTATATTCATCTAATGCAATGTCACCTCCTGGGAACACACACAATATCCCTTTCCTTCATTATAGGTCTTGGTCTTACAAAGTATTTAGTATTGTAGGGTTACAGGGAGCTTTTCCATTTTCTTATTCCCTACAGGGAAGCATCATGATTTTAACTTCCTCAGTATCTCACATCTCAAAAGTCATTTAAGCTTTTGGGTGCCTACTCTTTTCCAGTTCAAAAAAGCTGAAAGGTTTACTCTAAGTAGTTTATTTTAAAATATCTTTAATATTTTAAAATATGTTTCATACGCAAGTTTGTGTTCAAAATTAAATTTTGTTTAAATAGTGTGAAGCTATGAGACAAGTCTCCAGTTTGCTAGCTGTATTGTTTTACATTGAGAATAGATTGACCTCTGAAATTTTCTCAGTAAAAACGTTATTTTCCCTACCTATAGCTATTTTTATGTGTTTTCAAAATGTACAGTTAGAATGAATTACAAATTTTTTTCATGAATTCTAGAAAAATAGAAACAGGAAAAGTGTTTCTCTGATTCTGAGAACTACTGAAAAATGGAGTAATATTTTTAAAAATATTTTCCTGGCAATGGGGAAGCCAAGGTGGTTTTGGTTGCTAGCGAGAACTTCTGATAACTTTCTTTTATATTATTTGGTCTTCTAATGATTTTGTCTTCACTGTGAACTCCTGCATAAAGGAGTATTTGGAAAAGAGAAGGGAAAGAATATAAAGGCATTAAAAATTATGTAAAAGTTTGGCTGGTCAGTGTAATGCACCAGTCTCAGGCTGATAATCTGAGATTCACTTTACTGCTGTGCTTAGGATTGTCTAAGCTAAGAAAACATCAAGGAGAGATAAATGAGAAAGGTTGGAACAGTCTTGAAAATCTGAAAACACAATAATAATGAAACATTTCTGTTTCCTCTCAGAAACCTTTCCCCATGATTGCAAACCTGACTTAGCCAGCAAATATTCATTGAAAAGAAAGACAAAACAAACAAGAACTAAAAAGAATATCACTGCAGGCAACAAATTAAGTTTCTTGATGACAAAATTTACCTTGTAATGTACTAATGCAAGTGTAGCAAATGTACTAATGCAAATTTTCTGGGCATCTGTATTTTTAGGTAAGGGAAATATTTGTGTGTGTGTGTGTGTTTGTGTGTGTGTGTGTGTGTTAATAAACACCATTTTTACATAGAGAAACAATGGAATTCAATAAAAGTTTTACAGCTGCTGTTATTATTTACAACTAAACAGATGTATATTAAAAACAAATTAAACAAAATTGATAGGACCACAGTATTTTCTGTTTTTTCAAACTAGGTGAGCACAAATATGTGTTTTTTTACATGGCCTACAGCTAACATCTAGTCAGAACATGATGTTGCCACATATAAGCAGACTACCCCAAACTGCAATTCATTTGAACCGTAACAGGTAATAATTGGTAGAAGTAATTATGACATTAATAAGAATACATGATCTGACTTTTAGATTGGTTCTGGATTACGACAACAGTTTAAAATGACTGAGAGATTAAATGTCACTAAACTCAGGCAATCTCTGCTAAAGTTTAATTATTTCACAAAGGCAATGAAATATTCATGGCCATTACAGTAAGTGTGGGAGGTGTCTGGCCAGGTGGCCAGCTGATGCTGTTGCCTGATCAGTGCCTTGTGGCCCCACCCTGAGTACCACCACAGCCATTTGTCTCGCTTCACCACCTGGCCTGCCCAGTTGCCATGAGCTCCCTAGAGCAGGGGCTCCCATTTCCAGTTACCTTTTTTATTTTTACAGTGTGGAAGAGCCTAGATCATTGATTACTAAACATGTTATTAGGATGAAACACATTGAAATCCAGCAGGGAATTCAGGCATCATCTCTATTTCAAAAGCGTAAAAAAATTTAATGTAATAACTTCCATAAAAAAATAATAATAAAGTGTTACAAATGTGTGCTTTTTAATCACATAAATGTTGTTATAATTTATTGAAGATGGACATTCTGAACTTTTCTAAGAAAAAAGTCCTACTTAATAGCAGTAGATAATAGTTTGTCAGTTTTTTTATTTGCAAAGTCTTCAGGTCTTTGTAATACATCTAGGATAAGGGAGAATTTTGATGTTATCAGCTTTTATTTTTTAAGCCTATTGCTTTTGCCATCTTTCCTGACATCACTATGTAATCTGCAGCTGTGCCAATGCTGGTGTGACAATTCCAAATAAATGTAGTGTAAACAAAAAAAAATTGATTCCCTAACAATAGGATCTGTGTCAATTCTTTCTAAAGAGCTTCATCTCCCAGTCAAGTTTCCTTCAAAGTAGCAAACTATCTGTGAGAGAGAAAATAAAATCTAAGAGATTCAAACAGTGAAAAGGACTAATGAATGGATTAGATGGAATGCAGCAGGAAATTCAAGTATTTATATTCATACTACTTCAAGGTACTGAACTCCAGAGTGGTGAATTTACAAGGCTGCTTGTAAATACCAGACATATTAATATTTTCATTAAGGATAACAGAAATGGTCAGTTATAAAACAAAAGAGAAGACAAAAATGAGAGAACAAATATTTAATTTTCTGATTTAACCTACAATTTCAAATCTCCTTCTCTTTTCCCTGACCACATTAACTATTTAGACTTATTCAAATCCATCCTTTCATGCATGTATCCATGTATCTGTACTCATACATGTAAAAATATGAAATATGTCTTTTTTTACTATTTCATTATTTATGTTTTATGTAAGATTCATGTCCACATTTTTTACTGAACCTTTTTAATATTTTGTCATCCTTTAAATGAAGAAGTCTTAGAGATTTTTTTTTATCTTAGATATTATTTTTTATTTGTGGATTTTTGTCATCAAGAAATAGATTGCAATAAGTTTTCTGAGTATCCATTAGTAACAAATTAAAAACTATGAATTTATAACAAGCTTGCTTGTAAAAAAAAGGAGTAAGGAACACAAAGGCTTCTTTTATTCCTAGTTTTTCTATTTTCAAACTGTAATGATTTTTTTTAAAAACACAATAGTCAGTAAAGGTAACAGTTCAGAGCAGTAATTCCTAATGTTTCACATTTATAAAAATGTGAAATGAATATTTGTTTTCAAGTAAGATATTTACATGTGAATGTACATGAGTATTTGGTATCATTAAGCATTTGCTTAGTGATAAGATTATACGTGGTTATCTCGCTCTCAAGCCAGGTTTGACTGCGGAATCAAGCGATTAAAACACCAAAACAAATGCAGACCCCAGCACATTTTCTGTTAGAGTTTGGCTTACAGGAGATATCCCGCGCTAAAATGTGGCAGTGTCGAACTCCACGTGTAGTTCAGGTAGGGCTGCTCAGCTGCTCTGGCCCTGTGGGATAATGATCTGACCCAGAACAGTCACACCATCTGCCTCAGTGTGCGACCACACAGACACTCACAAATCCAGGCTGTGCACAGGTAGTGGGAAAAGCTGGCAATTTCATCTGAGGGCTGACAGACTGCATGCTCTAGAACTCAGATGAGTTTTGTTTAAATTGCTATGGAAGAACCACAGGCAGACGCAGGACAAAATCTTAATAAATTAAATATATTTTAGGGAAGTTATTGTCAAAAAGAACATCATTGTTCTTGCCAGCTGGATTCAGCTACTGGTACAGATGCTTTCTAATCATTTCTCCAATAAACTCAACATTGCCCATAAATTGATAATCTTAAAGGGAATAGTATTAGTATTTGTGAAAGTCCTCTGAGCAGGTGTTCCATCTATAAACAGCAACAGTGCCAAAAAAGTAAGACTGATACAAAGTCTACTAATATATTTCAGTATCTGTCTGGAAGCATTATTGAGGGCCAGCAGATCCCTTCTTCTAAATACTTAGTTCTCCTTATCTTTACATTGAAGGCTGTCAGTGAAATTTTAGTTCATTTTTCTGGAACAGGGAATTATGTCTAGAAGCAACTGAAATAGAGCATTTTTTCATTTCTCATAGGCCAAAAAACACTCATCAGACATTGATGACTGTGAGGCATTGCTGAATTTGATTTGATTAAGACTGGCAAATTAAAGATGAAAGGCTCTGCATCACAGATGAATTGTTTTAATCTTCTTTCATAATGTTATTATGAAAGTTTAAAAATATTTTTAGTGTTATTTTCTGAATATATGTTTTTCTCCTGGGCTTAAGGAAGAGTGAACGACAGAGGCTGGGACTGATCTTGATTCATATGTAGATATGCAGCAAAAGGTTGGAAAATGAAAACCAAAAAAACCTAAAAGTTGGCACACACGCTTCTCTGCATATGGCCTTTGTTTCTGACTTCTGCGCCTGAAAGTCATTACAGAGATAGGACATATCCAGAAATTTTAGCAAGATGAGGAGGATCGTTTGAGGACATTATATTGTCTAAATAAAATTTGGAATTTTAAAAATCAACGTGTCTTCCGTATTAAAGCAGACTGTTTCTACATGGAGTTTAACTAACCATGCAATAAATAAAATACCAGCATATTGTAGAGTATTTTTAGAAACATTATAGAAAAGTGAGTGTGTGTGATTAAATGAATGTTACCTATATTTTTGGTAATATTTATCATTAATAATATCCCATTAATGGAAAATAATGTTGAAAGCCATGAAGTGTATTGTTCTTGAAAAGCGAAATGCTGTGTAACTGAGTTTTCCATTATATACCACACACTTGGATTTGTAATGGTAAGAGATACTTCACATATATTGGTTGAAAAGACCTTGAAATGTACTTCCAGTTGAATACTTGGTTCTACAATAATTAGGTTTTCTACTTTAAAAATTACATATTTCAATTTTGGATGTATTTTTGTTGTCATATATGGATGGGAAAATGAGTCTAGGAGAAGTGTCATATTAAAACATTTTTTAATTATATTTTTAATTGATTGAGAAGTTCAAAGCAGAGAGGTATTTCCAATTTTACATAGTTATATTTTATAGTGATCCGTATTATATGTCATGCTGTCATAAAGCTTCATAGGAAAATCAAAGGGTCTTAAAAATTATTTAGTGAAACATACTGTTTCCATCTTGATTCAAAAGTTTTGAATTATACCACTGATGTAATTAGGATTCAAGGTAAAATTTTTCAACTTATAAAGAACTTTCTGTCTGCTGTTGCATGTATAAACAAAACTAACTCATGGAATGAAATTATTCTAAATTATCCTTAATCTAGTAAAGTTAATTAATTAATCACAGTCATAATTATTGCAATTATTACAATATTGCCATAATAATCCAAATAGTTGAAAGTCGTTATTAGTCATGTGTACATTTTGAATGTTGCAATTCAACTTTGTTCTAATTATACAAAAACATCAGCAAAATGTAAAAACTTCACATTAATCTAAATATCACAATAATGCACTAATCCATTTAAATTTTATAGCTAATGTGTCATTGTATTAGGTGGATATCTCAAAAAAATTTTATATTTATATATAAGCATATTTTCATATGCTTATAGTTGTACTTTTTCTTCATAAAGAACTTTTTTTGCAATTTTGTTTTAATTTTAATAGAGGAACTAAAAAATATATTAAAAAGTTTTCTTTATTTTGCCTCTGGATAGTTTAAAATTATATATATGTATGATATTTAATTATATAAATATTTTTATTAGTGTGTTTTAATGTTGAAATTGAGGGGGGAAAAAGGAAAATCATTATATTGTGTTGATGGAAGGTTCCTAGAAAGTTGCCAACAATGAAACATTTTGCAGAGAGTTTTTTCTTGCCAGCAACATATGACCTTGATTGTGTGCATTTGAGCAATTATAATTAAAATGCTTCCAAAAGAGAACACAATTTAATGATATTGCAGGATGTATCTGTCTAAAGTTTTCATAAGCCTTCCCAATCATGCATCTTAAATAGGAAGGTGTTTTGTACTATGATCTTCAGTATTAAAGAGAATAAAGGAAGCAAAAGTTAAATTTTTAGTTTAAAAAGTTTTAGCTACATTTTAGAGATAATTGTTTTCCAGGGCCAAACTGTATCCTGTTCTCAAAATGACCTGTAACAGATGCTTAGGGATAAGCAAAAAATAAACGTATTAAGCTTTAATTTTATGTTTTAAATTTATTACCCCCAAGTTTTTCTGAAATTGGAAGATTTAACTGCAAAAAATACCAGGAAAGAAAATCTACTTTTCCATTTCAGTTATCACTTGGTATCTCTAAGTTGAATCTCTCATTTCTTTCTGTCTTTAAGGTTGATCAATCTTATATTAATTGGTTTATTTAGACAAAAGTTACTTCAGATTCAAGTAAAGGATGAGACCTCATGCCCTGAAAAAATTAGATAATAGGACAGCATATGACCAATGGAACTCATTGTAAATAATTGCAGGCTACAACTAAAGGAAGAATTAAAGTAATTCACAGTGATGTATTCTAGAATATCTGTAATCACTTAACCTAAGGATCATTTTTGATTGTTAAATAATAACATCTTCTCAGTGAAAATTAGGGTTAAAAGACATGTAAATAGAAATTTAAAAATTAGAAGAAACTATTTTCATATTGGAATATTATCCAGATTACTACTGAGAAGATTTAATGAAGTGATGGTGCAGCATCACTGCTGAGAGGAGATTATGAAAACTGGAAACAATTCTCAAAGCTGAAGATGGCACTAAAAGAAAAGTAGAAATTAGTAGTGTGATAGAAGAACCATTGCATTCTATTTACAAAGATAATAAAGGCTTAATCAATATTGCTAAAAATATAATGAAGGTTCAAAATGAGATTCTAGGCTTTTTACCTCATCCATGGAAAAAAGGAAGAGGAAGGTAAATCATAAAGACAAAATACTTTGAAGGACAGTAAAAAAAAATACTGCCTCTGACTAATAAGGTTGAAGATAATACTATATTCAGGAAATGTGAATTGCCTGTCTCTGGACATGTCTCCCTGCAGACATGTCTTGACAGACATAAGACAACAAATAACTTTCTTGTTTTTCAACTGCTGCTCAAAAATGTCCCAGTATTTTGATAGAACATTGCTCATTTTCTAGTTTTGAATATGAAGTTATTTTTCTGTTGAGATGTGGTGATTTTTGCTGAAAACAAAATCCTTTCCAAATCAAGGCCGAAAGATACCCTTTAGCTCTAATGAACATCATGAAGAAGACATATAAGCTAAAAAATCTGAGGTAGATTATAAAATTTATATCTCCAGAGATGGAGATGATAAAGTCGCAATTCTCATAAAAAAAAAAAAAAAAAAAAACAACAACAACAAAAATAACGTTTGGTGGTTTATATTTTTCAAATAAAACCATTACCCAACTGATTTACCTAAAACTCTTTAAAGGTGACAGATTAAAAAATTGACGAAACTAAAGGAGAAATTCTTGCTCTAGAAGAATTGCCAAGGCATATTTTTTTCAGAGCAGTCATGAATCTTTATGGTTAATTCTGCAGGGATTTTTCAGACAGCAGTTAGCAAATAGGTTGCATTCTTTGTGATATTGATGGTGTCAGTTCACAGTCTTCAGACCTGTGTGAGCTTTGGTTCTCCAAAGCTGTAAACCTCGTGGAAGTGGTCATTGCTTATAAACGTGGTGTGGACAAGTTGAAAAATCTTGAGCTGACTTACATCCCACTGACTTCAAATGGATCATTTGCTTTGAATATTAAATCAGTGCACTGCTGGCTCAAACTACTGTTTCTGCTAGAGGGAAAAGTAATATATTTTCATGCTTATATTATTGTCAAATATTTAATGGATATTAAGGTGGTGGAAAAAAAATACATCCTACGCTCAGAATTTAAGCGTAATAACTCCAGTTAAAACTGGAGTTTCAAAATATCAAACTGTGATAGTAGAAGTGTTGTATGTGAGATCACACCACAGCTGAGGCTCCACATCTGTCTGTTGGCATGGCCCACTGACTAAATATTCATGAAGAAAAGCGCTTTGGAAAGATGCTGCAAGAGAGTGGGGCTTCTGCTGCCCTCCTGTTTCACTTTGATCCTTTCAGTTCTGTGTGTTTCCCTTGGTTTTGTTGCTCCGTGTAGTTCCCTCTGGTTTGAACTTTGATCCTGCAAATGATCTACAGCTTCTAAATCTGTAAGTAGTGTTAGCCTCTGCATCTGAATTGCCACCAGAAACACAGTTTGTGACTAAACTTTGCCCCAAGGTGGGCTGCAGGTGGTGGCACTTCTGTGTTCATTCCTGCTGCCATGAATCTACTGGTGGCTACTCAGATCCACATACAGAGAGGAGGAAGAGCAGAGAAGAAGCAGTTCCAGATACTGGTGAGCTCCCTTTACTCTCTCTGCAGACAAGAGGAAGGTTGTTGTTCCAGTAACAATGTGGTTGAGACCACATAAAGCTCAGCTGCTATTTTGTGTTGCCTGTCAGGAACATTCGTCTCTCCAGTGAATGAAAAGTTGAGAAAGAGATTGGTTTAGGTTAAAGCCAATGATAGTGAATGACAAATATGATACTCATTTTTTAAATTGAATTCACAAAATCTACAAAGATGTCAGTCCTGGAAGTTGTCTTTTTGTGTGTGTTGAGCAGGCTTCCCAGGAGATCTGACTATTTTCTTTCTATAATAGAATGGTTTGGGTTGGAAGGGATGTTAAATCATCTAGTTCCAACATAGCTGCCATGTGCAGGGATGTCATCTCCTAGGTCAGGGAGGTCAGGGAAATACTATGTTTAAATGTTTCTTTGAAATTGCTGATGCATTTATTCAAAACAAGGATTCAGAATTCACCCCAGTTTTAATTTCTTTTTAGGTAAAAAAAAAAATTTTCATGTATGTTATAGTCTAATAAAAATGCATTTTAAGCATGTAGGATCGATATGACAACTGTAATCATGTTTTCCTTTAAATAAACAAATAAAATTTTACTTATATTTGTGATTCATTAATGATCTGAGAGTCCACAGCCTTGAATTCCTAGAGGTCACTCTGTTTAACAAAATGCTAAGCCTGGTGGAAAGTCAGTTCATTACAAGTAAATTCATTGATCTGCCATGGCAAGTTACAGAACAGCTTAGGAAAGGTTTGTAGGTTGAACTCCTGGGTTCTGTCCTCTGATCACAGACTTTTCTGCAGTCTGTTTTTCAAACAGCTGTCACACAGCCAGTAGTGTATTGCACCAGCTTTCAGACTGTGATAACTTCAGTGCATGGCCACAGATGGGTGATGAATGTTGGCTGGCACAAACTCCAGATGATTATGTATTAAAAAAGATAATTATAATTATCAAAGCATTTGGGAGCTCTTCTTTCTCCTTCACTTGCCAGAGGATTGAAGATAGTTCTTGATCACTGTTACTGTGAGGTACCAGGTGGAGAATTCTCTCTTCTCTAATTTACAGTTGTTTCTTAGGGGTTTTCTTCATTAACTCAAATTTAAAATATTATTTCATAGTACTCTATATCCTAAAATCCATACTTTGTCTCTCATGTCTAGAATGATGTTACTTACTGCAGGGATCTCTTGATGCAGGTTAAAACTTAGAATCAGATTAGTCTTCTCTCAGTTATCCATATTACATCATAACATTTTCCTTTAGAAAGCAAGGAATCACTGGCAGAACTACAACAAAGCCTGAACAGCATATTTTCATTGAGATTAAAAGCTTTGAAGTCCTTGAGTAGTAGTGGTCAACACTCAGATTTTTTGGTTCTGAAAATAATTGTGAAATGGTTTTATTGACACAAAACATGAGTGTCCTTTGTACACGTCCTATAGATATTTCAGTTATGATGTTAAAAATGTATTCCTGTTGAAGTTACATTTCTATTTCGTAAAAGTATTCAAAATCTCTAAATGTTTGTGAAACAATTTTAACAAGGATGTAGAATTTAGATTCTAAATCTGTTTCTTAGGTGAAATTTCACCTTATTGAGGATATGAAATGTTGGATTTGTATAATTTTTACGTGAAAGTGAGATATCACATTTGCCTTGGCCATCAATCTTGTCTTGCTAGATTGCAACATAAGAAATCTTCAACAGGGCAATTCATGTCTATTTCAGTGTGAGATAAATCAACCCATATATTAATTAATTGTACAGTTAGATTGTATTCCCAATTTCTAGTCTTAGTAAGGAAGACTACATATTTGAGTAAAGGAATATTATATAGTGTAATATTAATAGTATATTTAGTAAAGAAGTGTGATATTTTAGAAAGATAAACCCCGTGAAAGTTTTACTAGTGAATTCAGGGTCAATGAGTTCAGGTAGATTCAGGGGTTTGCCTATCAAGGTCCTTTCTTCAGTGTTTCAGAAGTGAAAATGAGAGTCTCAAAAATATCTTACCTGGCTTGTTTCAACAATTTTTCATCTCTTATTTTAAAGACAGTGTGACCCAAAAGCTGCATGTATGTCTGATTTCCTTCTTTAATGAATACTAGTTCTAAAGACTCACAATGAGCACCATAATGATGTTTTGACACAGGAATCTATGTCCTTTTGAGTACATTAAAACAATGGATTAAAACCAAAACTTCCTTTGGATAATAGTGGAACTGAGTGATTGTCTCACAAGCCTATCAAACACTGCCAGGCATTTCATTGAAAGTATTGAATTAATTAGAATTCAGACATCACATCTGTATTTTTCTTTTATTCCCAGATAAAGCAGTGGGAATTTTGCCACTGCTCCTTTGGGAGCAGGAACTAACAGTATACTATTTACTCTTTTTTGAATGCATTTTTCTAAATATTCTGTTCAAGTTCATTTAAATGAAAAATCATTGTCAGATCTAATTTTATCAGTTTTATCCCCTCTACTCTTCTTACTCATAATTCCCTAACAGATAAAAATTTTTACTCACTGATTTGAAAAAAAAAACACAAAAAAACCACACAAAACCAAAACCAAACAAAAAAAACCCCACCAACCAACCAACCAACTGACCAAAAAAAGAAGCCCAAAGAAAACCCGACTCCCAAAAAAACAGAGAAAAAAGGAGAAAAATCTAGCCAGATTTGTTTAGATAATGTTATAATTCAGATATATCTGATACTCCTGTTTACAAGTAAATGTATCTAGGGGATATAGTTTTTCTCAATGGACTCCCTATAAGCATAGAATCTCTTTTCATAACATATGGGATTTAAAAATATATATAAATATCTACATTTGGCTCTTAACTAGTTAAATATAATAACTAGTTAACTAGTTACTAAATAAAGTATTTGAGCTGTACTTTGGCTAGCAGTTTAAATGATGTTTTCCATATTGTTTTTCACCAAAGACTATGCTGAGGTATCCATTTTTTACTGAAAGATTTATTACAATAGAAAAAAATTCAAATGTATCAAGACCTTAATCTTTTGACTACAAATCTATGTTTTGATTGATTATAGCTGTTGGAGAAATGTGTAAAAATTTATTTTTGACTTGCTGTAAGACACCAAGTTATTTTTCAATATGTCATGTACACAAATAGAAGAAGTGACAGCGACTTTAAACTCATATGTGCCTTTTTAGTTCAGTTTTTATCTCAGTTGTAGGTGGTCTTGAAAACAGAAAAATGTGACTTTTGTCTGCATTGCTTTTAAATAATTACTCCAACAAAACTTTAATCAAACTGTTAACTTAGTAGGAACAGATTAATTTTGAAAACATCCAGAAAATGTAGGCTGCCCAGTAATTATCATTAGTTAGATGCTGTATTGCACATTCTGAAATTCACCTGATGCCACTTTTATTATACATTGTAATGAAAAATGTCTTTTCAGTGAATTATTGTGGGAGGACTGTAGCAAAATGTTATCCATTGGCATTTTGAGGTGTGATTGAGGAGTCTAGAACAAAGTTAGGCCGTGAATATATTTGTCTGTTGTCATATCTCTACACAGACTTCTTCAAGCTCCAATTTCAGGTTTTTTTACCTTGTCCTTAGATGATGTTTGAAAGCATCAACATTTGACTGAATGCCAACACAGTCTTTCAGATGGGAGTCAGTTCACATATTTTCCTTTTTCTTTGTGTACTCCTTTGTGAGTCCATCATCATCACTATGATCAGGTGTTGTGTTTGACATATGTTATGACACGCTAATGTACATTATAAACACGTTGCACATTAACCTTAATGGCACTGGGTCTACTACGCTAACTGATGACATTAGGCAGATGAAGTGCCAAGATAACATCATTGAAAAGACAACAGGATAACATCGTATTTTAATAGCATTTTAATTGATGCTTCATTATGTAATAGTATTGTGCATAGTGCCCAGTGGAAGTGTAATGCTTGCTCTAACAAAAGCTATTCAAATTTGCTATTGCGGAGTATGTGTTAAACTGCATTTTCAGCCTCCTGCTGCTGCCATTGGTAGAAAAGAGGTATTGTGGAGAAGAATCCCAGGTATAATGTTACTAAGTGAGCATTATCCGCTCTGACTGAAGAGTCAAAAGCTAAAGTCAAAACTGTCCCAGACTTCAGCATGCAAACATTGAATCTACATAATTGTTTTTCTTGAATACCTCATTTTATACAATGTGACATTTTAAGGTGTCATGAAATGAGTGGGACTTCATGTACACCAAATATTAGTGAATTATACATTTTTCTGCAGCTTGTTAAAAGCAAACAAACAAAAAAACCTAAACCATGAGCAGCTATGTAGGTAAAAATCATGCAATTTTACAATTCCCCCATTCTTTCTAAGTAAAAGGAGAATATTTGTTTGCAAAGGGTAAAAGAAAAATACTATTTTGAGAATAAATTCCACTTACATTGCTATATGTACTGTATGACTTCTGTCAATATTAGTTGGATTTTTTACTGTGCAGAAAAGAAGGGATTAGCATAGAATGAATGAATAGAAAGTCTATTACTCTGATATAGTATAAGCTATGATAAAATGTATCTGTATCAGTATAATAAACAATTCTTATTTGATTTTATTAAGTACTGAAGTCTGACAAAATATTTGGTGTCATGTGTCAGGCAGCTTCAATGGTCTTCAGCATTAATAGATTCCATGTCCAGAAAAAAACAGAAATTCCTTTATTCTGATCTGTTTGTTACAGACCATGCTACCAGTACATTCCCTTCATTGTGGTCATACTGAATTCCCAAAATTTTAAATCTTCCAGACTAGCAGTTACCTTTCCATTAAAGAAAGGGGATGATAGATCATTCAGTCTCCTAGACTAATTGCCCCATAACTGTTAAAAGCTAGCATTTTGCTTTTAGTCTAAATTTGCTTGCCTTTAGACTCCTGTCGGAGATTCTGGCTGTGGTTTCACCTGTTACATCGTGATGGGGTGCCTCATCAAGCAGATCTAAACCAATTACTATGTATTTCGTAGAATCTCCATTACGATTTTTGTCACAGTATAATGAAAAAATCAGTAGATTAACTTATGTTGTTAAATGCAGTTTATAAAATCTGGTTTTAAACAATTTACAGCTCCTAGCATAATAATACAAAAGCATTAACTATTTCCCTACCATGGTAGGGAAAATTGTTTCATTTCTATATTGAACTCTGTGTGATCTTTGCCATATCTGTTGTATAAGTCATATACTGCACTAACCATTTATTATTAAAATATTGATGTGAATAGTGCGAAAAATCTTAATCCCATTTTTCAAGTGTGAGTAACAGGGTGACAGAGTCACCTGGTATCCTTTTCTTCTAAAAGGATTAGGTCAAGCAGGCAAACCCAATGAGCCACATAGGTGCCATGGTCTTTTCTAGTACATTATCATTCTCTCTACTATGGAATTTCAACACATTTAATTTCTAAATAAAAGCTTGTTACTGCATTAAAGTAATGAAAAACAAATCGATATAATACTGCTTATAATGACTGCTTTTTTTGTAAATCAACAAATCTTCTATTAATTAGCCAGTGATTAAAGTCAGCTTGTGAAAATTAATCACAGCCTGGAAAAGTCATTTGTCCTTGTGTGCTTCATTAAGATAGTGTTTGCCCTTCAGGCAAGAAAGCAGCAAGTAAATGCCAAAGAATGAGCTGATTAAACTAGAGCTGCAGTGAGCTGTTTGCCAGAGACTCAAGTGCCTACAAACATGCCCATGTCTAACTAAAAAGCTTTCTGTGATTTGCCTGTTGGATAGGGAATAAAATAGTAAATGAAAATTCCTCTAGATCCCCAAAACATTTCAATATAATCTATAGAATAAACAGTTTGCACGGCACAAGACAACAGTCAGGTATGACTCCAGGTGAAACTGGAAAGTTGTAAAGCATTCCAAAGGTGTGCAGACCATCTGTCAAAGTAAAATTTCTCAGAAAAGTGAGCACCTTTTTTTATTTTAATCTAATTTCATAATTGCAGAACCTGGATTAAAGTATGAGGCATTGATTTTTGATTCATACCTAGAGTAGTCTACCCCAGAATATAAATATTATTGAATATATTTGACTGAGGAAGGTAATCTAATTACATTCAATAGACAGTAGGAGACCTAATGCCCTAAGATCATGAATTCTGGACAGAGCAGTCCATATGAACTCCATCATTTAAAAAAAAAAAAAAAAAAAAAAAAGTGAGGAATTACTAGAAATAACAAAAGCACCTACACTATTTGAAATAGAAATTGTCTTTACTGGAGGAAATTCTATTTCTTTACCTATAAAGAAACACAAAGACTTGCTTAATAGTGAATAAGGGACATAGCTTGATATGGTTTGACCATCTTGAAAATTAATTAGGAAAATAAAGTTCCCCTTCTAGAACACTGTCAGAGACTTTTCCCTGTCCACCAGTTACTCCCACCTCCTTTCTCTTAATAAGAAATTATATCAACTATACAGCCAAAAGTAACATTAATGAAGCCTAATTCAGCCTATATAGAACTGTATTCTTTCTCCCTACAGCGTGACTCTACTCCTAAAAATACCCAAGGGTCATGTTTGGTATCTTAGAGTGGTTATTCCAACAATCTGAGATTCCTTTTATCTCCTTTGCCCTTCACAGTGTGCCATGTCATTCTCGTGTCCTCAGCAACTCCTTTAACCTTACAGGGGTTTATTTTCCTCTCCCTGGACTACAGCTGCTCCTGTCCACCTTCATACTGTGTTTCCAGTCTCTCTTGCATGTTCTGTGGTTCACATATGAGGATTCACACAGGTCTGACCTGTCCTAACTGCTGATGCCAGCCTGGATTTATTTAAAATGATTTATTGACATAAATAGAACAAAACAATGCCTTTTGAGCTTTGATTTTCTCTCAAGAGGAATACTAGAAGAATGTGTCCCCTAGGCATATTGTCAACTCTCACTAAAATTGTAAAAATGTAGCATTTTTGATATTTCTGTTCTGCATTCAAATTCAGTATTAATCTGCTTGAAAGATTAAAAAGTTACTAGTGACAACACAAATATATATTTCTGCATAAGCTTCATTTCCACAGGGAGTAAGCTAAAATGCTAGGGCACAAGTCCTGTGAGGAGGGGCTGAGAAAGCTGAGGTTGTTTTGCATGGAGAAAAGGAGCCTCAGACATTATTGCTCTCTGCAGTACCTGAAAGGAGGTTGTAGCAAGGTGGGGATCAGTCTCTTCTCCCAGATAAAAAAAGTGACAGGACAAGGGAAATCCCCACCAGGAGAGGTTTAGATTGTATATGAGGAAAGATTTCCTCACTGAAAAGGTGTTCAGGCATTTTAAGAGGCTGCAGGGAAGTGGTCAATCACCAGCAGGTCACCAGGTAAGTGGAAATTATCAACGCATCAAAAAACACGTGGATGTGGTACTTAGAGACCATGTGGTGAACATGGTGCTCAGTTAAAGGCTGGACTCAGTTTTATAAGTATTTTCCACCTAAGCAATTCTATGACTCCATTCTATAAACAGAGGAAAGGAATAATGTTTCTTAACTTTATTGTTAGAACTGAGATGAACAGTGAAGACTCCAGGAAAGCAGAGAAGTTAGGACAGCCCCTGTGTATAAGAGCAGAGTTAGGATACATGTGACTCACTAAGCAAGTACACTATGGTGTCTAATAAATTCAGTCTTCATGGGATTGTGATATGGGTGCATTTCTCTGCTGAGAATGTTGCAACTATTCAAAGATTTTAATTAGCTTCTGAGCATTAATTCCTATATTATATAAAAGCCAGTCTAGATATCAAAGTCTCAAATAAATAATATTAATCATAATTTGAGAAGTAGTCCTAGAAGCAGATTTGAAAGAATATATGTATTCAAAGTCTGGTCAACACGTTCCATGTCTTTCAAATACACTGAAATTAAGGAACAGAGGTAGTGTTCTAATTCTCAACTCCAAGTGCTCAAGAGTCCAAGTATGTAATTTGCTCTTACAGCTTTATCTTCTTTGCTGAACACTTGATCAGCTCCTTGCTATGTATTTTAAATTCCAAATAGAGAACTTGTATAAATATTAATTTCTGTGTGTATGCATATGACTCAAACTGACCCAAAGGCTATGGAGTGGTGTCAGACTCCATAAATTGGGAACACTAATGAGTATGGTATGATTTGAGTCTGTAAGCAAGAGTACTGTATGATTAAATACATAACTATATCATTGAATTGTTGTGGTAAATAGTAAATAATTTTTCTGCAGTCCATATTTTTGAATGATAGATATAATGGAAATATGGGGAATAGTGATGTCATAATCGTGTCGCTTCTTTCCCAATTTTTAGTGCTTTCTATAAATCTGTATATTATCCTTCAGTGTAGAAGTTATGACTGAAGTTTCAGATTACTTCCTTAATTCCAAATACTAATTTTTAACCCCAAAAGGAGGACAAGGAGCTTCCATGGCATTGGAACAATATAATTTTAAATAATTTTGGCATTTGGAAAGTAGCAACAAAAAATATACAATGTGATGAATTTTGTATAAATCACATGAACCAGAGATAACTGAATGCTCACCTTTTAAAAGATAAATCTAAAGAAATGGAAGGGAAAACAAACAGCAAAAACCTAGATTGAAGATTTTTCATTGTAGGGATGACATATTAAACATTCCTTTAAGCATTTTAGAAGTTTATCAAAATTATCAGAAACCAAGGGTGTTATTTAATTCTTAGAAATAAGTTGTATTCTTTATTCTGATTTTGTAAAAGTAACTAAGCTGTAAATTTTCTATTTAGTTCTTGAAGGTAAAAAAAAAAAGCTTGTTCTAGTTTAATAATTAATTGTTCAATGAATTTCAGCTTTAAACAAGGTGATTTCTTCACTTTTCCCATGCACCTGCTCAGAGAAAGCAAGAGACTAAAGGACATTGTATAATTTATTATGTTTTCTGATTAATTTTTATACAATTTAGAATCTTTAATATTTATGTCAATTATTACTTCTGCATTGTTACTTTAATTTATTAGATTTAATAAAATTTCACTCCAAGATTTCAAATTTGGAGCAATGCTACCAGAGCTTCCAAATCCCACTGAAACTTAAAGGACTGTCCCAAGGAGGCGTTACCCTGCACAGATACATTGAATGATTAGGATTGGGACATTATCTGAGATTTAAATTGCAGGAAAAGATTATTTGCTTGATTCTAGATTAACCAATCAATTCAGAAAGAGTTTAAATCACACATGAACAAAGTATTACCATGAGAAGGACAGAGAGAATGTCTCCCCATCCTCCCTTTGCATGGAAATAAAGCATGAGAGACAACAGAAAAAAGGTCTAATAAAAAAGGCTGTGAGAGATATCTCCACTTCTTCCCTCTTTACACTGTTACCATGGTTTTTTTTCTGATTGATGGATTCAATCTCTGGTGGGTTAGTAGGGTCCAGCACTGTCCTTGTAGCTGTCTTTCCCATCTGTCACCTTTTACAAGCACACTGCTATACTAATAAGTTTTTGTGCCTATAGGGTTAGTTTGGCTTCAGTAAAGCAGTGCTTATTTAATAATAGATCATGGATTGTAGATAATTTAATAATGGAAATGTTCCAAAGATGCACAGACATAACTATGGGACCAGTGGGGTACTTATAAAGGAAAATTATTTCAAATGAATAAAAGGCAATGGGGATAGCCAGGAATCCTCTAGATCATGATGTAGTGAATGAAACAATCTCTTAAAACCTTGGGAATACTGAGGAACACTGGACAGATCAAAAGAACTTCTGAATGCTGGAGTTTTTAATGTTTATTTTGTTGTTCGTGACCTTGAGTTTTTCACTTCTGTTTTTGTTTGTCTTCATTGAAGTATAACGAATCTATTTTACACTGGAGGGAAAAAAAAGAAAGCTGCTTTCAGCTACATCAGGAAAAAGTAATCAAAAATAACTCAGTCATCCATTGCCTGATGCATCAAGCCACTGATGGTAATAGAGATCCTCCAAGAGATGTGACATATGACACACTATGCTATTCACAGTTTGATTTTAACCTATAAACTGAAAACTCTGAAATGGTAATGATTTGCCAAATGATGTCTCAAACAATCTACTTCATTCAAAAAGAAAGAACCATAGAGAATAATAAAGCCATAAGTTCAGGTGATAGGGTAGACTTTCAGATTGCAGATTAACAACTACTTTTAAAGCAAACAAACACATAAATAACCATATACAACAGTTGGTCAAAGGTGAGAAAGAAGAGGAGAGCAGGAGAGTGTCCTGGAGTTTGTAGAAACTTCATGCATTTATCCTGACATACCATGATTCCAGCCTTCTTTAGGAGTTTCTATGCTAACAATGCTTTTGTTCAGTAAGGACACGCTGTCTAACATATCAAAAACAATCGAACAAATTACCTCCAAAATACTCAATTTTTTTTACAGAAATCAATCACAAAGTTTTAGTTATAATCCTGATATTACAAAAAAACTTTACCAAAACTTCAGAGGACCTAGAAAGAAAACAAAATAAACTTCAGCATACCAGAAAAAAATAATTGTATGGAATTTCAAGTGCTCTTACTGTTTAGCCAAGATTTATTGGAGTAAATAAAAATAGATGTGGCAGAGTTTAACAGATTATTAAATGAAGTTGATAAGCAGAAGGTACTTATCTTCTGTAAGTATCTATCCATCTTCGTCTCCTCGTTTTCTGCATTTATAGATCTGCAATTTCAGAATATTTTAAGTGCCCTTGTAACAGGTCAGCAGGAGAAAACCTGGTCTGAGAAATCATCAGTCAGCAGAACCTGCAAGACACATGTGCACCACGAGAAAGTGGTGAATACAGATGTGAGTCCCCTGTGTACCAATGTGGGTTCTGAAGGGACACATCTGTCAGCCTGACTTACTAACCTGAGGGTTTTTTTGTTGCTAGAGGCTCAGACCTGGCATGTCCCCTTTCATAAACTTGCAAATCATAGAATGCCTTGGATTAGAAGGAATCTTGAAGATCATCTAATTCCAACTCTCCTGCCATAGGCAGGGACACCTTTCAATAGACCAGGTTTCTCAAAGCCCCATCCAGTCTGGCCTTGAACACTTCCAGGGATGGGGCATCCACAACCTCTCTGGGGAACCTGTTCCAGTGTCTCACCAACCTTGCAGTGAAGAATTTCTTGCTGTATCTAATTTAAACCTGCTCTCTTTTGTTTTGAAGACATTTCCCTTTGTCCTGTAACTCCATACTCTTGTAAGTAATCTCTCTCCATCTTTCTTGTAGGTTCCCTTCAGCTACTGGAAGACCACAATGACATATCCCCGGAGCCTTCTCTTCTTCAAGATGAGCAGCTTCAACTCTCAGCCTGTCTTCATGGGAAAGATGCTTCAGCCCTTTGATCATCTTCCAGGCTCTTCTCTGGAGTTACCCAAACAGGTCCATGTCCTTCTTATGCTGGGGACTTCAGACCTGGGTGTAGCACTCCAGGTGGGGTCTCATGAGAGTAGAGGGGGAGAATCACCTCCCTCGCCTTCCTGTCCTTGTTTCTTTTGACACAGCCCTGGACACATTTGTCTTTCTGGGCTGCAAGTGCACATTGCTGCCTTTCTTTTATGACTAAAGTATAGGGAAAGGAGATAGTGAAAAGAAAGGCAATTTTCTGATCATGTCAGTAGTTATTTAATTGTGGTATAAAGTACGTGTTTACTGTATAGTTACCTGAAAATTGTACTTTATTTTTTTTATCAAACCCTGCAGCTTATTTAGGACCTGTACTTGTTGCAGTATGGCATAAATCCTGTCATGCAGTCTTATGTGTCAAATACAGCAAGAGCTAATCAAAGAGAATGAGTTTGACACCTGTAAAGGAGCTCTAAAAGCGGGACAAAAGCTCTAACCTGCAGTGGGATGAGATTGCAAGTACAACCTGCATATTGGATAAGCTGACATCTTCCTATGGGCAAGGATTGACCCTCAATGTACGAGTTTATCAGGAATAATTTCTAACCAGAGGACAGAAATTATTTCAAAGAGACAAGAGTGCAATATGGATTTCTTTCACTTCAAAAAGTGATGTCTTTGACAGTAACTGCTGTCTAAAACATTACATAATTGAAATGTTAAAGTGATGTGATGGATTTAACCTGTCTGGAATACAGATGCCCACCAAAACTACTCTATCCCTCCCATTTTCAAATGACAGAGGAGAGAAAATATAATGAATGGGTCGTGGGCCAAGAAACGGACAGGAAAACATCACTCACCAATTACTGTCATGGGCAAAACAGACTCAACTTGGGGAAAGTTAATTGCATTTATTACCAACTAAATCAGAGTAGAATATTGAGAAATAAGCCCAAATCTTAAAAACATCTGTATCCCACCCCCTCCCTTCTTCTCATGCTTAACTCTATTCCCAAATTCTCTACATGACTATGGCCAGCAGGGCAGGGGTGGGCAGGAAATGAGGATTGCTGTAAGGTCATCACATTGTCTCTGACACTTCTGTTCCTCAAGGGGAAGACTACTGATACTGTTCCCCTGATCTAGAATGGGGTCTATTCCGTGGGAGACTGTCCATGAACTTGTCCAGTGTGAGTCCTTCATAATGGCTGCAGTCTTTCACAGACTTCTCCCATGGGGGTCCTTCCCCGTGTGGTGAAATCCTTCAGCAACAGCCTGCTCCAGGGTGGGTCCCCGACGAGGTCACAAGTCCTAGCATCAAACTGGATCCGTGTGGGTTCATCCCTCCATGGGTCCATAGTTCCTGCCAGGAGCCAAGCCATGGAGTTTCTGTAGTGTTACAGCCTCCTTTGGATGCATCCACCTGTTGGGTGTTGGATCCTCTATGGCTGCTCTGTTCCACCAGGGACCTCCATGAGCTGCAGGGCACAGCTGGTCGTGCCTCACCATGGCCTGCACCATGGGCTGCAGGAGAATCTCTGCTCCACTGCTTGGAGCATCTCCTCCCCCTCCTTTTCTACTGATCTGGATGTCTGTAGAGTTTTTCCTGTCCTGTGGAGCTGCAATTTGCTTCTGCACAATACTTTTGCCCTTTCTTAACTATGCTATGCCACAGACACTACCATCGTCACTGACGGGCTTGGCCTTGGCCAGTGGTGCTTTCTCCATGAAGCCTGTTGGCATTGTCTCCACAGGACTTAGAGGAAGCTTCTAGCAGCTCCCTATACAAACCACCGCCGTCGCCGTTCTCCACCAAAACTTTGACATGAAAACCCAATAGCAGTACATTCTTTTTGAAAAGCTTCATATGTTGAATGTGGTGGAACGGAGACAAAGATCTGGCAGAGATTGCTGAGAGTTGTTCAACTGGCTGTGAATGCCCCTAAAAGCACTGACATGAAAGCCTTTGTGCTGAGAAGCGGCCTCTGATCCAGTCATAGCTGCCTGGATTTTTGCCTGGCTGGATGGCTCCTTTCCTCTTATCTGTTTTATCTCCTCACAGATTCAATAGTTCAGCAAAAGAGTAGAGAGAAGAGAATACTAAGGCTCAACAGAATAAAGGGAAGGGATTTAGAGGAAAAGAGACAAGTAAAACATATACGATAGGGAAAAATTCAAAGGAAAAAAGTACCTATACCAGGACAACGGAGTGGGAAGTAAGATATGAAAAAAAATTAAATAGAAATATACAGAGAGTTCTTTGATAAAAATAAAATATTATAAGTCTGAACCCAAGAACAAAATTTGAGATTATCAAAAAATCTGAACTGGTTCTGTATGTACAAATACAAATGTAATCCATATTTTCATATACCAATTTTTAGGTACAGTTTCTGCGTACATACTTGGTGTTTCGGTTTTCAGCTTTTTTTCCTCCCTGTAGCACTTGTCATGGTGGGGGAGATTTAAAAAGGCAAAATTGGTTGGTTATCTATAATGTCTATACAGAATAAGGAAGAGAATTGCTGTATGAGGCCCATACTAATTATTTTGGTCTGGATCCTCATACTATTTGCTGCTTCTTTTTCTGGAAACCCACATCACCTCTGTCAGTGTCTGCATTTGCTCTTTATCCTGTTAAAGAGCACAGGCAGTTTTTCTCTTGTCCTCGTTATGGCCAGTAGGCCAATGATTAGTTTAGAAGAGATATTTTTCCTATTCTGCAGTCCTTGTTTCTGCCACTCAAGCTCCCCTAGCTGCTGTAAAATGAATCTGCAGACAGACCAGTCTAGTTTCTTCAGCTGTGCTCAGATTCTTTGTAAGAGGAGGGTGCGTGCATGCTGGCTGTAATAAACCCGCTTGGGTCTGGAGCATCCCAAGTACAGATGGATTTTGAATAATTAATACTCTAAATCTCAACATGAGTCATTTGAAATTTTCATAGGCTGTAATCTTGCCTAAGTTTTGGTTGAGTTTTACAGTAAGAGCAGAAAATGGTTATTCAAATAATCTTTTAGCACAATTTCTCAAATTCTATTATCATAGAAGCAAAGACGCTAGGAGGTGTCAGGCCATTCTCTCAGTGACATAATGTCCCAGGCCATTCCTTCTACTTAATACTTGCTTCCTTTCTAGCATGTTCTTGTTTCTAAATCTACCTTGCTATTATACTGGGCACCTCACATTATGTCATATGCTTGAAAAAGGAAAGCTAATATATTGTTGTGAGTAAAAGTGTAAAGGCATTTATTTTACTGAAATGTGAATTTAAATAAGTTAGGTTTTATGTTTAAAAAGAGGTATCAATGAAATAGTTATGTACCTTTCTCATCTATGTGTTGCTGCTGCTTGGCACCAAATTTATTCAATACTCTCAAATCCAGACAGCTTCTATGAAGATTTACTGGAATAGAAAACTAATCCAAAGAATGTGTCTACATTAGTTTCAGCAGTAGTTCTTATCAGGGGGTGGTTTTCAGGCAAATTCTCTAGTTTATTACCACACTTCCTTTTGCACCACTGCCACACAACACAAACTGAAGCAGAAGATGCACTCCAGAAATGCACTCCACCATTGCATTCAGTGAGCACTGAGGAACTGAGCTAATAAACCAATGAATTCTCAAAACAACCTGTAATATAATTAATCTTTTTCTGTATTAAATAGGTTGAAGAAATTAGAGCACTTCTGGGTCAGAATAGGAGAAGCTTTATACAAAGCTACCAAGAAATTAATGCTAAAAGATTGGTGCTAAAATTCAAGGTTTTTCTGACCTCACAGTTATTCTTAAACTTTTTTAAATTGATATATATATATAGGCAGCCCGAAATACAGTCCAGTTTGTTTAGGTAAGTGAACGTGACTAGTAGTGGGATGCACACAATTAGTCTCTTCATAAATATTGCTGTAATGTCAGGGAATTATTTCCATTCTTATGATTAAGTTAAATTGCAATTCAATTGATTTGAAAATATCATATTGAGTCTGAAATGGACCCCTTTAAATAGAATACTGCCAGAGAAAGTATTTATGTATATATTACAAGTCAGAAGATATTTCCAGTTAGTAGAACATGGTCTGATAAAAGGTGGCAAAACTCAGTGAAGACTTGCCACTTAAAAGTATTACTCCAAAGAGAAGCAAGAAGAGAAAGATATTCTGAACTTTTCTTGGAATCTAGATATTTTCATTTTCAGAAAATGTAACAGCCATATCTACAGGCAGTGAGAGGATCACATGGTATAACATTAGCAATTCTGTGGCAAACTTCTCTACTACTTTGCTGTCACTTTTAATTTTCACATTTGGTCATCAGAAACTCCAGCTAGTGGTTATATTCTTAGATATTTGCATACCAACAGCTGGAGGAAAAAAAAAATTATCTTGGTCAATATATAAAAGCCCTGTTTCCAAAGGAATTAAAAAATATTCAGACTTTCTCTTCTTGCAAAAAGTAACACAAATTATAAAATACCCTATTGATAGAAAAGTTCAGTAATTCTCTTCCGGGAAGAAAAAAAAAAAAAAGAAAAGAAATTTACTAGTTTTCTTTCAGAAAGCTTTTGGGAAATCCTGTCTCACAGTGGACAATGAGAAGTAGGAAAAGGTCTCTCAGCAACAGGAATTCTCTGCATTTCATCCAAGAGAGCTAGAACAGACTTTTTAGCCCATATTCTGGAAAGAGGGAAATGAAGTCTTTGAGAAGGTCAGAAGTCAGACTTTCTGACTGTGTGCATGGACTTGAAAATACAGTAAGGTTGTTTCAGCCTGACGTCACTGATACAAAGACTTCTTTTTATAAGCTTCTTGGTAGATAAATTAGTGACATGAGATCAGGTTTCCTAAATCAAGTGTCTGGATTCTCTTTAAATATACAGGCAAACCAACTGTGAAATGTTTTGCCAGACTAGTATATTTCCAGAGAACAAAAAAAATTCTCTTTTTTGGCTTTCTATCAGATATCACGGCTCTTACTGTCTTCCAAGTGTACTGTTTAATTAGTCCAAATAAATTTCACTTAAGGTGGAATTCAGCTGGCTGGATTGCAGCTCTGCTCTGACAATTATTCAAACCCCATATGTGCTGGCTTTGCCTAATTTTGCGCTTTGCTGTTTACCTTGCAAATATCCCTGATCATTTAAAAATATCATAATCCTAAAAAACCTGTATATATGTATATATCAAGTGGTGGGGAGATAAGCATCTGTCCTAAGATCCTGTGTATTTCTGGCTTTGACAAAACCATCCACCTTTACATAGGTGAAGAAAAATCAGTGAAGATAAAGAGGAAAAAAAATACCAGTTTTCTACTTTCTGAGGAAAAATAATTGTTTCATTTTAAAAAAGAAAGTATGTACACATATATACATGTACATGTGTGTATGTGCATATGTGTATGTGTACGCATATGCAGGGCTATTCCCATTGTCCTCACGAGAAGAACTGTCAGTCTGGATGCCAAATGATGGAAGATATCCATTACCTAATACATTACCTACACAGTTAGTGGAGACAGACGCCTAACTTCTGTGATTTGGCTTGCAATGTCAGAAAATATATCTCCCTGGTTTCCTTTATTTCCTAGTCATCAGATTTTGACAATAAATATTAGTATCTCCTAGGGCTTTTGGTAAGTTTGTTTTGGTTCTTTGTTTCTTTTGATTTGATTTGTTTGTTTTAATTA
This sequence comes from Promerops cafer, assembly GCA_013398275.1. Lineage (NCBI taxonomy): Eukaryota > Metazoa > Chordata > Aves > Passeriformes > Nectariniidae > Promerops > Promerops cafer. The sequence goes on along the minus strand of VZSE01001598.1, from coordinate 169,593 downwards.
AATGAATAAATCTATTCTCATTCCAATAAAAAGATGTAACTTTTGTGAGAAAAAGTTTGTTTCAGAGATCAGTGTTTATAGTAAGTTGGAAAAGATTCATCAGAATTGCCTCCCTTTATTCTGTAATCTTTTTCTTCAACATTTTCATAGGGTTTGTACCTCCAAATACCACTTGCAAATGCTTCAAACACTCTTGTAAGTCATGTGGTGTAACAGAACATTGTAATACAACCTGTAGGGTGCAAAATATCAGTTTAATATCACTTGGTGTATTAGTCCATCTAATTGCATCTTGAAATAAAAACAGGAAATAAAGCACACTTACAGAAATTCCGTACAGGGCTCAGAGGAATCCTGGACCAAAAAATATTCCAGGCTGATATCATTATTTCTTTCTCTAGAGGTTGTACTGGAATATGTGTTCTGACCCAAAACTGTGGGCAAGTACAGGAGGGAGAATTCTTAAAAGTGCTGACACTGTTAAGGAGCATCAAACAAGTAAACTCAACAAATTTATCAAACATGGCTTTAAATGAAAAGAAATAAGTGATTAAAGAACCCAGAGGATGTTATTCTAAATGGGGTGGCTGAGATTTAAATTTTTTTGTGGACCTGCCTAAGAATCTTTTTTTGTCCACCCACAACAGAGGATAAGTCATCTAGCTCAGTCTTTCCTTTAACTATTAAGGATCCTCAGTTATGTCCCTACCAGCCCTGCTACCCCATATTTCAGTCTTACAAACAAGTCATTAAATAGCAGAAAAATATTCATTTTATTTGTCCTTAAGGAGTGAATATTTGCTTCTTCCTCATCCATAAAAACTCCAGAGTTTGTTAGCTGTCACAGGGGTCTTACTCCTCTATATTATTATTTTTAGTTAATAAGATTATATATATTACTTATCTTGTGTCCGAAGTAAGTATCATCTTCTAAGAGTTGTAATTGCTGTTATTATCACTAACATGTCATATATAAAAAAAGCAAATGCCCTACCAAACAACAAGAGAAATAAGAAATGAGAAAGTTTTAGCACCATGAAAGGAAAACAAAACAAATTCCTTTGTCTGCATTGTCATTAATTTCCTGTTTTGATAGTTGCAAACTCCCATTTTGGAATTTACTTTAGTATATTCATCAAAGTGCAATACAAGGAACATGATACAGAGAGTGTCAGTTTTCTCACAGAATAGACAGAATGCCTTTGATTTAGCAGTAGTTCAATAACTGAAACCAAATCCATAATTTTTTAAATAACTGGACCCCCATAAGACCCTCTAAAAAAACACTAAAGAGACAGAGATTTATAGTCCTATATAACAGTATATTTCATTTCTCATGTTGAACTGGAATCCTGTTTTTATGTATTGTGCACATATCAGAGAAAACACAAGGGTACAAAAACAAAGCCAGAAAAGATCTCACACTAAAAAAATTCCTCATGGTGCAGTAACCACTAAAAATGATAGATACGGGTTTTTTCCCCCTGATCATGAGTGTACTGCAAATATGAAAAGAGTGCATGAGTATGAGAAGAGTTTTTTTTTAGCAAAGAAACAAAGGAAATGATTTGAAAATCATAGAACTAGATCAAAACTGTTCATTTATTAAGTGACAGGAATCTAAAATTAAGAGGATTTTCACTGCTTTGACACTGAAAAATATTAATCTTTGTAGGACTTTGAGTAAGATTTTTCTCTTCATAAAATTTAGTTTAAGGATCCAAACAGACAAACCTAAAGGACTCTACCAGTTCTTTAACCACCAGTCAAAAGCTGTCTGGATATTGTTCTTGGGAACACTGCTGCTGTCCTTGGTGACACTGCTCAGTCATTCTGTGATTCTGTGAACCTTTCTGGTGATGCATGTACATGCAAACATACAAACACACACAAAGAAAATATTTAAAGATTGCATAATTAAAAAATATTACTAGATTACTAATAAATGAAAAATCAGAGAAACTGGAGAGGAGGGGGAAATGGTGGAAACTTAGAATATCTGTATGTGCAAAGTTAAAATACTATTCAATCAGAAAAAAAAATGCTATAAAGCTAACAAGCTTATTCTAAAAAGAGACTTTCACAAAAATACTTGGCAATGTCAGGTCAATGCTTCAATAAAAAACAAAGATAAAGTTTATGGGCTGTACTCCATTTACACCTTAAAATTCAGAAAGCCTCTCTTACGTTATGTATAAAAGTTTAATCAAAATGCACAATACACATCCTGGTCTCCTGGGATCTATATAATGGCATTGGAGCTTGGGTTTTTATTTGGAGGTATTTAGCTAGTGAGAAAAAGGAGAGGATGACTAGAAAAACTGTATAAAATTAACCTCAATCCACCATCATTTGCATGAGGAAATGGAGAATTGAAGGTAGAAGTGAAAAATATAAGTCCACCACTACTAGAAAATTTTTATAATTTTTAGTGTCTATCTTTCTAAAGGCCATTTATTAAAGAATAAGTTTCCTTAATAGCTGATGTACTTTCCTGGCTATTTTGTGCTTTCTGATAGTTTCTCCATAGGCGGTAGTTTCATCATTTTATAATGCTGAGAAAAATCTGGAAAGGCTGTACTGGAAAGAAGTAAAATGCACTGAAGTGTTTTAAAGCTGGCTCTCCATACAGCATTGACCAGAATAATAGGAAAAATAATAAACATAACAAGTGCTTGGAGTTTTTTCTCTCTTATTTTAAAATAATTTTTAAAGATCATCATTTTGTGAGAAGGAAGCCTATGAAGCTATCAGAATAATTTCATAATCTACACTTTATTAGATTCAACACAAGGTAATCTAGTATAGAAAAATTCTTTCACATATGTTCATAAACCTGTCATTTCTCTATGTTCACCATTGATTGTGATGTTATTGCTTTACTCTTCTTCAGTACCAATCGTCTTTGGATTTCAAAAAACTTTGTGAACATTAATGAAAGAATATAATAATGAAATGTAAGTTGTTTCAAATTATTTTTTCTTTCATGTTACCATCTGTACCTGCTCAAAGAAAGTACATCCCCACAGTGTGGTTTTCTAAAACCAACAGATTTTTTGTAATAGTACATCTAATATTATGTTAAATATTGTTTTAATTCTGCTTAGTACTTGTGTGATAACACTGAAAAAAATTAGAAGATTTAGATTATGTTTTTCTCAGGAAAGTGGTGTGCTTAATTCAGAGCTTTAAACAGGCAATCTCTTCTTGTTTTGGGCTCATATAAACCTTGGATTTTTCCTGGTTTCAACAGTGTGATGGAATCTTCTATCAGAGAGAAGATAAAGATACACACACAAATACACATAGACATAACCATATGAAGAGAAAATAATTGCAGAACCCTTTACAGACACCCATTTTCAGTACAAGTCTCACCAAGGAAAAATAATATAAAGAATTAGTGGTTCTTAATCTGATGAAACTTGGACTCACGTCTTTCATATTTCAATAAAATTATACAAACAGCTTTTTAAATAAATTGTCCTTAAGATTTTGTCTTCCTCTATTTTATTGAGGGACATCTGTACTTAAACATTCATTTGAGCAGCGAAAAGTGATTTCCCACATGAAAGGTGCTCTGATGGCTAATGTATTAGGCTGAATGTTAAAGGAAATAAAAAATATTGCAGTCATGCCTACAGGAAAAAGAAATCATGATTTCTATTATACTTGTGTCAGAAAATATTTTGGCTCCTGTTTAGAAAGCACAGGCCAAAGGTTCAGTGTATTCACTGAAAACAGAGCAAATATGCTGAGCTCGGTGGGGTGGCATAGTCTCACTGTGAGCAGCATTAGGTCTTATGGCTACTGTGCCTCATAAAAGATAAATATATAATTCATAACACCATGCTATTGTACTTGGTTGACAATGTATAACTTATAAGAATTAAGATCTTTAAAACACCAAAGACCTTTCAGTGCAAAACGACTGGATATAGGATAAGCAGTTCTTATATTGGTTTTCATGTAATTGTTTGCATTCCATGATACCTTCTTTGCTAGCATATTTAATTAACCTATTCAAAAGAAAAGAGATGTGGGCACACCTATCTGACTTCTGACTTCAAGTAATATGCTTTTCCAGGATAAGGGAAACTGAAAATGTAGTTAACAGCCTATCAGTAAACACAGTGATTATTTTGATGACTCCTGCTTAGCAAAAAAACTTTGCAAGGTTGGAAAATTAATTCTGGACACAATATTAAGATGGTAATGGAAGACTTATACTGGCTATCTGGGGGGTATTTTGTTAGTATACCTCACCCAAAGACCCAAATTTTTACATAATCATAGAATCATACAATATCCTGAGTTGAAAAGGGCCCCCAGAGATCATTAAGTCCAATTCCTGGGCCTGTACAGGACAGCCTCAAGAATCACACCATGTGCCTGAAAGCATTGTTCAAGTGCTTCTTGAACTCCAGCAGGCTTGGTGTTGTGACTACTTTCCACTGTTTAAGTGCCAAAACACCCTCTGTTTGGAGAACCTTTTCCTAATATTGACTTAAACCTTCTCTGATACAGTCCCATAATGCAAAATACAACCCCAAATACCCAATATTAACCGAGTTGTAAAATTTAATAGTGCCAGCTTTGAGTTACATTGGCTGCAAACAGTTAATTTACAAAGATTCATCAAGCGAATTAGATATTTGCTTTAATAATTAATAAGTTCTGTCTTACACTCTCTGCAATGGATTTGATTTCATTAAATGCCCTTGTATAAATTTTAGCTTAGAAACTATTGCATCCTATTTTATCTTCTGCTAAAATCATTACTTCCTTCTTTTCCCTCTGCCTTTTTGTTTCTTATTGATTTTGTGTTACATCTAAAACAAATTTTTTGCATTAAACCTCTAAAACAAACCGAGTTGGGACATTTGCATTCGTTTTCCATTTGAAAATAATGCAGGTGTGAATAAGACAATTCATGCTTAGGAACCTTTGAATTAAATGCCGAGTTGCAGGAATTAAATGTGTGCTCATTAAATTTGGTAGAGATAGCTTCACAGAATCACAGAATTACAGAATGAGTCAGCTTGGCAGGGACCAGGGATGATCATCAAAACCCCCTGCTCAAGAATGTTCACCTAGAACAGGTTTCCTGTAGCCATATTCAAACAACTTTTGAATGGAAACTTCACAAGATCCGGGGGCAACCTGAGCCAGTGCTAGGTCACGCTCACAGTGAAAAAGCTTTTCCTGACCTTCAAACAGAACCTCCTGCATTTCAGTTTGTGCCCATTGCCTCTGATCCTGTCACTGGGTACCACTGACAAGATCTTGGCTCTGTCTTCTTTGCGCACTACATAAAAGGAAAAGGAAAAGGAAAAGGAAAAGGAAAAGGAAAAGGAAAAGGAAAAGGAAAAGGAAAAGGAAAAGGAAAAGGAAAAGGAAAAGGAAAAGGAAAAGGAAAAGGAAAAGGAAAAGGAAAAGGAAAAGGAATATTTTCTGCTTTTAAGTATTTAAATATGTTTACTTATGGAAAAGGAAGAGAAAAGCTAAAAAGAGAAAAAGGACCCTATGAAATTGTGCATACCTAACAAACTAGAGGAGCAACATCTTTCCGGTGTGCAAATGACCAGAACAGGAAACAAATTTTTGTTGCAAGAAAAGCACTTCTGGTCACAGAGCATAAAAACTTTAAACACCTTCTTGTGGCATTGTCTAAGTGTTCAATTCTTTCAAAATAATATTACTTTTTCCAGCCAGTTTCTATATCAAGACATAGAAGAAGACATTGAAATTTTGCCATCTTACATGACCAATTCAAGTTAGAAGTTAGTACTTCCAGGATTTTATGCTCCAAAACCTTACATTTTGAAGGCTCAACTGATCTGTTTTGTGTAAATGTTTAAGCATGGGAGATTTCCAGTGCTAGTGCACCTGCAGCAGTCCGTTGAGCTTAAGCACATGACGATTTTCAAGAGGGGATATTCTGATCTGATATTAGGGGAAAAAATATCCATAGTGGGTATAGTCAGACTTTGGAAAGGATTTCCCAGAAAGGCTGTAGAATCTCTACTCTTAGAGGTATTTGAAACTCAACGGAGCAAAGGCCAGAGGGACCTCTGAACAGTCAGTTGAATCAGATGACGTGGTCATCTGGAAGTCATTCCCAGGTTATATTATTAAAAGATTCTATGTTTAACTAGCAACTGTTTCAGCCTCTCGGAATTTTCCGTTCCTAAATTTAAAAATAATACTTGCCCAAAACCTAATAGTTTCACTATTACACACTAAATTTTTTCATAAGATGGACCAATTTAAAGACTGTGTGGGCTTTAGAATGGCTAAATAATTGCAGTGTAAAAATTATTACAGCGTTTTTGGTATTTCCAATTATTTCTTCTGGAATATATTCATAAAAAATGACTCTCATATATTTTTAATTTTACTCCTCTAATTACATTCATACATAAGTAATTATAAATGTTAACTTTATTCATTAAATTGAAAAGATTGAGAGAATTGCTGACATTCAAAGAAGTTTCATAAGATTATTTCAGCAGCAGCTTAGGTAAAAAATGTATATAAAAATCTACCAAAATTACTGATAATTAATTGTTATGTTTATTTCTTGAGATACCTTCAGATTATGTTTAAAGCTTTCTGGTTCTATTAGGAAATCTCTTAGAAACCCCCCTACTGCATTCCTAGAATATTTGACAGGTTTTCCTTTTATGGCATGACAATTTTCATATTTTTTGGCAATACTTTTTGGCAAGATTTTTTCCTACTGATTAATTAAATACAATCTTAGAAATCTTAGCCGCAAAATCAGAGGCTGAAATTGAAGAGAAATAAAATAAATACTGTCAAGGACAAAGATGAATATAACATAGAACCATTGCATTTCTCTAGACTCTTCCATAAAGACAAGTAATCTCAGCTAGAGCTGTAGTATTTAATGCAGAATTTCCTTGGTTTTGGTTCAAAGGTGTAAACAAGACGAAGTAGTGTTCTTCCTTTGTCAGTGGCAGAGGAGGTGGTGATATAATACAACGTTCCTTGTTGTTCCTCACATCTCTGACTACAGCATGAAGAACAGTCAAAAATCCATTGCTTTTGACTGGCTGTACCTTTTCCTCTTTCCTGTAGCTGGTGCATGCCATGAGACTTCTGTTTCAGTCTCCCAGGAGAGGGTAGGAGACATAGGAATTGGTGTAGGAATTGGATTGCTGAATAGAGTCCTGGGACAAAAGTTTAAAGCAAAGAAGGGGAAAAGAAAAAGGCCTACTCAAAGAGAAAGTCTGACTTCAGCTCCCTAGAATATACACTGGCATATGATCCAAGTCCCAGTTCTAGCACAGCCTTTCCTTTTCTAACATGCTCAGTGGATGCTCTAATTCTTCCACCTCACAGACTATGAAACTTGATCTGATAGTGCCACCAAACAAAATTTTACTGCCTCTGTTGGAAGGAAAGAGTTAAAAACGGAAGAATGACAAGGAGGATGGTAGATTCACTCAACTGACCCTGCAACTGGCAATGCCAAGGCCTGGAGAATAAATGTGGGAGCCCCCCTATATTATGCCTACTGCTCTTTATCCTCTCATTTGAAAAGTAGTATCTCTGCGTAGAGATAACAGATGATTGTGGAAACACTTGCATGGACATGCTTGAGCTCCCTGTCCTGGGGATCACAAAAAGAACAGGGGAGATCAGAGCATGGTGGTAAACTACATGTGTGCAGGCCTTCAACAAATGCCTGCAAACAGCAGCCTTGCCAGCTCCCAGGATGGAATGATCCTGGTTGTGCTGGCATTCCCACTCATCTGTCTCTGCCTCGGTGCTGCTTCAGGATCCTCCAGTTAGTGAGGTAATGAAATAAATTTACTTTTTGCATTTCAGTCATGTGTTTTTGTTTTTTCTGGCTGCCTGCCTCTGTCAACTCATACCCTCCAAATATTCTGATTCTTACTTATTTCTACTGTTCATAGACCTAGTTCAGCAAAGGACCTCCATTTCAGTGTACCCTTTGTTTAAATTTAAGAATACTAAATACTTACATAGCAATTATCTCTAAGTGGTGCTTTAACTAAATATCTGCTAACCTCTTTAGCTTAACTTCTGCCTGAGACTGATGTTTTGCCTGGGAAAATATTCCCTGAAATTCAGCAGGGTTTCATTGTGTTGTAAATGAAGTTAGTATTTGACTTTGATGAAAGACTGCAAAGAGGTTGGAAAAATAAATGAAATGTCTGACTCCAAAGAAGTCAGAGAAATAATGGATAAAATTCTGGTTTCACTGAAGTCAAAGACAAAATTGCTATAGAATGCAATAGAGTAAGGATTTCATGTCACATCTTTAGAGTCACTGTCCTGGACGGAGCATCAGGCATCTGACTCCTCTCTTCTCCCTTGTGTTGAATAGTACTTTATAAATAGACCAGATGTAGTCAATAGCACCATTTGAAGAAAGGCATCACTCAGCAGGAATAAAGGTAATCGAAAAGCAGCTATTTTTACTAATGAACATGTTTTTAACTGCCAGATACAGAGTTAACAAAATTACAGTAAATAGAGGATATTTTTGAAAATGGAAGTAATCATTTTTTAAAATCCATTTTTGCTGAGGGTAACTAAAAATATGCAAATATGCATTTTTTTCACCCTGCAAAACTATAAATAGTAAGAATATTTTGCTCCACTACACAAAAAAGCTAATATAAAAAACCTATTACATAAAATGATTGTAATTATTACATAAATTATATAGTTATATAAAACTAATAGATATATGGAATAAGATATATGATGTATGGGATATATATATATATAAATAATATGATATGAAACTATTGTATAAACTCTTTAAAAAAGAAACCCAAACCTATTATATAAAGTACAAAGGCAAGTGCCAGGTCCTGCACTCGGGGAGGAATAATCCCAAGTACCAGTACAGGCTGGGGGCTGAGCTGCTCAAAAGCAGTTCTGCTGAGAAGAACCTGGGAGTATTGGTGGATGACAGTTGACAATGAGCTGACAGTGTGCCCTTGCATCCCATATTTCAGCAATGTTAGATTTACTTAGAAAATACTTATAATATCTCTAAATATAGAAGAAATGTTCCATGAGTACAAGGGTCCATGTCGTCAACATGGCATCCAACGTTTTATACATTTCACTCTAACTGAACAATTGAGCTATATCCATAATATTGCTGTTGGCTTCAAATGGGACTCTGACATCATTATCTGAATGATGGAGCAGAGGCCTCTTAATGAGTGTGCTGGGGATGCAAAAATGAGGTTTGCATGCTGATTTGCCAGAGGGTCCTGCTGCCATCTAAGAGACCAGAATAACCTGGAGAAATGGGACAACAGGTTTCTCAAACAGAGAGTTCAACAAAGAAGTGTGCAAAGTTCTGCATACATCTGGGAAGAGACATGTCATGAACCAGAACAAACTGGTAAAACATCTTTGCAGAGAAGGACCAGAGGGTTCTCCTGTACACCTAGTTGAACAGCAAAATACCCTTGTGACAAAGAAGACAAATGATGCCTGAGCTACAGTAGTAAGAGTGTTTACAGCAATGTTCAAAAGCTGACTGGACACTGTCCTGGAGAGCTTGATGTTGGTGGCCTTACTTGAGCAGGTACATTTGACCAACCAGGTGACCTCCAGAGAGGTCCAGAGACCCCTTCCCAACTCAGTCATTCTGAGATTCCATGATTCTGTGCTAACACTTCTGAAAATATACAAAACCAATATTTATATCCATTACACAGTACATATTACATTATTTATTATATAGCGCATATTACATTATATATTCCAGAATATATGTATATTACTTTAAATAGGTACTACTAGAATGATTTTATATTATTATCTTTTTGCAGAAGTTAAAATCCACACCAGTTCTTTGCTGGTTTTGTTCCTGCTCTGGAAAGTCTGTACCACATTTTCTTCAACAAATAAATGTATATATGCCAAATATACTTTTTATTTTTCCTAAATTCACACATCAACAAAGAAGCAAAGTGAGGTTTAAAAACAGGAAAAGTTTTAAAGGCAGATGAGTAGGAGTCAAAGAGAGTCATGAAGACAATAGAAACAAAGACAATGCTTTGCTCTCTTTTATAATAGTTCTAAAATTGAAAGAGAATTGCAAAGAGTAGGAGCACTATTCCCTTCACAGTAGTTCATTAAAGTCTTATGAGTTATTTTCTGTCTTGATATAATAATCAAGCATTTTAGTTATCACAGTGAAAAGTAAAGATTTTCTTAATGAGAAACCTCTATAGCGTTATAGAAAGAAGCATATTAACAGAATACGAAAATATGAAGTGATGGGAAAAAGAAAAAACATAAAACTTATTATAATTTTAATTTTCAGTAGAAACTGCAGTGAACTTTAAACATTGCAGAGCATTAAAAATCTACTCCAGCTGCATGAGTGCATACGGACATAACACTGATATGTAATATCGTGCTAGAAGCCCCAGAAAAAAAATGATTAGGGTTTAATTCATTTCACTGAAACAGCCAACTGTACAGAAATCCCAGGTTTAATATACTATCTGATTTACTTATATATTATAACTATCAATTAAAATATTTTCATAGGGTTATTCATTGGACCTATCTATATTTTGGACATATACCTTACGAGATGAATCAGTATAATTTTGAAGGTACTTTCTGGAGCTACCTGTCACTATAGCCAGTGCTGGTTGTACTGAATATTAGTCAAAAGTACAGCAGAAAAAAATTAAAAGGAGTTTCCTTTCAACCTTTAGTATTGTTTTCTGCCTCAACCCTTATCTTCTCAACCATTTTTTACCTTTGCAGCCCAGCCGTTTTGCCTCCTAGCTTCTTGGACCTTGGTGAAGTTTAAATTTCCATAGCCTGAATATGTTTCTAAGGAAGATATAAAGAGTTAAAGACAAAACAGTTGATATTATTGGCAAGAACTGATAGATATTCATCAACTTGTTTGGAAAACAATGCCATGCTCCAAATCTATTTCCAGTGTTAGAAATGATAGTGGTACCAGATTGAACAAGAAATAGCTCTCAGAGAACATAATGAGCAAGATTCTAGTTATTTGTTGCTTGTTTGTTTTTGACAAAGAGCTTTGCTTGCACAACTTTTTAGCACTTCCAGAAAAATGCTGCATTCTGCCTCCAAGGGTATGCCTTGAAATAGTAAAATGTTGTGAGAAAAATATCCTTCTGCCTGTCCTTCAAGTGATATGGTCCACAGATCTGTTACAATGAACACTTCAGCTTGCTCACAGGCTTTGGGCAGAACTAGACCTGCCAATCACCTGTCATGAAATACTTCCTAAAGCATAGAATAATTCATATCTACTTTTCTAAATTACAGAGATTGTTTTAGTATATGCTGCAGAAAATACACAGTAACAGCTTCTACTCTAAGCATGGTAACCTTCACCTAAATATGTTCATAAATCTAGATATTTCAATAATATTTTCTAACTTTATGTTGCATTAATTATTTAAATGGAGAATACAGTATATCTGTAGTTATTCTCACTTAAAGAGAAAAAAAATGCTTAGGTGAGCACATCTATATTATCTTGTATTTTATTAAAAAATCCACAGACACATTGTAGTAGAATTTTTGTGGGAATTATGACATATCTTTGTGTGGACTCCTAATCTTTATATATAGGCATGTAAATTCTTTAGGTAACATAAATCTCTCTTCTACTTTCTCATGAGCACTAACATTCGTGGAAGAATTCTGTTAAAGGACAATAAACAGAATAGGTTAAGATCAGAAGATCAATATACACATACTGCTGAATTAATAGGTATTTGCTAGCTCTCAAAAGAGGGCACATAATTACTCTGCTTAAAAGAATGACTTTAAAGCTCAGCTGAAGGAGAAACTGAATCTGCTTATGTAATCAATGCTATAATACTTGCAAAGGACTGCTTGTCTAAATTAAAAGTACAAGATCAGTGCATATCTCAATTTAAATAAATAGACAAAATTTCAGTTATAATGGTGCACAGATTGAATACGATTCTCCATTCACATGCCAGATAAAACCATCTGGCACAGTATGACCCATGGTCCTGCAGACAAATTCTCTAACCTCACTGAGAAATGCCTAAAAGGCACACTCAATTTACCTAGTAGGGTTGGTCTCTAGTCTGCACTAAGTTCAAATATTTCCTATAGGATTTTTAGGACACAACTAGATGGTCAAGGTCAAACTAATAACAGAGAGCAAGCTAAGAATTAAACCATGTGAACAATCCATGCCAACACTGTATCCTGTTTAGCTTTACAGTTAAAGGTATAAAAGTGCACATGCAAGTCTATTAGGATGCTTGTCATAGATAAGTATACAAACATATTCTGTAGAGATTTCATAACGTGCAGAATGACTGCCCAAGGACATACTGCTTAAGCTTAGAGTTTTGGAAAGTACATGCTCCCAAGGTACAAATATTCGTAAGGACTGTGTATAACTGTTTCTTTACTAGGCTGAAGACATTATCTCTGAAAGACATGATTTTTTGCTTTGACACGTTTGTGTAATCACAATGATGTCCTTCCAGAGAAACTCGAGTTCATTTCTTTGCTAATTTAACAATGTTCTGCTTCAGCCAGTGGGACATGTTCTTTTTATTGATTTACCTTTTGGGATCATCAAAGGCAACAATTACCACATACACTCATAAAGGCACAGTATAAGCTTTCTGTGGTGGGGCATATAAAGCTGTAGAGTTAAGCGAATAAAGCTTGAAAACAATAGCATTTAGTCTTAGAAAGACAGACAGTAACTGACTTTCTATTCCAATCTTTCATATTGTCCACCTGCTCTGGTACAGTCAGATCCTACCCTGAAGGATAAACAAATCTTTTATAGACACTCTTAATGAAATTGAGAGGTGAGATGATGGTACCTTCCCAGTCTGGTTCTAGGCTCACATCTTTTGCACCTATGCTGGACCTAACTGGGAAGATATCATCTGGAAATCTCTCTAAACACTGGAATCTCAGAACAGTAAACTGAGGCTTTTTAAAGAAGTGCACACTACACCTGTCTGAAAGGGATCAGAGAATCCTAACAGCTAAATTCTGTACAAGTGAAGAATGTGATCTAAAAAGGAAAGGAGCCTTGATAAAGAAGAAATCGACAAAGTACTTTTCTATATCACTATTGTTTATGTTCAGTTTATTGTTTAGTCCAAAGTCATAATTCTCAAGTATGAATTCTATACATTCAAATCCAACTTACAATATCATCACAAAATCAGAAAAATTTACATGTATATTTAGTTGACATCACCAACACACCTACAGGAATGAGGGTGTGCAGGAAAAATCTGTCAGAAAGTGTTTTCATTAACCATGACCCCTTGGCAAACATTCTTTGTTGGGGGACCATTCTTTGACCCTACTAATCTGGAAGACATTGGTGGGCATACACTCCTAGGTAGCCCATTTTCTGCAGCTGATTTACAGCAAGATTTCTACACTAACTCACTGTCTAGTTTAGATATCCTTCTGGATACCCTTTAAGTGTCACCAAAAAGGCATACATTATACCTGTATGAATGCCTTCTCAAATTTATAGAAAAACCCGATTTAGCTTTGTCCTTAATGTATTGTTGTAACTTGCTTTCTATAGCTTGTGTCATCCTACAATGGCTGATTGCAGTCTTCTCTGCTTCTCTTTGCAGATGAACATTAAATGTACGCATATTCCTTAGACCCATTTTTAATCATTCTTGGCAATACAGCTGTTTACAGGACTAGCTGTTGTGATGTTTCCTTCTCATGTTTGTGTCTGGGTGCTGTAGGAATGTTATGTAAGCTCCAGACTCTTCCTTCTTGCCTTATTTCTGTATGTGGTTTTGATCTAATAGTGTACAATACTTCTTAACCCTATCAGAAAAACACCAAGGGACATTAACTTTAAAAAGTGCTATAAGTATATTTTCAGTTATTTACATGAATTCATAATATTTTCTGAAGTTTTACCTTCTTAAAAGTTAGGAGTTAGAACTATCTAATTCTAGGTCTTTGCAGAATTATTTTGGGTTTAGTTCTTATCAGAAATCCAACCACCTTTTAAAAGAAACAAACATGTTATTGTATTTTGGAAGTACTGATAGAGCCTTAACAATAGCACTGTGACTGTAGACTGGGATTATTGATAATTGCTACTGCTTATGTGTAAAATTCTCTGTTTGTATGACACAGCAAAACCTACAGAAATAGGTTCAATACGTATTGAGTCATTGAAGCTTTGGATCAGTAAAAAAAGGGTAAACTCCCCCTCCCCCCAAAATAGATAAGTAAAATTTAACACTAAGTAATGGTACTTTCTTGCAAGATTCCAGAGTTCATGTGCAACAGTGTTTCTTTTAAAAACCATCTTCATAAAAAGACTACCTTTAAAATGTGTCAGAAAGTATGCGTCCATTAAAGTAATATAAATATTACATCTTGTTTCCACAGTGTTTCCCGACATCTCAGCTCTCACTGGTTCTTCTCCAGCATGGCAAGGTTAGTCAGGTATGAAGTCGGTATAAATTAAATAAGGAAGTTCATCCCACTGCTGAGAAAAACATTGATCTGATTGAAAATGTATTCCACCATCCCTTCTTGTAAGGAAGATCAGATAACTAAAGCTAATGTAAAGAGCTGGTTAATAGCATCTGGTGGAGAATATTACTATTTCTCGAAGACAGGAGAACAAGGAAAGAAGGACTCTTTGAATCTCTTCCCCCGCTCCCCTCCCATTTTTCTTTATCTTTCCCTTTCTCTCTTTCTCTTGATCCTCATTCTTTTGCTTCTTTCAAGCCAGGGTAAGACTTTGTATTTCTCCCTCCTCTGTTGCCACCTAGAGGAGAGCAGAGCGAAGAGCTGGTGCCAGAACACACGCGGATAAACCAGGACATGGTCCAAAAGGGCAGGACCCATCGTGGAGGGATGTGGGAGCACATGCGCTGGTGGATGCACAGATGGGAAACAGCCCCCACAGTGGAGGCTTTTAGTGCATAAATTCTCCAAAAAGTCAGACAGGAAGAGCTCAAATATTAGTTCCTCATCCATTCATTTATAATAGTATTGTTCCTGAGAAAGCTCTAATCTATGTTTACAACCAAGGGATTGACATGCATTATATACATTACAGTTTTAATCTACGATATAGAGTTACATGTCTGAGGAGTTCCAAGAAACTGTGCAACAATGACTTCTGCTGCTAGCAGCCTTTGCTATAGGTTAACACTGTTAAGTAAAGAGGATAGATTAATTTATAATACAAAGGATCAAGATAATCCAAGTAAGTCAGGAATCATATCAGAGATAAACAATCCTACCCAAATTTTTACAGCAACTGGAAATGAAAAGTTAATTACTCCATTTCTACAACAAGAAAAGACAATTTGAAATACCTTACAATTTGGAAGCGTCCACCAAAGAAAGCATTCAGCTTCTGTTCAGATTTCAAAGGCAGAAAAATCAATGAATGTGGATACCAGCAAGATTTGGTAAAATGCCTTCACAATACCAAAAATGTAAGAAACAACAACAAAAATCCCCAAATGTTGAACAGCTGTGGAAATGCTTTTTTCCACCCCACAGATAAGAGAAATATCTCATATAATCAATGTATGAAGCTGTATTATGTGTTCATTTAAAAAAAAAAAAATAGAAAAAAGCCAATGTGTTGCATTCACTGATCTGAATACTGAAAAGTAAATTTCTGCTTGATTTCAGATCTTAACACTTTCCAGTTTTGTAGTGGTAGAGAAAGTCTTGATGTATCTGCTGTTATTGTTATTGTCACTGATGATGTGATATTAATTATTGTGATTTAGTGGAATCCAATTTTAAACTGTAAGCTTTAAAATTCAAACATTTTGTACTTTCACAAATATTTTTTTAAATTCATTTGCTATTTTCAAGTCCAATTTGGTCTCTTCACTTAATCTTTCATTGAAAACCAAATAAAAATTAGACATAGGCTTAAGTAAATTTAACACCCTTTAAAAATTCTGGATATACCTTTCAGATTAAAAAAGAACCTATTAAAAAACCCTATACAAAGTAATCTATATTTAATGAAAGTGTGCTGTGCTTTGAGGGGTGTCAAATACTTTAAATTCAAATGTCTGACAGGAGTGTTAATGGGTTGAATGCCATCAGATTTGCAGTTTATTGTAGAGAAGCAAGTTTTACTTCTTTTTTAAAACAAATTGATATTTAACCTTTACAGCTATCCAAGGCCTCCTATTGCTGACAGTTGCACTTGTTCCACGTTGGCTGAATTTTAAGCAAGTCAGTAATACTTCAGGTTTTATCGCAGCTATTTACTAGAGTGCAAACAGTGACCTCCACATGACAGCAGCAGAAAAACGCCTTTTTGAGACATTGATGCTGTATTGCACACACTATGCTCAACCCCTTTAAAGTACTTTGGCAGTTCAATACCTAACATTTTCTGGGCTTTTTTGTTGTTGTTGTTTTTTTCCACTGGAATGATCAGATTCAGATCAGAAGCTCAAGCTCCTTATGAGATTTGTATGTTTAATACAAGATTTGTAAACAACTGATTGTCTATGTATATTATCAAGGACAAATAGAAAACAATTCAAAAAATAGGCTCTGTTTATGGAACTAGCAAGCTGAATGGTGCTTAAACTTACAGCTGTTTTGAGCTTGTTCCAACACCTCAGAAAACTCTAAGCAAGCTACATTTTCTGCACAGCACGATGGAATAGAGACATGACACCTCAGTCCTGGATTTGTGAAAAACTGGCTTCAGGGTTGTTAAACCTTCCTCAGATTTAGTTTATTTCTGAAATAGTCTTCTAAAAGGCCAAGTAGAGTAAATAATGTATTACTAAATTTATAAAAGGAATTTTGTGCCATTCTGTCTGAGAAGGGACACTTTTAATGGTCTAAGATCTGCTTTCTTTTTGAGAACATCTGTGACCGTGAATGCTCATATCACTTTGTTAGTCCAGATTAAGTTATTACTAGGGGGGGTTGAGATATGTTAAATGAGCCTACAAATACCTAAGAATTAGGACCTCCTGGCATGATAGGGGAACAAGAATCCTGTTCCTATTTGAGCTTTCTAACTGAACAGAAGTTCTAGTGTGAGCTTTGCCTAAATACACTGCTTGAAACCTACCTGGTGACTTGAGCAAAAGAGAAGAACAAGTATATAATCTATGACAGCTTGTTTCATAAGAGTATTTGATAATCTGATTCTACAAATAGTCTCTCTGAAACAAATGCCTAATTTCTGTATCTCAAAGACAAAAAAAAAAATCCAAAACATTGCAGTGTCTGATACATTTTTCAGCAGATCAAACACCAAGTCTTCTGTTGAGAAAGACGTCTCCAAAGAGCTACTCATGGCTTCTACATGCTGAACAAGGGATTATCCATGGCTAGTAGGACAAACATGGTGAAAGAGTGTATTTCCAGCTATGCTTAAGGCTTAGGAGTATCTTTTTTTTTGTTTCAGTTTTAAGTAACTTTGCAAAATGAAGGACAGCTATCCTAATAATTAGCCCTTTTTTTTTTTTAAGCTTATGAAGTTGCCTTAGACTTTTTTTTATTATATACCCCTAGCCAAGGATGATCTGGACTCCTTTCCCAAAGTAAGGGACTTAAAAAACACAGTTCACTTTTTTATCCATCACTACTGCTGCAGAACTACTCCTCTTTTGAATAGTTAGAACACTTGCCCAGGAAATCAGAGATGTGTTCAATTTCCTTTTCAGCTTCATCTCCTACTTCACAAGGTCATGCTCACTCTGGTGGATTACAGAACAAGACAGACTAAAAAGGAAAAGAGAAAATGGAATGCTTCTCTTGTGTTAGTTCACTGTGCAGGCAGAAATGCAGGATTTATGAAGAGAAGATCAAATAAATGTAAGCCTAAACATCTGGTTATAATTCTAAAACCCCATAGGTTGAACTTAGGTCTCTCTTCTCTCACGTAGGAAGTGAGTGCTTTAATAACCACGCTGAGACATAAAAGTGTGTGTGACCTTTGCTGTGCATTAATTGTTTCTATTAATATGGGTAGACTTCTATGACTTGGGATGTAACTAGAATTAGATCTAAGTGGCTCTGGAAGTTTTAGTTCATGACGGAAAATACTTTTGAGTGCTTGCAAGGGAGCCTGCCTGTAGAGCAATCTGTATAAAATAGAAACTTTTTTTTTTTTTTTTTTTTTTGCAAACACCTGGGTTAAGTCACTGGTCCATTAGTAAAGCAGTATCTCCACACGAGAGGTAGGTCCAGTTCTTAAAGAAGGATAGGTTGCTAAAATACATGCACTTTGGGGCTTTGTTGCTTTCAATTCTGTATTCAAAGGGCAGCAGCATTTTGAATGCCAATGCAGATGTCATCACTAACAGGATAAGCATTTTGAGTGGCACTCAGTGAATGATTGACATTGGGTACACAGCAAGTTCTTATTCTGTCAGAATCTGGCATGTTTCTAGGTGTCACAGTTAATCCACTGCCAGTTATTTGACAGGATTGTACTTAGTGCCGGATGCCAATCTCCAAAATGTTCATGATTAAGGCTGCATACAAATGCTACTTATTCAATTGAATAAACAACAGTTCCAATCGTACAAGAAAAGGTGGACTCTCCATACAAATGTATTATTTCCTCACAAAGTAGTTAATCACAGGATAACATGAGATACCAAGGTGTTTGTGCTGAGTATGCGAATTGGCAATCACCAACCCTTCAGGGTTGACACCTGCCTTTGTGGGGTGTAATGTCACCAGAAGAGCTCTTCAGACATAGCAAGGAATCAGTAACTGCCCTGGCAGCACAAAAGTAAAAGCATGCTAAGTTCTCAATATCTTGGCCAGCACAGAGAGTGTTAGGACCCTGGAATTTTCTTTGGGATTTTTGGTGCTCCCACAAGTTCAACAGCTGAAATCTGATCTTTCAACTAGCCCTTGAGCACCTGCCATGTAAGAAGTGATGGACAAGAGGAAAAGATAGGGATGGCATCCTGCCTTCCCTCCCCCTGGTTCAGGTTTCCTGGATGTATGCATTGTGCTGCACAAACATTTCTTCCATGTTTCTACAGCTGGCAGGACTAAAACAAGCCTGTGTAAACACACCAGAAATGTGAGTCAAAAGAAGTATGGAATACTTAAAACCTTCTTTCTGTATAAGCACAAACAGCTTTTTTAAGGTAACTGTAGAAACTTTGGTCAATGGTTTCCAAGACAGCAAAGCAGACAAGTCAAACTAAACAGATACATGGAGAGCAGCTGAAAAAATGGGAATGCAAAAGGACAAGAAAGAACATATTGAGGCATAAAATGATCATCAGAGAGTAGAAAATGGAAAGGAGAAGGTGAAAATAAAGACAGTAATGATACAAATGGAAACTTCTGACAGTGAAGATGAAACTCTCTAGAAAGACATTTTTTACCTTACAAACAGATATTTTATTTATTCATTTTACCTCAATCTGTGGAAAAATAAACATTACATTACTCTTTGGCTTCTTTCTTCCTCATAAAGTATGCGGTCTCATTTGCCACTGGTTACTGGTTGTAGTACTTCCTAATCCTAGTACCAGATATAAGGTAAAATTGTAAGAGTGAAGACGTGGGTCTGTTTATTGACGGTCTCCGGTGGCAGCTATACTTCCACCCTTTAGCAAGCTACACTTGATCTTCTTAGACACTACACAGAGTAATTTTTAGTATATTCTGGTCAGAAACAGAAAAGTGTTGAAAAACCACATCCAGAACATGTCCATTGATTATCACCGTTAGCTTTTTTCCTTTCTCTTGTTTGTTCCCTGGCTGGGTGATTTTCACTTGTATAATACATCTTAAAAATGCAGTATTATTTCCAAAAGGAAAAACACAAGTTATAGGGTCAGATTAGTCAAATGTTTGATATACATATCAGTGGGCCAAGTACTGTGCTAAATGGAAGTCTTTTTGGTATATGAATATTTAATATACTAGCCCAGAAAAAAAGGGAACAGAGTTTATACATATATGCAGCCAAAAAATTATTGTTAATTTAATGCTGTAACAGCCTAACAGACAAAGTTAACATATAAAATTCTTACCAAAATACAGACAAAATTATTATACATAAACTTCCTGGTACTTGTGCATTGTAATCAGTGTTGCTTCTAACCTTGTTATGTCCCTCCAGGTCCTAAGATTTATGGTCTCTCTCTTCCTGAAGAACAAGAAGTGACAGTCACTATGAGCCATCAACATCCTGAGGACTTCAGTGTAGGGAGTTTAATATTCAGAGTTGAAGCTACTTCCTCTTAGTCTTAAGATGTTTGGGTGTATTTTTAAAATTTGTTACTCCTGATTGATTCCCTCTAGTTGCTCCCAGCTGAGTCCAAGAGTGGTCCCACAGCCTTCACAGGCTCAGCCACCCCAGAGGCTCTTTTAGACAGCAATTATGGAAAAAAGTGTTCTGAACCTTCCCACAGAGGCACTGGCAGGGGAGGCAAGAGGTCCTAAGGGAGGAGCTGAAACCAGCTCAGCTCAGCCAAGTTCCAGTCAAGGTAAGCCCCTCAGCACAGGGCAGAGCCTTTCTTCAGTTCTTCTGTCAGAGACAGCCTAAATTGGCGGGTTTCATGACACTGATGGATTTGTCCTTTCCCCTGCCTGCCAGGTGTGGCTGCAGCAGGTCAGTGTGGGGCTGTGCACTGGCTGGCAACACGTGTGTGCATACCAACACACACACACTTTAAGACTTGGAGACAAGCCACACAGATCAATACAGAGCATTGTTGTCTCAGGTACCCACATAATCACATGAAGTACTGACACAGGTAGGAAGAAAACTTTATCCATAGTTAAAAGTCTTACATTTACATTTAATATAATCCCTAACTTCCTTTGAAAATAACTCCTTTTATATTGCAATGCATTCTGAAGAGACTTCCTTTAGTTGCCTCACCTTGGTGTGAAAAATTAGAAGTAGTCATTTCAGGTATGCTTTATTTTCATTGATAAGACAACCAGAATTTGGTCACTTGTACTACTTCTGATATTTGGTGCTCATTGTATTTACTGCAATTATATTTTAATCAGATAATCTAACACTAACAATGCCAAAATCATGTTTCTTGAGCTACTGCAGAAAACCCACAAACTGAAATACGGGATTTAGACATAAGAAGAAAAAGGAGGGAAAATAGTGTGAGGTTGGTTGTCCTGGAAGACTGTGGAGTACCTCACCTTTGAAATACTCAAAATCTGATTGGGCACTGCCCTGAGGAACTTGCTGTAGTGGACACCGCTTTGAGCAGAGAGGTTGGACTATGAGCTCTGGAGGTCTCCTCTGACCTCAACCACAATGTGAAGATGCAGAAGTGCCACAAGGGAATTAAAATTTGAAATCTCTGTGCCCATTTTTTCACTTGAAGGAAGGCATTGATATCACCATTGAATCTTGCTTCCAGGTAGTTAGTTTTGAAACCTAAATTAAGACTGCCTTCATCATTTTTTCTGCAAGACTGCATTCCTTTGTATTTTCTGATTCTCCCATAGCTCATGAGCATACAGATCTTTTATGACATCACATTTGTTATTTTAATATTCTTTACTTTCTTACACAGTCAGAGGATCCATTTATCATTACTACTTTAGCACTGCAAGTTTGTGGCTCTCAGACATTTGACTCTGAGTGCTCATTCTAGCTTGCAGAGACAGTCTTCTGTATTTAAAACAAAGAACCACAGTATTCAGCACATTCAATAAATGCAACACAGAAACAATCCCTATTCTGGGAGCTTAATGCTTAGCTGGACAGCTGAGTGATATTGACAACATACCTAACAGGCTTGTTAGAAATAGTTGCATAAAGTTGCAAGTTCTGTGTTTTTTTGCTAAACATGCCCAAACTTGACTAAAAACAGCTGTAATGACTGGGAAGAACTTTTTCTTTTAGAAAATGTGCTTTATAGGTCATTTAAGTTCTTTAATTTAGAAGTCATCAAGATGTCAAGCTGGGGTAATTTGACTTGTCCCACTTTTTAGAACACTCATTTTCTAAATACAGGTTTGTTGGTGTGAGGCTTGTTTGAAATAGAGTGACCAGGACATGATAGTCTGGGTGTATGCCAGACTGACCATAACTGAGAAATTCTTTACAGTGACATTTTAGATCCTACTGAAGAACAAGGTTCTGTGATCATGATTAAATTAATGGAAAACACTGACTCAAAGGGAGTTCTGGTAAAATTGGATTTTACAGGAAATTAAATCACTTAGGAGGACACTAAAATGTGCTTTTGTAGGATTCTACACTATTCAAGAGTTTACTCAGCTAACTACATCATTCTCATTTATAAATGAATTGTCTTTGGGACAACCATGTATGTAAGCAACATGATTATCATAACTAAGTGACTGTTGAGATAAAGGAACTGGGTTTTTTGGTATGTAAAGATCAATGGGTGACATTTGATCCTGTAAAGAGGTTCAGATCAAAATTTTGATCTAAGAGATGTAGATAATGGATCTGGAATTAGATAAATCCTTAAAGGCTGCCAGTTCACATGAAACCAATATTACCTAATTTTTGAATCCACTTGGACTCAAAAGTGACAAATGTTTTAAGAAAGTCTTGTCTACTCCCTTTCAGATTTGTTGAAATACAAGAAAAAAATACTTCATTTAAAAAATCACCCAATCTTCACATTAAATAATCTCTTTGAGGTATCTCTTTTAAGTGTTAGCTAAAATATTAAACATTAAAACACTTTAGATTAATTCGCCTTATCCTTTAAGCATCATGGGATTTTGATCAAGTTGTGTCTTTAACAGCTAACATCCCTTTTTTCTTTTGCAGTGGTTTAAATTTAACTTTCAGTTTAAGTTCACTAGGAAAAAAGAAGAATATTATCAAAACCTTTAAACATAATTTTTTGTTTATTTTTATTACTTTTTATTATTATTATGTTTATTACTATTTATTATATTAATAGTTATGTAAACTTCTAACTGGCAACACTTTCATGCAAGCAAGGGGCAGAACTGCTTTGATCTTGTTCTGTTTGGGGGTTTTTTTAATGTTGTTTGTCTGAATATTTGAAAAGGTGCTGATGAAATCTGCAGGCCAAGTTATTTGCATGGCTAATAGGTTTAAATTTGATGCCATAGCATTGATGGATGATCATTTTCAAACATCTATCATGTATGTAATGGTAAATGTCAAGCAGTACTTATTAAGAAAAGATCTTTCTCCTGAGAATTATTATGATTTTGAGAAGAAGAAAACCAAAATAAAGTATAGCAGACATGTCACCAATGAAAAATTACTCTGTTTCTGAAGATACATGTTAAACAGGCCCACATTTTCCATTTTATGACTATATTGTCTAGGAGAGACATTTAAATTTCTTCCAGTTGCTATGTGAATTTATTGACAGTCACATTTTATATATAAAATGGAACTTCACATAGCTTATAAATAATTAATACATGAATAAAACATCAATAATAAACATTAATTCAGTTAATATTTTTATAGTCTGACAAGAAAATAGGTGTTCATTAGGTTTTATAATAATGCAGCTTTGACATTATTAGTAAACCTATGCTACTTCTGTTTGCAATACCTTTTTAATTTTTATTAATAAACAGAATACAAGAGGAAATAATGCCTAATTATTTGTACTATAGATTAATTAATCTCAATGTTTTCCAGATTAATATACCACTATGTGAGGTATTGCACAAATCCAAGCAGACATCCTCACCCAGAGCATTGGTATTTTTCCACACCAATTTTAATATCTATTTATTGTTCCTGAGAAGTCACATAATGAAATCCAATGTTTATTAAATCCATTAAACTTCAGAAGGACTATTTGTTTATAAAGTTTTGCATAAACCCTTGCAAGAAAGGTGTAGAAAATGAGACTTGACAGAAGCACAAGCTATGTGTTGATATGTTTGGAAGAGTGTGACCACAGAACAGATACTGGTATTCCCCAACTGTTTTATTATGCTCAATACTGTTCAGATTCTGGTGGCATAAATGTGGTACTGAGAGTGTTATATTGTATTTTCATGGCAAGGTTCTGGTAGTGGGTCAGCTATAGGGGTTGTTTCTGTAAGAATCTACTAGAAGCTTCCCACATGTCTAATGGAACCAGTGTCAGTCACCTCCAAGACGGATCTGCTGCTGGCCAAGGCTGAGACAATCAGCGATGGTGGCATCGCCTCTGGGATAGCACAGCTAAGACAGGGAGGAAACAACAGGTCCTTCCAGGGAGACAAGAAACAGTGTGTCAGAGAAACAGGCCTGCAGGCACCCCCATCAGTGCCGGAAGGAGGCAGAGGAGGTGCTCCAGGCACCAGAGCTGAGATTCCCCTGCAGCCCAAGGTGCAGCTCATGGTGGGGCAGCTGTGCCCCTGCAGCCCATGGAGAACCATGGGGGAGCAGAGATCCACCTGCAGCCCAAACACCAGAGCAGCTGGATGCATCCAAAGGGGGCTGTGACTCTACACTGAAGCAGGTTCTTTGCAGGACCTGTGGATCCATGAAAAGAGGAGTCCAGGCTAGAGCAGGTTTGTTGGTAGGACTTGTTACCCCATGGGAGTCTTGTGCTGGAGCAGTCTGTTCCTGAAGGGCAGCACTCCATGAAAGACACATGCTGGATCTGTTTGTGATCTGCAGCCTGTGGGAAAGATCACATGAGCAGTGTTGGAGAAGTTTGTGGAGAATAGTCTCCCATGGAAGGGAACCCCATGCTGGAGCAGAGGAAGAATGTGAGGAGTCTTCTCCATGAGGAGGAAGGAGTAGCAAAAACAATGTGTGTGATGAGTTGACTGCAGTTCCCATTCCCCATCCCTCTGTCAGGAGGAGATAGAGAAAACCAGGAGGGAAGCTGAGCCTTGGAAGAAAGGAGTAGGGGAGAAAGGTGTTTCTATAATTTGGTTTAATTTCTCATTATCTTACTCTGATTACATTGGTTCTAAATTAAACTAATTTCCCCATGTCACATCAGTCTTTCCATCATGGTAATCCTGTCTTAATCTCAAACCATGAGCCTTTAATTATATTTTCTCTCCCTGGCAATCTAAAGAAGAGGAGTTATAAAATATTTTTAGTGGACACCTAGCATCCAGACAGGATTAACATAGCACCTATTAGCTAAATCAGATAGATTCTATATCTCATATAATTATTTGTACAAATAAGTTCATATAGGAGATATTAAAAACTACTGCAGTGGGTGCCAATTTTATTTTAAAAAATCTTTCTGTTATTTAAAATATAAAGACCTGGTGAAGGAAATGAGAAAACTCACATCTGAGCTGGTAGTACTTGATCACACTAACTTCTGAGTAAAAAAATTAATAAAAAAGGTGTAACGCCTTTTAACAAAGTTGAAAAAACCTCCAGAATTTAGCTAATTTCCAACTGTCAGGACCTTACAACTAGCAGCAGTGGATGTTAGTCATTAATCTAATTGTGGTGTTCAAATGAGATTGTTATTGTAACTGAATGGGTACCACCATCCCTGAACAGATAGACATGGGACAAGTCCTAATACACTATACTTTGAATGAAATGGAGAAAAATCTTGAAATTTCTGTTTTAGCATTGTGACAATTAGAAAGGAAAAGGATGAACATTTGCAACATGTTAAAAGGTATGTCAAGGATCACCCTTTATACCTGGTAGGTTGCCTGCATCGCTGTGGCGGTTTCAGTTCGAAACCAGGCAGAAACACCAATTCGTGTAGTGGTTTAGGTTCACCAGTTTGAAATGTCCCAGCCAATGCACTAAATAGTGGGGTGGTTACAGTGCTGGCCTACTACAAGTGTACCAACTAGGATGTACTTACTCATTTCCTGCTCTGAGATGGGATTAGGAGGAAGGCAGATCAGGCTCAAAACTTTAAGAGGGTATAAAGAAAGGTTTATTAACAGGAACTAAAATAAAAAATGAGAAAAACCAAAACAAACCCTTCAGAACCTTCCCCTCCTCCTCCAACCTTTTCTTTCCCACTGACAATGTAAAGAAACAAAACTCAATATTTTTAGTCAGTTTACCACCTTTAGAATAGTTTTTCATTAGTTCACTTGGGGAGAGAAGTCCCTCTTGCAAGTGTCATGGAGACTTTTCCACAAGAAAGCAGTTCTCTCGTGGCTTTAACTTCCACAAAAACAGTAGCCACCCCGGGGGAAATCTGCAGTCGTGGAACCCCTCGCATCTTCCCACAGCTTTTCCCACAGCTGTGTGTATGGGCCATGTCAACTTATGGGGNACAGCTGTGTGTATGGGCCATGTCAATTTATGGGGTATCAGTTTAAAGATGAACAATTCAAAAGCAAAGGTTCCCTTCATCTATCTTTAAGATTATCTTCATTACTGGGAGCAGAAGTCATCTCCCTTTTCTCTGGGGGCACAGAATCTTCATCACTCTTCTCTTTCGCTCGCTCTCTCTTTCTCAAACTTCTCACAGAATCACATAGAGGTGTTTGCTAAGCAAAATCTCCCTATACTTATTTCATGTGTTACAGGGAAAAAAAGTCTTTCTCCATAGCCTCACAAGAGGATTTCAGCCTCAAGATCAAGGTATGTCCTCATGCCTTCTATCAGGGACTCAGCTTCTTCATCGCTGACCTCAGTATCTCAGGTTGTTCCTCTACATGCTGGCATTTTTGTTCTTTTCTCTCACTCGAGGGAGGATCGAAGCACTGAAAAAGTTAACATCTCGCCCAGGGCCTGCAGATGGCCGTGTGACCCCGGCGGGCTCCGGGAGCTGCGGCCAGAGTCAGGATCAGCCACGCTGCGGGGAAGGGCCAGGATCTCAGCAGCTTGGAACAAAGGGAGCACGGCTGGGGCCGATGGCTTCTCCTTTCCCCCCCCTGCCCAATGGGGTGGGTCTCCCTACAGTGGTCAAATCTTGGCCAAGCCGGCCTGGGATGGGCCTGCTCCCGGGGCTCTGCGGCCTCTGGCCGGGCCCGGGCTGGCAGCGGCAGAGGCGGGCGGGGACCAGGGCTAAGATGTCAGCGATCGCAGCTGCAGCCACAGCCCGGCCCTGGTTTCTCTCTCTGCGGCCCCCTCCTCCTTCGCGGCAACCGATGGGGGAAGGAGGCCCGGCCCCGCAGCAGGAGCTGCCTGGCCCAACCCCTGTTACTTCCTTCCTGGCTGGAAATGAAAGAGCTTTTTCCCAGGCTTTCTCATTTTTAACATGGGTGTTCACAGAGGCGTATCAGCTTTCTCAGTGGTGTAACAGATTGCCAATTCTCAAAAGTAATCACTGATTGGCTGTTTCCATCAGACACGGAGGAATCCGCCAAGAGCCTCCCTCTGCACCATCTCTAGAAGTGCCCCCTGTGCAAAACCACCACAATCTCAGGACAGTCTTAGGAACCAAACGGTATTTGTTCCTCATGGGGAATCCTGGTTCCCTCCCCAGCTGCAACTCCCAAGTGCCCTTAAACCAGACATATTCCCTCATGATGTCACCCGGACTATGAGAAGGACTCAAGGAGAAAGCTGAGCCCTTTGAATCTCTCAGTCAGATAAGAATTTGGTAAACATCAGGGAAAAGGCGAGCTTGTAAAACAGTTTGATTTTAATTTATATTGGCTCAGAGACAAGAGGGTTGGAAACAAAATACCAGAGCAATTATATGTTCTTTTGAAAGAGAAATTGAGATGCATAAAATTGCCATAATTATCTTCACTGACTCAACGTATTTTAAATTCATTATTTTTTGCAGTTTATCATATGAGTTCAAATGTGAAATGACATTATCACTAACTGAACATTATTGAGGTTAGATGGTAGAAATTTATTCTTTTCTTTAATGTCACTTTTTTTAATTGATTATTAAAGGTATCTCTCAAAGTATGTATAAACTATTTGTAATCAAAGTGCTTGTCAAAAAAAACAAAAGCCAGAGAAAAACAAAACTACAATTTAAAAATAGAATTATCTTTATCAATTTCTTAATTCAAAGCAGCAATAGATATAATCATAAAGTAAACATGCACAGGATTAATATTGAATGTAATTCTGTACTTACTGTAAGATCTCTTATTCTGCGCTTGCAAAAAAAAGGGCATCACCATAATGATGCAAACAGACACCAGACCATTGTGACTTGAAATACACAGGAGTTGTTATACCTCATAACTCATGTAAAAGATTCTTTAAAGAATCTTCTTCATTTTATTCTTCAAAATGTGTTATCCCTCCTTTCCTTGCTGCTTATTATCTCATGAATTATATTTGTCTGCAAGAGACAGGTAGAGAAAGGGGAGTGATCACGAAAGGCAGGGAAGGGGGGAATCTATTGTCGTATAAAAGCAAGATTTTAACTTTTTTCCTTACATAAAAGTAGGGACAATAAACCCCCCCAAACCCCCCAATATATAAACAAACAACCCCTCCTCCCTCCCAAAACCCCCAAGCTCAAACAGACCCCAAACACTTAATCTCAGCAGTTACCCTGGGGGTAATTATTTACCATCTTTCTGTGGCACTTACTTTACTGAGGCGCACTTTTTTATTCCTTTTTAAATTTATAATGAAAATCTGTGAAAATTCTAGTTGTGAAACATTAGCTGCCATTTCGAACCTGGGAAATACATGACTTAATCTTTTGTATTTGTTTAAATAAGGTGTCCACATATCATTGCTTTCCCAGTAGTAAACATGTTCTTCCTGCCAGTTTTGAGGTTGCATATGCCTTTGTTACTGTGACCTGGCAGTAATGAGAAGCTGTTATTTATAAAGGCAATTAGAAATGACCAAGAGACCCATTCAGTTGCAATGTAGTAAAATTACTCAACATGAGTAGTTGGCCTAACAGGAACATAAGACTGTAAGAAATATTTGCAAATAATGTTTTTATTTCTTGATGCCATAAAATAAAAGGAAAAAAACCCATGAAATTTAATTTTTTTTCTGTCTATAAACACTAGATGGAGAATTAGGGTGTTATTCAAGTCAAATAAAGTACTGTTTGAACTGGTAAATAAATGGTGTCAAAAAGCACATATATTTGTCTCTCTTTGAATTAAACTGAAAATAATACCTGCATAAATACTCTAATTAAACTTGTGATAACTGGACATCAAACGGCTGTGATTTTTGTCTTGGAAAGGCCATTTCTTTAAAAATTGAAATTCTGAAGCCTGAACACTGTATTATATTCTAGGTACAATGGCTTCTGCTGAAGTCAGAATTATGAAAAGGCATGACTGTAGTATTCACAACATGCTATACTTAACTGAAAGATTGCAAATGAATTTTAAATGTGATAACATTTAATGAATTACTCTACAATAAGTAGTTCATGTACTGATATGCTCCAGCCCTGGATTTGAGCTAAAATACAGTAGGAAACCAAGGGAAGTGATACCCTGCTCGGTGCTGGTGAGACACAGCTGGACCACCATCTCCAGTGCTGCACTCCCCAGTATGGCAGAGATCAGTAATACCGATTTATAAATTCTAGATGAAACATTAAACTTATATCAAGGACAAGGTAATATTTTAGAGAAATAGTTTGTAACTTTTCTAAATGCAGTAGCAATTTGTTTAAACACTACCATAAAATACTTAATTTTAATTATTTATGAAAATAAGAAGCAGAAGAATTAGATCAAATCAGTAAATTAATATACAGCAGGAAATTTATTTTAGAAAGGAAATATATTTAAGTAACATACAATTTTAAATTATCAGAACTTGTTACACATGTTGCCAAACACACAATTTGTCACTTGTTTGGCATAGACTAGGCTGTTATTTGCACAACATAAACAGAAACCTGCACTGGCATTTCACCAAACTGAACTGAAACATGTTGTATGATATATGGCATAGCTTTCTCCAAGTGTCATCTAATTTTCTCTTCTGATACTCTTTCCTGAACCACAGAATACATTCCCATGCCTTAAGAATACATTTGAATTTACTTCCTAGTTTTTGGTTTTAGGTCACTATAGATAACAGCTTAATGAACCTCATTTTTAAGAATAAATGGGAGTTTCTAGTCTGACTGCTTAGAGGTTTTTGCTCTTTACTGAACTAATTTAGAGCTGTGAAGAAAAAGAAAATCAAGAGATTCAAAGGATAGGAGTAAGTTAAAGCAATCATGAACCTTCTAAGGAAGAAAGAAAACTGGATTTCATAATAAAGAACAGGGAAAATTAATCAAAACCTGGAAGTATTTTCCAGCATATTTTCCACCTTGAGTTGAAGATTAATCTCTGTATAATACCGCCAGAGTATTATGCACACTGTACACCAACTATTGCCTTTGAAAAATATGTAGAAGTAGAAAATAATGAATTTGAAGGCTGTCATATTATGTCTGCAGGTGACTGGAAATCTGAAAGCAGAATGAAAAAATTTACATTAGTAGATTTTTCTCTGACAAGATAAATTAGTTACTTCATATTCCTTTCTTAAAAATTTATCTTTAGTACTCAAAAAAGAATTTCCATTTGCAGAAATAACTATGTAATTAAATAGTAGTTAAATCAATTCATTAATTTGCCAAATGCCACATCACTGTCTTGGTCTTCCCAAAGAGCAAGTTCTGCATAAAACAGCAAGTGAAGTGAAGCATCAGAGATACAGAAGATGCACAGGGCATCTAAAGGATCTCCTCATAATCCATTAATTATTAAATTATCTTCTTACTCTGCAGAGTAAGTGAAAAAATTAATTCAATCCTTCTCCCAGTAAAAAAGAAGCAAATAAATAGTAACAAATTTCTGGGTTTAGTTTTGGTTCTGTTTTATTTGTTGTTCTTTTGGAGGTTTTCTAGAAGGCAAAACAAAGATCCTCAAAGTATATATCCCAGAAAATTCAATAGAAAACTCAGTAAATATGTTTATACTTATGAAATATTTGGACCTCCTACTGGTATCCATGAGTGGCTTTAATGGTGGAAGATTAGCATATGTAATTCCGACACCATTGAAAACAATGAAAATACTTCCATGAGTGCCAGGGGGTAAAGATTTCCCATTTAAATTATTCACACTCCTTCAAGTTACCCTGGAACTAAAACTTAATACCTGCATATAATGTTAATTCTTTCTTTTTAAATTTTAATTGTGTTTAATTTTCCTTGATTTATATACTGTCAAAAACTTTGAAGTTTTAAACATCTTAGTAAAATCAATTTTTATTCCATACTGTTACCAAATATTCATGTTCTGAGATAGATTCCTAGAGAATAAAAATCTGTTGAACTACATAGGGCTTCTCCTACAAGGTATGTTTATGTTATAGGAATGTTTCTGAAATTGAATATTTTCCATCTTGAATACAGTTAAAAAGCTATTTTTGGGTCTAAAAATATCCATAAAGAGGAAATTAAATATAAAGATATGATTTTTACAAATTAAGAGTGGTACTACTGCTACTGCTACTATCACTGGTCATAATTGCAGTAGCAGTAATAGTAGTAGCAGTAGTAGTAGTAGTGATACTTTTATTCATGATTAAAAAATTGAAAACTATGGAATAGTAAAACAATACAACTAGTTCCAATGGAAAACACATTAAATTTTATAGAAGTATGAAGTAATTCACTTGATGATACATATTGTCCTTAGTCTTCTGCTCGAGCAGTAAACATAACTTTGAAATTTTTCCTCTCTGTGCAGTAGTATTTTATTTCAACGGCCCCCACAGTCTTTGTGTGAATAATTCATAATCTCCATTAGTAGCCATTAAGTAATATTATTCTGTAGGATAACATTCACTAACAACTTTTTGTACACTGTAGCATGTTTGAGATGGAAAATCAGTTTTAAACATAGCCTCTCTGAATAACTACAACATTTCGTCTCACAAACAACAATGCTAAAATTCTGAATATTATTAAAAATAAATATCACTGATGAATAACTGCTAACATTATAATAAGAAGATCATGGAAAAAAAAGAAAATATCTTTAAAGTTATATCTTTAGGTATCATTTTCCATCTAGTTTAGCCTTCACACACAGCCAACCATCTTATGTGTAAGCTGCATGTACTGTGTAAATAAAAACCAAAAGATCAAAGAATAGACCAACTAATGAATGTTAAGCCAATTTTGTGCCAGAAATGTGGTGGAACAGCACCATCTGCAGGTGTGTTACCATAAAGCTGATGTTCTTCGGGTAGTTAAACTGCTTTAATGTCATCTGTCCTTTGCTGGTACAGATTTGGTCTTTGTGTCAGGGGCAAACCCAACAGCCAGTGAAGACATGGATTATTTTGCAGACAAAATGCTAGCCATAATGGAATGTTAGCATAACATAGAAGTACAAAACCAAATCCCTTTTTTTGGCAAATATTTCATTTGAAAGGACTCTCCAGTGGGAGGCCTTTTGTTCTTAAGAACAGAACAGATCTATCTGTTTAGACATATATTTTGTATAGGTATGTCTTATATGCTGTTACTTGATCTATATAATTTTTCTGGGTGTTGCAAACGCTTTTTTTTATCTTTGTAAAATATGGTTTTGAATCAGATCAGAAAAGTTCAATATAATGCCATGTAACATGCTTAGGATTTGCAAAAAAATGCTTTATATTGTATCAATTAAAAGTATCACTGCCATTTAAAAGTAAAAAATTGCGTGTTACTTCCACTAGAAAGCTGGATGTCCTTAAAGAACATATTTTTGCTTCACTTTCTTCTACCTTCACACCCTCCAATACATTGTAGGTGTTTGGAGTTGAAACACTACCTCTTTTGAAAAATAGCCAAATGGTTGTGTGGAAAATTTTGGAGAGGAAGGGTTTGGAAAATGTGCCACCATTTGTGCAAGGATTATTTTTTTTTCTCTACATTTTTAAGGAACTCTGAGAACTTTTGTGTTTTCCAAGATAATGTAGTTAGCAGTAATAAACCTTGAATACTAATCATAGATATTCAAAAGATGTGAATAATTATTTCTTTAATTGTTATAGTGCAGAGTTTTCCATGAAAGTTCAAAGACATTCAGAAAAAAAGTAGTGATATCGCTACATCCTGGGTCTGTGTACTTCTATGTAGATTTAAAGCTGTAAATATTAAATTTATACATTTATATCAGAGAATATTCTTCTGAATATTCTGTATTGAATATATGTTTTAAAATAAAGAACAAGCCTCTTACCTAGTTACTCTAGATTGTGTATCATGGTGTTTGTAAATGCAGAACTGTTTTCTGACATATTTGTCTAAGACTTCCAGGAAGAGAAAAAGCACTTCTATGAACAGGTGTAAGAAAACATGCAGCTGGGACATTTTTCAGAGGAGTTGAGTTTTTTTGTTGAAAAATATTAACCCATTAAAATGGAAACCATGGCTATAAATACATAGGGTGGGAGACAGTTCAACTGAGGAAGCTCATTACTGATGGCATCTCTAATATATATTGCTGTAGTTCTGAAGCATAAAACATCTCTTTCTTCCTCTATCAGCATTCTATTTCTCCATCTGTCTCCTCTCCATTTCTTCCCCTTAATCACTTTGTTGGCAGGATTTCCTATCATCTACTATTCTACCCACTACTGTGCCTGTTTTAATATTTACAATTAAACCTTCACACCAAAACATCTCATTTCAAAAACAGAGGCAGGCAAGCAGAGAGACAAAAAAGGAAAGAGAATAATACTCTGGTAGTTCGGGCATTCTGTAATTATTCAAAAAGAAAGGGTTCTAACAAGTGAGGGGAAGAGGAAATTCAGGTTCTTTCTGTTTAAAAAATTCAGGTCACTTCCAGGACTGCTTCAGAAAAGGAATGTCTCAATATCCTCTGTGTACATACAGCTGATGTCATCTTAAGTGTCCATGTGCAATGTGCAACACTTGAAATCAGGAGAAGATTCATGGGAAGGGCAAAACCTTTTTCATTGCAGCTCTGATAGGAAAAAACAAAAAATTATTTTATTGTTTTGTTTTTGGTAAAACTACCAAAACATGGTCAATATATTGAGGTGTCAAGATTCAAATAAACATTAAACTTGAAAGTAGTTTGCTTTTTTTTTTTTTAGTTATTACATTACTGCATGTCCCCCCCGCCTTTTATTCTGAATTTTTTACCTTTTCTCCAATTGAAGCAATT
The DNA here is from genome assembly GCA_013398275.1 of Promerops cafer. Lineage (NCBI taxonomy): Eukaryota > Metazoa > Chordata > Aves > Passeriformes > Nectariniidae > Promerops > Promerops cafer. Next base: position 135,522 of record VZSE01001598.1, on the reverse strand, counting down.
TGTCTGAAGATATAAATTCAATGTTGCTCTTGTATGGCGTTTTCAACATCCCCTGATGGAGACTTTAAAAATACTTCTTCGCTCTTTATTAAGAGAAGAATTTAAATAAGAAGTTCTTGTACAGAAGTATTCTTTTGCATCATAGTCTTTAATTTTTAATTTCAAAATGAGAATAAATCCTTGCAATCTTGAGCTATATTTTATTAGGAAACAAAGTGGTGCAGCAAATAACCCAGACTTAAGAGAGAAAAAAGACAAAAATAGTTTCAAATAATGATAATCAATGCTTGGGTATTTATGTTCATTTACTTTCTTTCTGATTACAAATTTAAAGAATATTAAAAAATTTTGATACTTTTCAATTTTAATTAATTTTTAAAATTCTATTTTTATATTTTTAATTTTAAAACTGTCCTTTACAAACTAGCTTTAATTGTTTATCATTTATTTTATCACTTATAAATTCTTTTTGATAAACACTTGGATTTCAAAGCAGGAAAAACTTTTGTGTTAGAATGCATCACACTCAATATCAGAACATTTGCTGCATGCAAGATTACTTTCATATGTGGCTCAGAATTGACAGACTGCCTGATAGTCTGGAGGTATTGAATTTTCTATGTGTTTTGAAGTCAGAGGGGAAGTACAGGTAGCCAAAAAATCTGTATTGGGCCTGGAAAATCTGTGTTTCACCAGATTAATTTAAGACTGAATGTCACATAGTATTTCTTTCCACAGTTTCAAATTAGAAATGTAGGACCTGAAACTATTAATTTTCCAGTGCATATAATGCAGTCACAATGCCTTGCCTTTGCAGATGCTCTGTTGGTGGGGAAAAGAGGATAATGAATTTGTGTCCCTCACCACTATTTGCCAAAAAATGTGATAAATCCTTACGTGTGACTGTTCCACCAGTCCTTAGACCTGTTTTCTGTCCCACGGAACACACTGTGCAAAATCCCACAGAAAACAGAAGGCAGAAGGAAAAACACAAGGTTTAAGTCATGAGAGTTAATGGCTGTCAAAGTGCATGTAAATCATTATTCTCTGTAGGGAGGGAGTATTCAATTTCTATGTTTGTTTTTAATTAATATATTACAACAGACAGAGTAGGCAAGAATGGGATGATAAAGGAGATAAGGTAATGCTACCAATGAAGAAATTAAAACCAGGAAATGGAAGAGATACTGAGAGAAGCAAAGGACAATAGAGAAAAAAAGGGACATTTTTCGGTTCGGAACTATAGCAGTGTGTCAGAGATTGTATCAGTAATGAGTTTATACAACCTTGCTGAAAAAACTAAATGTTGTAGGCTAAAATATAAATTAGAAATTATTTTTGTAGACGTCTTTATCACATCATGAATCCCCAGCAAACTTTATGAGGTCTTTCCCTATATTGATGTTAAATGAAATTATTTGTATTGATCCTCATACAGCATTGCACCAGTGTCTTCACAAATTTGCATGTTCACTGTTTAACTAGTTTAACACCTTAACATAATTCTCTGTTTTAGATGACAGAACTTTGATAATTTTATAGCTGTAATTAAATCAGAACAATTTTGCTCCAAGCCTGACAAGAGAAAATGCCAACAATTTAGTTAAAATTACTGGAATAAGGGCTAGAGTGAATTACTTGCTAGTTCAAAGGTTAAAACAAAAAAAGCATATTGGGGAAGGATGGAGAGATGGTGAGGAAAGACAAGAATATCATACATGTATCTGTGTGCATAGATAAACAAATAGAAAATATCTTCTGCAAAAATGCACATGTGTAGGCATGCTCACACACATGTATTTGTGTAAACATATTGGTGGCTGCTTTCATGCCTTACCCTTGTCAAAAGTCCTCTTGAAGAACATTCTTCCAGAGAAGAATATGGATGTAGACACTGGCTGAATCAAATACACTAGGCTCTCTGGAAGGGCATCTGCCCCCAAACTGGTCATGTTAAAGACAAAGATGACCATCAACTGCATTAAGCAGTCATTGGTACTTTGCCAAGAAACTCTTAAACAATGAAATAGTCGGCTTGAAAATCAAGATAGGAGAAACAGAAAGATCCATTAGAGAGGAGAGACCTGGAGAGGGGAAGAGGATGGGCAAGGCAGGTGAGTGCTCCCTCTTAGTGCAGGCTGTGCAATTCTGCCTTCCCTGGGTCACCCTGGCGTGCAGCCCTGAGGACAAGGTGGTGGACACAGGTACCCCTGGAGCTGGAGTGTCCCACATCTGCCACATGGGATGCAAAGGGACACCCTCATGGCTCGGAGGGGATGGGGAGACTGCAGCCTATGGGTCCACTAAGAGCAAGAGGGGAAAGTGTGTGTGATTAGTAGTATGGGAGAGCAGGTAAATAGGCTATTTTAAACAATTAAAATATTCAATATTTTGCAACTGTCTAGCATTGCAGTTTATCTGCTGACATATATTTGGACTCTATAGGTCACTGATTGGCCACAGAGATGTCATTAAGAAATCAAGAAACCACTTTCATGCTGACTTGGTTTAAACAACACGAAATGAACAGAGCAGCACTATTTGGATTGGCAAGCCTTCAAAAAAGAAAACAAAACCTCAAACCAAAGAGTCTATCTCAACTGCAAGTTTTATCTCTGTGACACTCTGCTTAAGAAAGATATTAAACCCGAAAAATCATTGCATACAATAGAAAAGTCGAAGCAACTCTTGTAATATGACTGTCACAAAGCTGTTTGCTTGTGATAGAAACTCAGGCTTTAGTTCTAAATCTCAAGTTGCTTCGTTTTTGACTACAACTTATTCTACAGGTAATCCTGCAAGCAACAGACATAGCTTGTGCACCTGGATGTGCTGTGAAGAGTAATGTGCTTCCAGGGATACAAACAGGATGATACCCATATGTGAACATCCAGGACAGGATTATAAACAGTCTCAGTTTAATGAGTACTCTTGAGACTTGGATATTGCAGCTCCAGTCTCTCTGACCCGTGTCATTTACATAAAGAATCAGTTTTAAAATCAAAGGATGTGCCAAGCCCTGAAAAATATGCAATATCCAGAATTCTTTCTTTGAGAGAACACACTTGAATGAACACCTCTCAACCCATTATGTACAAGGGAAAAATTACAACTTTCACAAGTAAGTAAACTCTGCATAAAATATGGATAGAACCACTTTGACATTGGTACTAAGCCATTTTAATTTTCTATAGAGATCTTTATCCATTTGCAGCGTCAAATTCATAATTAAACACTATTTGCAATAAATTGTAAGTATACTTAAATATTTTTACTACATTTCAACTGGGAAACTAATGTTGTAATATATCTGACTCTAAGCAAAACTACAATAGATGATAATCTTACATTTTCATAAGGTACCAAATAGATTTCCAGAACTCTAAAATAATCAGATTTAGAAGAAGGCCGATGAAGATGAAACCATATTCTGTACTCTGTGAGGGCAAATAGAATTAAGTAATTTTTCACATTCAAAATAGTAGATTTTTATAATTGCAATAATTTCTACTATCTCATTTGAAGTTTGAGATTTTACCTACGCAGATATTTTGGTAATTTTTTATGTATTAGAAAAATTCTTGCTCTGCCTGATCCTGACTAAATCCATGGGAAATACAGAGCTTAAACAACCCAGATGTGCATTCATAAACCAGAATGTAAGTCAGTCACTTCACTGTGTCTAGTTACTTGGAAATATTTCCTCTAACATCAGATAATTTTCATTAGGACTGTCAATCTGTTTTGTAGTTTTTAATTCTTCCTGAGTTTTTTTTGCAAAAAAACCTGTATTTCTGAGGGTGTTTTGATATTATGAAACATACTACACCTTCTGTTGTATACTTTAGGTCATTTCCAGGGTACCTGAAGAGGCTGTTTCAAACTTCTTTATTTTCTATTTAAATATTTATGTGTGTGTGTGAGGCTGTATATAGGTTTGTGTGATTTCATTAAAAAATAGTGAAATTATATCTGGTATTATCAGAAGTTAATTATTGCTGAATTCAATTGTAGTTAATAATTTTTAAAATAATATTCCCTATTCCCTACTTAACTATCTAACCATTATGTTTTAGTGGGTATTTAATACTTGTGTAAGCTATTATATTTCTTCTGCTGTCTTGTTTTAATTCACTGTAAGGTTTTTCGTCTCCCCTTTTTAGGTGAACTTAATATTTGGCCTTACAATACTAAAGGCACTGGGAACATTTACATTGGCTTGAGTAAATGCATGACTGATGTTCAGAATCATAGAATCACAGAATGATTTGGGTTGGAAGGGACCTTGAAGATCATCTAGTTCCAAATTCATGATATGGATAGAGACAACTTCCACTAGATCAGCTTGCTCCAAGTCCCATCCAACCTGGCCCTGAACAGTTCCAGGAATAGGGCAGCCATAGCTTCTCTGGGAAACCTTTTTCTGGTGCCTTGCCACCCTCACAGCAAAGAATTTCTGCCTAATATTTTATCTAAATGTACTCTCATTCAGTTCCACCTCATTCTGTCACTACATATCCTTGTAAAAAATCCCTCTCCATCCTTCTTGTAGGTACCTTTCTTCTGTATACTGAAAGGCTGCTCTGAGGTACCCTCTGAGCCTTCTCTTCTTCAGGCTGAGCAATCACAACTCCCTCAGCCTCCCCTCATAGGCTCCAGACTCTGATTATCTTCATGGCCCTCCTCTGTATTCCCTCTGTTTTACTGAACTGGAACAAAAAGATGTTAGATTATGCTTTGATGGCAGTAAATAGATTTTAAGAATAATCACATTGAGAGTGTAGTTTTCTATTCCCAGAAGATGCACTGTAAAAAGAAGCCTGTTGGAAAACATTACTACCTCATGTGATAATAAGAGAGTTACTGGGGGTTTTCTGATTAGGTTGTTTTGGTTTGAATTTGTGTGTGTTTTGATTTGGTTTCATTTTTAATGTTTTGTAGTGGTGAATGTGAATCAGGAAAGCATCCTTCATCAAATCAATTTCTTCTGCCTACTTTGGTCTGGACTTGAATGCTTTATTCCCTTTCAAAGGTGCCTCTCTCCTGTGTTTGAATTGATTCTGCTACAAGACAGCTCTTCAAATCTCTCTCCAAAGATCTTTGCATTTAGGTCTCTGCATTTTGTTTCTGTCAGAGCATCATTGTTGTTTCATAGAAGCATTTAATTTTCCCCTTATAGCTCCCTTTTTTTTCTTTCTCATGTCTTCTCTTTTTCCTGAATTTATTTTTGAAAGCATCAAATATATCTTAAAAAAAAATACTTACTAATATATTTCTGTAGATTAATTAAAATGCTCCTAATAATTTTCTGTCTTGGAAAAGGCCTGGTTTTCCTTTGAATGGGCTATGAGAAACTGTCGTGTGGCTGGCTGGAGAGAAACAGACAATATCTAATCAGAGAGCTGTGTATAGATCCTTTAAATTTGGAAAGCAAAAATGTGTTTTCACCTGGCCTGATAGAATGGTTGTTTTATAGTAGTCTGTACAAGTAGGACAACATTATGAAGTTCTAAGCAAGTGCTGGTACTTTTCTTCTGCACTGTACTGTCTGAAAGAAGGGACAAACTTTAGGCTGATATGCTTACAAAGGTGGGGAAGTGAAAAACAACTGTGTTTTTCAAAAATTATCTTTGGGTAACCATAGTAACAACATTTTGGTACATCTTTACTACTGAAAATAGCAAAAGGAGGAACACTGAGAGATGGAAGTAAAAGAGCCTCATTGCTGGGAAACCTGCAGTCATGTCATTGGACTACCAGAGAGACTGAAGAGTGACAAAGAGACACTCAAGAATTTTACTTCAGATTTACAAGAAAAGCAAGGGGAGAGTGTCAAGGAAAGAGAAAACCTTAATTGCTGCCTTATTTTCTCTCCTGTGCTACTACAGCCTTCTCCAATGAACAAAATTAGCATATGGGTTATTTTATGGAAGCTTATATACACAGCTGTGCATAACTCACAAAAGTGTGGCAGATTGTATTTGCTATCAAACCAGCCAGCAATCAAATTTTCAGAGGGATTGCCTAAAATTGTTCAGGCAGAGAGAGTGAATATTTTATCATGTCCCATCCATTGGGAGTATATTTTAATATGCCTTGCTTAGGGGTTTATAGGTATATTTCCAAGAAAGACTTATTTATTTATCTTGATTCTTTTGAAATGTTTGTGTTATACATAAACATTTCTTCCACAAAAAGTGCCATCAGCAGTAGTGACAGTGTGTTGAGTGTATGTTGAAAGAAAAGCAAAACAGAACAAAACCTTGAAGTGCCATTACAGTTAAAAACTCCAGTTTATTCAATGTAAGGTAGCACAAAAATTCTTCAAGACTTCTACACACATCTTATTAAGGAGTCACATCTTTAGCAGTACATCTCTTCATAGCAAAGTGTTTCCACGATTCGGCTTAATTGGAAAAGCCTATTGATTTACTTGAAGCTGAACAGAGACTAATAGTCTGATTTCAGTTAGATACTAATAAATTTCTTTTTTTCTTTTTTTTTTTAATCAAAGTCAGAGACAACGTTAACCCATTATTCAGCATGCACTACACCTGTAGTTATGGTCAAAATATACTTAGGGATTAAAACTGCCTGTTAGTAGAGCAAAGTACAAGAACCACATATGCCACCTTTGAGATGATATAGTGAAATTTTGCTTAAAACTATACTCAAAGAGCCTATGCTCATTCAGATATATCAGCCCTTCACACAGACAGGTCTGCTAGGTCTGTAATACAGAACACGGAATCATGCTCTATGAGTGGCCTATCTTCGTCTTCATTTTTTAAATAAGCTCTTATTTATGCAATTAGAATTTTTTATTTACAAAATGCTTACCAATTTTCACTTGAATTTGTAGAGAATTTCACTGCACCATGCAGGCCAAGTGTTGAGCATCTCCAAGGGTACCTATCTAGCTCATCAACTGTGAGGGCAAGGTGCAACAGAAGGGGACTCTTATCATGGCACCTGACTTATTTACTCTTCCTGTAAGAACTTTAGTACAGTTCCTTAAAAAGTGTAAAGCCTCTTAAATTAGACACTTAAGATTTCAATCTCTCATTTAGTTACTTTAGACCAAGTATTTAATTGCATAATTAGACTTCTGAGTTGTCTGATATCAGAGTGTAGTGAGCAGAAAATAGACCAAAAAATATCCTCCTGGAAGACTATGTCACGTGTTTGTGACTTACAACATCAGCTGGGAAGTCTGATTAAGAACCCAGTTTCAGGCTGAAAACCAAGAATCACGAGGTGGCGCAAAACAAGTAAATCTTTTATTGGTGTTGGGAGGCAGCTCTACCCCTGCTTTGGGATAAGTCTTGCAGTCACTATCTATGCTTTTATTTGCACAGCTTCTGATCCAATGCTCTCACTGTTTTTCAAAGATGGTCAGGGCTTCAATAACTCTTGCACCTAGTAACCACAAATATGTCTCTCCACACCCCACCCTTAGTCATTAAAGTTAAGGATATTTTTTCTCCACTTCAGAAAATTTGACAATAACTTGTAACAGGGTGAGATTCACTGATTCAGCCAAGCTGAGTCCAGAATTCTAACTGTATTTTGCTTAACGATACATCATCTACAGGCTTTAGTTTCCTCTTGTGATTAGTTTTACTGCAGCAGTATTTATACTCTGGCATACAGACTGCCTTAGAGGATTCTTGCCATCTGTTGGCTTATTCACATGTGGAATTCTGCTTTGAATTGCATTTCATAATATTATAATACCCAAATGTGTATATTCTAAGCATATAACCAGAGTTGGATACATACATGAAAAAAAAATCATATATATATATATATATATATATGCATACACATTTCATTCATATATATGTGTATATAATACATGGTGTTTATATATATATCATATATAAATGCATACATGAAATTGATTTTGCATATAAATGCATTGTATTTATTAAGAGTTTAATTGTTTTTTTACCTATTAAAAATTACTTAATCCTGAGAGTAGTTCTCACTTACTGGAAAGATTAAGACTCTGATCATAAATGTCTTCTGATGAGGTCTTCCAGTTATGTTATAATTGGATTCAAATATAAATTATAAAATATAATTAGTCATCACTACATTAAAGATTTTATGGTAAAAGTCGGTATGAATACATTCCTTTGGTGTGAATTCACTGTGCTTCCCAATAAAAACAAATCTTGCTGTGTGAGCTTCTGGCTTTATCTACACAGCTCTGTACTGACATAATTCCTTTTGATTTGTGGAAACCCCAGCAGCCTGGGGTTCCAGCTTCTGGGGTGCAGCATGTCTGTAAGCATTTGCAAGAGTTTGTTGCTGATATTATGTTTTTCCACTGTAACACTAATGGGCAAAATCAATGTTTTTGTAGGTTTTTTCCCCCTGATTATTAGGCTAAAAGCATCATTCACATTTCTGGACTTTGATCTGGGACTGAATACAGGCTTTTCTTCATTTCCTTTACTGCAGCTTGGCAAGAGAGGTTTTCAGTAGATGGGACCAGCCTTTCTCTGGGCAGTATGACAAAACAAGACATCCAGACCATAGATTTTAGCTATTTTTTAAAACTCATCCCATGGTTTATTCAGGTAAATGTCTATATTTAAAATCAGATTCACTTATGCAACTTTGTACTGAAAAGAACAACTCTTCCATAAGTGTGCAGACAGGACAATAGAAAAACAAAAAACATCTTCAGAAACAGAAAAATTAGATATTCTTGCTGTCCCGGTTCAAACACCTTGTTAATTCTAAAAACAAACCTTAAATTCAGATTGAGATCCTAAATACCACTTAGCATTATATCTGTTAGAATTTATCAAAGGAACTGTGTTGCTAGGAAGGAATTTTTAAAGTTGTTCCTCTTTCAACTTAGATAAACTATATGTAGAAAACAAGAGTCTGCTACATAAGAAACCACTAAAATTAAAACAGTCTCTAGCCCCAAGAAAAATGAGATTCTAAGAGTGAGAAAAACATGTTTGAAACAGAAATCAAATTAAATTTACTAAAGTTCAAAGTGGGAGGGGGAGCAAAAATATACCTTTGTTCTCTGTCAAAAAAATACTTATGCAGGTATAACGGATCTCAAAGTCCACCACCTGTTGTGAATACAAAGAACTCCAAGAGATTTAATTATACATAAACAATTAAAAAGTTAAGAAAAAAATCACAGTGGTCATGAAATGCCCCTTGCAAACAGCTACTAATCAGTGTATGAACAAATGTATACTTGTAGCTAAAGTATTGCATGAATCCATGAAGAAAAGAAAGATTAATGACATAATTACTTTCAAGTGTGTGCAATTTGATGTAGATGATATCTAGACAACGAAGGTGTTTTGGGGTAAAGAATAGCTTTGCAACTCACCCTACTGGTCTCTTTTTGTTCACTGTTCTCCTTGTCTCATAATTCTCTCTAATGATTTGATTCCCTTAAATAGCTTGAAGTAATTTCTGTAATGAATAAAAGAAGGTAGTATGTGAGAGTATATTGTATATTATATGTGCCAAAAAATGCTTATTAAAATTATTTTTAGTCTTGAACATCAGATACATTCTCTTGTTGAATACTATAATTCAGGTTTTCCTCTAGAAGTGAAGGGATTTGGGAGGCAGCATCATTAAAATTGTCTTGGTTATCACCTAAATTTTATGATGCCTTGCATGCTCCATTGTCTCAGGTACTGAGAGCTGTGCTGCAGTGCTGCTAGAAGTCTTTAAGACACTGAAATTCAAACAGAGAATTGGTGTTGTAACACAGTGTCCTGTCTCTCAAAAAGGGAATACTATAAGATGTAGGTAAAGATAAAGCAATAATTTCCCCAGCATGCTCTCCCAATGTCTGAAAATTAATAGCTTTGAGATTTCCTGATTAAAAAATGGCTGTTTCTCCTGGAAAATCATGTAGTACCATCCTCCCTAGGCTGTAGATCTTAAAATTTCTCACTCCCAGGGTTTTTGATTGACTGGTTTTCTTTCAGACAAATAAAGGTTGATATTCTGGAAACAGTTTACTCAATAAACTATATCATGGAGTCCTTATAGACAAAACTGCACCATTTTCTCCTTTCTCTAGTATGTAACGACACTGTCCCAGTGCATGCTGCGTTCTCACACAACCCTATTTCTTTTCTCATGCCACATCCTCAGCCTGTACTCTCAGCATTGCTTTATCATTTCTGATACTTGAACCCCAAAGGCTGGGAGAGGATAGAAAAAAATTGTCTAAAAATTAATAGTTATCTTGGAGCCTACTGAGTACTGACTGCATACTTGGATAAGCCCATTCCAAATGGGTTTATCAGTCCACTTGAGTGATTTCTAATCCTGAGCTGTGTGTTACTCTGCACTACTCATTTGGAGGACCACAGCTCATTTCCAGAACAGCCTTCCTTTATCTCTATAGGTATAGCTTCCAGGTTTAATAGTCCCTGAAGATTTTCTTCCACAAATTAAGCGAGTGCATCTGCTAAAGGCCAGCTGGAGATGTAAGAAAAAGATAGTAAAAAAAAGCAAAGTTTATTGAAACTGTGGTTAGATATGCTAAGAGTATGAGTTAACAAGTGAAAAATAAATTGCTGAGTGGAGAATGAGATAGAAATCCATACAAGCCATGCATTACCATCTGTTAACATCAGAAACTTTGAAATTACTCTCTGAGAGTTTTATACTTATCAAAATTTAAAAAATGTTCTGGATTTTATGTTTCATATTTGTTTATCATTAGGATAATTTTGTTTTTCTTCTAATTTCTCTTTGAGTTGAAGAAGCAGAATTCAGTAACATAACCTTTTCTCAAACCAGCTCCTCAGTGGAGCACTGCATAGTAAGATTGAACAAACTGAATTCTCAATTCTATTTAAAAATTATCCCAGAGATATTTTAACTGTAATTATTTTTAATCTTCACTGTAATTTACTATAGATCAACTTTTCTTTCATATATTTTTTAACCCAAAAGGAGGATATTATGCAAACAGATATTATTACAAAACGATGCAGCAAAACATGTCTTAGAATGTGCATATACTCCTATTTTTATCTTTAAACAACATTCAATATGTGTCTAATGCTTTGTTCTTTCATGCTTCTTTTTGCCATGATGAGAACCAACTTTTCATTTCAAGCAGATGAGAGTACAGATTTTCCATCTAAGGGCGAAAGGAAGTGGTCTGTGATCATCACGTTGCCTGTGAGAACTTTAAGTGTTCCATGACAAGAGTTGCCATAGAAATTATCACGGTTAAGATTAATCAGTCAGTAAAATATAAGACTATTTCCCACCTCAGATGAAGACCTATTACAAACTTCTGCCAGGCAGAAATTGCAATATGAAGAACACTTTTTTCCTTGATATGTAGCACTGGATATTGAAATAGGCAGAAAAATGTCTTTTCAGAGGAGAATATAAGATTTAATAGAGACATCCCCAAGTCAGTTTGTGAATATCGTTATTTTTAAAGGCAAGTGGACATGCTTTGTTCTAATTTCTGTTGTATTTTCTGAGCAGTTTGACAGACATTTGGTTTAATATGTACTGTAGGTATGTGCATGCATACAAATACATTTACTAATGTGGAAGAAGACTAGTAATAATTATAATTATGATGATATATTTTTGATTAAAATTTTCTGAAAGTTTTGTGGAGCATACATGACTTTCTTAAAGCACAAGAAGTTTTGTGGTTTAGATTTGTTAAATTTTTTTTCCATAATTTAGACTTCATAGATGTCAAAATGCTTCTAAACATTGTGGTTTTTTTCTAAACCTCCTCAGGAGTTTGGTATCAAGGAATGAACAAAGACAACGTTCTACAAGGTTTCTGATGCCTCTGAAGCTGTGGGTAGTAGTAGTCTATATAGTGATGTGCTGTTTGCATTTGTTTGTTTATTTTAATTTTTCTTTTCCCACATACTATTTTTCTCATTGCTTGATTGCTGACCCCATATGAAAAAAAATCACCATAATGGTTTCTGCCCCTTGGCCCAAAGCATATGGTGTAAGATAAAATATACAGTTTCATTATAAATTCTGGTGTCTGAATCAGAAATTATGTTAACTTTGGAATCATTGAAAGATTCCCTCTTTGGTATTGAGTTTTTAGCTTATGGCTTGAATACTTTCAGTTGGGGAACCAGAAACTCTCTGGATGGATCTTTTTCAGTGACTTTGGATTAGTGAATATATATATGAAAACCACAATTTGAAGGGAATACTAAGCATCTTTTGCACTTCAGATCCAATTAGCAGCTCAACATCTTCATAAAGATATGTGGGACTGTTCAGATGTAATGAACTTTTTTTTTTATTAAGGTGCACACACGGGAGGGCTGTGTGGGCATGTGAATCCAAACATACAGTTTGCTAATTGCCCAGTATTAATTTTATTTTATGAAGTAGTGATCCTATTATTTCTCTCTATTGTTCACTGTCACTTTGGTGCTTGTAAGGTAATAATTGTGTTAATATTACTAGGTTTTGATAATTTTTTTCAGTATACAAATTGGCATGTAGAACAAAGGAAGAGTAAACAATCCCAGTTATTTTAAACTACATTTAAGATTTATTTGGATGAAATTCAACCTAAACATCCTCTGTGCTAACATTGAAACAGCAGATTTTAGAAGTAAGCTAAAAAAAAGTGAGCTACAATTTACTGTTTGAGGTACATTCATGCATACTGCCTTAGTCAACTTTTTAGTATAGAATTATACTTTTATAACCGATTCATAAATAAAACTTACAATAAGGCTCTTAATGTACCTATCTCCCTAGAGGCAACGTTTTCATTCTGCATAGAATTTTAATTCAGCACTGCATCAGTTTGAGTTCTGCTTAAGTGTCAGTTTACTCAGGTTGTCTCTATGAAAATGAATGATAATATTTAAGTAAAGAGAAAAAAAAGTTATAAATGCCTCACCCAAAGGCTTTTTCCTCTCTCATTACCAGTCACCTTTGGGGAAGTATAGCTACTTTCTGTAAGTGATATAAATTACAATATACTTTGTGAAAATGACTTTGCCATTCATAGCAAAATAATGCAAACTGTTTCACGTTGTTGTTTTGGTTTTTTTTGCAGAAACTGAATATATGCAACCAGTAGAGACTTGAGAAAGCAGATTGCAATTGTGTTCCATGCCCAGACTTCATCTAGGACACAAAATGTGTGGGGTGGTTGAGTTATCATGATGATAACTACAATGTGTGGGGTGGTTGATGATAACTATAACCTGAACAATAAAAAATCAAGTATAATTTTGTTTGCATGAACACTTCTGAATCAAAGCAAGTGTTTCTCAGAAGCAGACATACAAAACATCTCATATGAAAATAATTTGTATTTATGCAGGAGGTAAAATTTATCTTTGGCAAAGAAGTCATTGTCATCCCCACAGAATGCTATTATGTCATAAAAATAATGAAAATGTAAGATCGAATCCATAACAAATATAGATAGATGTAGAAATTTAGGTATGGCTTAAATAACTAGTGAATACTCAAATTTTTGTTAAAAAACCATGAAAACTATGCTCTCTGAAGTTAGCACAGGATATTGAAATACTGTTAAAGGGGAATTCAAGGTGGGTTGTTCATATAGGCACTTCCATATTAAGGCAAATTGTGTGCCATGGTACTTCATACTGTATAACTGAGCCTGTACTAACTTGTATCACCAGAAGATGCAAATAGCAGCTGACCTATTTGTGTGATGCACTGTTATTTACTTGGAGAACCAGCTTAACATTTTTTTTTTTTTTTTCTTTTTGGTAACAATAGTTACAGGACATGAATGTATAGGTATTTCCTATTTGTCATGGATTATATGTTGCATTTTCAGCATTGTTAAATATTCTTTTTTGACCATTGTCAGAATTTACAGTGACCTTACTTTATGTGACTTGGAGTTACCCTTATCCTTTTTGGATTTTTTTGGGTTTTTTTCCTAAACACTAAGAGTCCATTCCCCTTTGCCAGTCTCCAGTTGGGTAGAACACAGCGCCGTAGTTTTAATTTTGATTTCTTAGAATTTTCAGTTACTACTTTTATTGTTTGCTCTTGGTATGTAGTTTTTTTCTTTATGGAATCAGAACTGTCAGCATTTACTGAAGACTGGTTATCCAGGACTCATTTTCACCTAAGGCATTCTACAATATCTAGATGCATTCTTTCTATCTGAAATATCTTTCCTCTGAGTAACAGCATGTATATCCTTCACTAGAAAATGTATGTTTATAGCATCAGACATGGAAAAACTAATTGTATACCAACTAAAATTTTAAGAAACTTGGTTGATAATGCGGTTCAATTCCTTCTCAAAATAAGGCCAGTTTCTAGATCTGACTGTAGTTCAGTCACGTTATTGAAGGCTTTATGTGGTAGAGTTCTGAATGTCTCCAAGGATGGAGTTTTCACATCTTCTGTGGGCAAGCTTAAACTTCTGGCCAAGATTTCCTTGGTATCTTCTTTTTTATCCTCAGACTGCTGAAGACAGCAATTCGAAGCTCTCCTTTAGCCCTCTCTTAAACCTGAACAAATCCAGTTTTCATTTTCTCTCAATACATAATGCTTCAGGTCTCTTCTTGTCCTGGAGACCCTCTCCTGGTCTTGCAACACCTTTGCTGTACAAGACAGCCCAAAACTGATGGAATAACAGATTTTTAATCAGCTATAAATATTTTTCTATTGCTAATCATCACAAAACTGCATATAGAGCTGTACCAAAGAAGCCTCTTACCTCTTTTGAATTTTTTTCAGAATTCCCATCTGTACCAATTTTGTTCATTGTCTCAAGCTGCTAAATAAATACACTCTTTCATGTTTCATGATCCACTAACTTATTAATAAGGAAAAGTTAACCGCTATTCTCTAGAACAATTTACTCAGTGCTTCATGACCTTTGCATCCATACCACCAACAGTCTTGTCTAACCTTCCTGAGAAGAAACCATTACAGCATAAAATCTCCATTGGAAACCAAATAATTGGACAATAAATAAAAACAAAAATATCATGGCCTCTTTTCTAGGCTAAAAGTCCTCACTTCTGCCCTGAAACCCTCTCATATTTTGTTTATACTTCACTGACATTATTTTTAAAACATCTTTGTAGGTGTATGGCTTTTCATGTATTTCAGATCTTCTATTGCAGATTCTCTGTATACTCACACTGACAGTAGTTGCCATCACCGGGCTTTTCCACAGAATTTTATTTTACCAGAAGTCTGGGAAGGTTTTGTTTGTTTGTTTGTTTGTTTGTTTGTTTGAAATGCAAGCTGTGAGTGATGGAATATAAAGTGGTCACCACAGAAAAAAAAGCATTCTAGTCTGATAATCCATAAGTCTATCAAACTTTATGTGGGTCGACGAATATCCCCAAATAAATTTATTGAATATACATTTATATTTAAATCGCCTTTTTTCTTTTTTTTTTTTAATGGCAGGAACATAAAATATTGTAAAAGTGTGAAGAACAAAGCTAATTGAAAGATTTGTTGTAACTGACTAAGTCCTAATAGCATACAGCAGGTGTAATATTCTTGTCAGCTACTTAGAAGGCTGATCATTAAATTTCTTTTTATCAGCCTTCTTGTGTATGGCAGGCCCCATACACAAAACCAACTTTAATTTGTTATAGGGGACTCCCTGAATGTGAGCACAATGGATAATTCATCATTTTCATCAAAAATATCGAGCTAACTTTTAAAATATGGTAATTTCCATACTTACTCTTTTATTTTATGTTATTTGTTTGAGGAGAAAATAAAAATTTTTTTAGACTATGTCCATAAGTCTCAAGAAGTATTAATGATCCCTGAGGTCTTGCGAGATAGGTGAGGGTTTTTTCAATCAGGTTCAAGACAGTTGCTATTTTCCCTCTGGAACACAAACTTTGCAGTATTCACTTCAGTTTTACTCTGTGCTGTGCATGTGCATGAAGAAAGTATACAGCACAACTCATTCCTTGAGCACCAAGAGTGACACAGGGCTTTTTGCTGTTATTTGGAGCTTGGCACCATATTTATAAGGTTACAATGAGATGCATTGCTTGAGATGCAGTTAGGCTTATTTTTGGAAAAGTGGTAAATACGCCCAGCACAGATGGAAGTAAAGCATGTGCTTTACACACCCCGCACTGTGCATCGAGTCACCTGTCACTGAACACGAGACCTAACATCACTCTCCAAACAGATGAGACACGTTGTGTTCATATAATGCTCCAATACCTTTTCTCTTCTATATGTTCCCAGTATCTTTTATCTTTGAACTTCAGAAAAGTTCTTTTTTTTGTTCAAAGTGTACTAAAAGGCTAAAACTGCTATTTCACTGATTCAGACTATTCTCCCTCTCTCTTCTGTGCCTGCACAAGCTCCTCTAATTTCTGAGAGTTGTTAGTTATGCATCTAATAAGTTCTGAAAATCAGAAGCATGAATGAATGAAACTTAATGCATCTTTTCTGTGGACAATGGAAGGTGAAATTTTGCTTAATTACTTTCTACTTTCACTTCTGTATCAAAGTCAGGCTAAACTGCGAGGGAGGATAGAAGTCTTTCCCTTACCTAGGCAGCCAATACCTCTTGTGCTTATGCGTCAGGCACGTATAGTTATTCAATATTCAAGGAACTTCAGTCACAGAATGACTGCTAATCCAAAACTGCACTAAGCAAAATCAATTATCTCTGCAAGATCAGAGTGTTTTTGGCTTAGTTTGATTTCATTTTCCACATAGCCTGGTGAAATACAAGTTACTTTGCTCCACAGACTACTTCTGTGAAGGGTCCTTTCTCATGGAGATACACCTTAAAAGCTGGTTTGTTTTTTTTTTTTTACTGAAAAAAAATGCCATTGGAAGAATAAAGATGATTTTCAGATTTCAGATCTTTCCATCAGAGTGAGATTTTTTGTCTTTTCAGGCGTCCTGAAAAAAAGTGTTAATAAAAGTGCTTCATGAACCACTACATGAATTTTTTATAAGCTCACCATCCTTATTATGATGGTAGGCATTTTAGATTGTACATTTCTGTATCTCTAAATGCAGTGCATATTTTCTTCTGCCAAAGCTCTACTTGATTTATTTTTGCTTACACAAAAAGAAGGCATCTTACATGTAAACTGAAGTTTCCAGAGTACAGGACAGTGAATGAGGAAAATATGCTATAACCACTAAAAACAATGAAGAAAAAGAATCTTTTTCTTTCTGTTAGCTACAAAAGCTCCAATTTAGTAATGTAAATTAAAAAAAAAGATGATCCAAATCATCATTTTCCTTCCACCCTGGGGGAAAAAACCCAAAAATTATCTGTAATAATTTTTATCAAATGAAATTAGAATCCATTGTTTGTTCCATACTGAGAGGGAATTCCATACTTCTCTGAGTTTTAGTCTGCATTGTAAACTCACTTCTTAAATTTTTCAGTTCAAATCCTAAAGTATGTTGTAGTTACAACAAAAAAACAGGAAGATAGTTTCAGAAACTTTAGTTTTGTGATGAAATGCAGCACACATTCTTTAATTTTTACTTCATCCAAAACAAAAGATTTTACTTGGGTTTTTTTTTGTATACCTGGAAAAATTCATTTAAATTCTCTTATTTCCATGGGATATTTTAGATTTTAGAGAAACACATCCACTTCAGGAAAGAAACCAAACCAGAAAATTATATGGGAAATTATTATTCACATCTGATGGGCAATTAGGTTCAGAAATGTCTTGCAACAGAATATATCATTGAATGAAAAATTTGTTTATTAACTTGTGCTATTCCCATTTTAAAAGTCACAAAAGTTGCAGGGAACCATTGTTGTTCAGGCTTGCATTTGTCTCTAGAAAAATTATGGAGCAAGTTC
The DNA here is from genome assembly GCA_013398275.1 of Promerops cafer. NCBI lineage: Eukaryota > Metazoa > Chordata > Aves > Passeriformes > Nectariniidae > Promerops > Promerops cafer. The sequence goes on along the minus strand of VZSE01001598.1, from coordinate 117,677 downwards.
TCCTATAAGCTACTCCCCAAACCAGGAAGGATATGGGAACTGACTGGCTCTGTGGATGACTGTATATGTTTACCTTGACTCTAGCAACATTTTTGTAAAGGATCTCCAAAAGCACTATGGAAATCAAAGTGGTAAGACAAGAATAGGCTGAGTGGATTGCAAGGTGGATAAAAAATTCTTTATCCATTAAGCTTAATAGGTTAAAGGAAAACACTTTAAAATCTAACTGGTGTCTAGTTATACTTGACATTCCACTTCAGGTCATCCTCATCATCAGTACCAGGACAACACCATGATGGAGAGTGGTTCTTAGTGGAAGGGGATTTCCATTCAGAGGGATTCCAAAACACTGAAGGAATGAGTCACTGGAAACCAAGTAATTTTGACAGAAATAAATGTGAAGCCCTGCGCTCAGGAAGGAAGGGTCCTACACGTCAGTGTGGGCTGGGAACTGCCTGGCTGTTTCACAGCCTTGCAGGAAGTTACCCCTTCTTTGTGCAGGACATTGTTAACTTTCACAGAAACTTTCCACCTTGCTAGGTTGGTCATCTATAAGCAGTGCATTGCATGGGCATTACAACTCCTCTAGCAGGTAGAAGGGGGGAGAAGACTAAGTTTGAAGAAGAGCAGAGAAAGCATAACAACTTATGGCAGATGGATCATCTGGGTACTGGGTTTCTGAAGCGGATGCAAAGAACCAGTTACACAAGTACCACCCAGAGCGAGTGAGAATGGATGGTCTGGATGGGTTTCACCTTGCCTGTTCTGAGGTGTCTGGGATGTGATTTCCATACAAGTTACTTGTCTCAGATAACATTGTGATCAGTGGAGATTTAGTCAATACAGCTGGGGGGGATCACGAAAACCGATTCCACAGGAAATGGGGGAAACCTGTGCAGACTGTGACATTTTACAGTTTCTGCATAATTATTATGTAATTGATCTCTCTTGCTTTTTCCACACTTTCCTCTGATCATGCATTGCTTCTTACCAGTTATAGCAAAACCGTTTCTGTCAGAGCTAAAAGTAAAGAAATTAATTCTCCATAAAAATAGAAATATATTTTTATAATAAATATATCCTTAAAAAGAATTTCCACTGACACTGCTTTCTCAATAACATAGTAAATCAGGATTATTTCCCTGATTTATATAGTGAGGATAGCAATTGTCTGTAGTTTAGCTATAAGAGAATTAGCCATCTTTAGGTGTTTGCAATGCTGGCACTTCTCTTTTCCAGAGATCAGATGCATAACACTCAAAGCCTCATTGGCCAATGCCCATAGATTAGCATGGCAAATGTTGATACTCAGAAAGTCATGGTTTCATGCTAAATTTCATAACTACTGAAGAGCAAGATTCTTATCTTCTTCTGGAGGACTGAGAAATTTGTCTTATTGTTCCTGGAAAACATTGAACTCTTACATCTAAGAATATGAAGAAATTATGAAATTACTGGAATGGAGATAAATATTCTCATAAATAGGAATAATTACTTGATAAAGATGGGGAACAGTATCATCTGTAACAGATTATGTGACATATATAGCTCAGAATATTAGTTTTAATTAAAATGCAGACATTACTTAAACACAGGGGTTTTGTGATCTGTGCACATAATCTTTCAAAAGTAATCCTCTGCTTCTGACTGTAACAGGAACTGTGGTAAATCTCATAGTCATTATTGTCTTATTGTCTTGATGTAGAAATTACTGAATTAAACTCTATGACCTCCCTTACAAAGGCAATCTGTCTACCTGACTTTATGGCTATATTTTCCAGATAAAAAGGTCAACATACCAAGTGAAATATCTTTAATTTTTTCTCCTTCTGCCAATTAACATTCTCTGCACATATTTTCCTACTGTTGGTTATTACCCCAGGCTCAACCAACAAAGGTAAACTGATTTCTTAGAACCTCTTTCTTGACAGAGACTTACTAAAGAAAGGTCCATAACTCAGTTCATATCAAGCAAAATGAGTTAGGAGTGGAGGTTAGAGGACTGATAACCTCAATTAGGAGGTCATGAGGAGCTGAAGTCAAAGTGGTAGCAGTGATGTGCTTCTTAGCCTATGCAAAAGGACATGTGAAAACAGAATAACACAAGTATACAGGTTCAGCTGTTAATACCATTTACTTAGAGTAAATTGTGTGAAAGGGGGTACTGAGGCACAACAAATATGTTCTCTGCCACTTTATTCTCCAAATTTGAGTCATGCAGAGTTAGGATTAAGAAGTTTACTGGGGGTGTCCTGAGCTGGCTTACTTGTAGCTTTGTGACAAGCCTGTAACATCATCTGTCTTTCTGCAGTAGAAAATCTGATGTATGAGATTCTTCACATATTGTATTTATAACAGACGTTATTGTTTGAAGCCAGAGTTAGGTTCAATTTAGTCTTGCTTCACTTACATAACAAGTTAGCTCTAAGGTTATTGTTGTATGCAAACTGTTTTTAACAATGAACTGAATTATACAATACTGATGGGGACTAGGGGGAAAGTAATTTCCTATTAAACTCCTGTTCATTTCCTGTGCAAGTAACAACACAAAATTAAATCCTGACAGTGTGTACCACAGAAATAAAGGAGGACATGTGCAGATTTGAAGCTCTGACTGATCAATTTAGAATCTGATTAGGTATTCATAGGGTAAACGAGGTATACATTTTTCTGGTTTTAGTTTTCACCACATCAGAAATTGCACCGTCAGTATATTCATTGAATGTACAACAGACAAGAGTTAAAACAGCAGAAGTTTGCCTGCTTTATTATTTTACACAGCCATTGCTGAATTTAACTTTTAGTTGTTCATTTTTGAGCTCTGGATCATGAGGTTTTAAATTAAAATGATAAGGATTGTAATTAAGAACTAGTAGAAGAAAATAAAATAAAAAACATGAATGTTTTCTCCTACTAAAGACACGCTTGGAATATTATAGAGACAGCTGGAAAATTTATCAGTCTCTTTGATGTACTGATGATAAAAGCGATAATATACAATACAAAGCCAATTACTTGCTTATACAATTCTGAATTTCCCAAAACCAATCAGAATCACAATTAGCCAGTTAGCACCTTCCCTCATACCCAATATTTTTATATTTGTTTTTGAGTGATGAACAAACAAATGCACATTTTTGCATCTGTTCCTAAATTAACTGTTCTGATGTGAAAATGCTAGCTCAAAAGAGAAGCTCTGTCTAAAGCCAATGGACAGTAGAGTGAGAAGTAGAATTTTGCGTGCCTAACTGAAAATTTACAATTCTGCTAACTTCAGTGTATTGCTTCTTAATAGTCTAAGTGTCAAACTCTAGATTCCCTGGGCATTACAACTCTTTAAGCATAATATTCAAGTCCTTGAATATTCTTCTTTGATTCATCAGAAGTTTCTCAATTCTTGTTACAGGGTGTATTTCTCTAGTTTAGCACAATGAATTTATAAGTAACAAAATCAGAACAGGATAATGAGAAATTAAATTAGACATTGAAAACAACTTCTCCTCCACCTTTCCCTCCCTCCCAGCTCTATCTCCTTCCCCCCCCCACCCAGCAGTGCAGGAGGATGGGGAATGGGGGTTGTGGTCAGTTTATCACATGTTGTTTCTGCTGCTGCTCAGGGACAGGTGTCCTTCTCCTGCTCCACCGTGGGCACATGGAACAAGTACCATATGTGGAAGCTGACAAAAAAAGCTGTATTAACAAAAAAGGATTTTCAACATAGCACAGCGATCTGGAATATTTCCAGAATATTTCAACAGAATAACTAGAATGTTTGGAACCTTTTTATCCTGGAGCTTACTACTATGAGATACAAAAGTAGAAGTGAATTAAAGCATTTATTCTGAAAACCTGACAAAGTCTACACTTTGATATACAGACCTAATTTTCCTTAGGTATTTATTTGTATGCTGGGAGAATTACAACTAAAATTTCTGTGGAAGAAAAATGTAATATGTTCCATTGTAAACAATATATAGTTTTACAATTCTAACCAAAGTGCCATTCATTTAAGAACAGCTTCAGCTGGAGGTAATGTATTGCAGAAGGCGTGAATCTTAGAAATATCAGATATGCTGAGACTACCTTTGGTGCCAGAGATCACAGAAAAAAATTCATTAATTTCTTGAATAAAAATTAAAATTGATTTTTTTATCTTCCCTCCCACCAAGACAGAGGCAACACAGGAAATATTTTTTTAAATAATTTTTGATATCCACAGTTTCCACAGAAGATAGATGAGGTCCGTATGAGGAAAAAAATCAGATTCACTTCAAGCTTCTTGCTATTCTCAGCTCATAACAGAGATCAATGAGAAAAAATTACAACAATGTAATAACTCAAAACTTTCCCTGAAGTTTCCAAACAAAGCCCCCAATAAAAACTTTTCCCATGGTACTAAACTTTTCACTAATATTCAGTGTCCATCTCCTGAGACATGTGATTTTTGAACATATCATATCCCTGAATGGGTCAAGTTGTAAGGGATCACAGAGGGTCATCTGGTCCATCCCCCGCTGCTGCACCAGGGTCATCCCAGAGCACAAAGCACAGGATGGTTCTAGAATGTCTCCAGTGAGGGAGACTCCACAACCTCTTTGGGCAACCTGTTCCAGTGCTTGGTCACTGCACAGGAAAGAAGTTCTTCATATTCAGGTGGAATTTCCTGTGCATCAGTTTCTGCCCATTGCCTCTTGTCCTATTGCTGGGCACCACTGAGCAGAGCCTGGATCCATCTTCTTGGCACCCTCCCTGCAGATATTTTTAGATGTTGATGAGGTCCCCTCTCAGGTGTCTCTTCTCAAGGCTGAACAGGCCCAGCTCCCTCAGCCTTTCCTTGTGAGGTGCTCCAGTGCTTTAATCATCTTTGTTGCCCTGCCCTGGACCCACTCCAGGAGCTTCTTACTTGTCATTTTCTTGCACAGATTTTATAATAGAGAAGAAAGTATAAAGGCATGGGGTTTATATCACTGTAGAGTTATAAGTCCAGCCTGTTTACTTCTGTGGAGGAACTTGGAAAGTGTATATGAAATTCTTAATTGTTAATTTGTGTTAAAACCCAGTAACTTTAGAAGATCTGTGAAGTCTCTGATCTTTGTAAAGAATGAATCATTAAAAAAGAGCCAGCGGCAAATATGGAGATAATTATTAAAATTACAGTTTCTGAGGGGGGTGTCAGTGGAGGAAATTACTCTGGACCTTTCTAGGGCATGTTATTTGAATTGGATTCCATAGAAATGGCAGTTTGAACTAACAGAATTTAGAGTAAACAGCAAGGTTTGTTGGTGAATTTTAAAGACAAAACCAAAAGGTTATGAAATTGAGTATGTGTTATTTGACTAGGAGCACTGGGAGTTTCTTTTCAGCTTTTAAAACTAGATGGAAATTTGATGTTACACAAATGGGAAGGTATCATAAAAGTCAAAATCAAAGTTTGGTACATGAAATAAAAATTTCAAATACAAATCAAGCCAAACACACACTGGCCTGTGGAAATCCTTCAGTGATTTTCTATTTGCTACTAGACTGTATACAGAATTAAGGAATGTTATACAGGTCTGAAGAATATGAAAAGCAATTATTTTAGCTCTGTAGCTTAAGTAATTTGGACTTTGTGACTTACAGGCAGCTAGATTACAAACTCTTGAGCAGAAAATCCATACTGCTTTGATAAGAGTAGTCAAGGTATACATCATATATTGATATTGCTCTGATATTGCATAGTTACAAGATGTAAGATATATCTATAAATTCATTTTTATTCCTATATATAATACTATTTTATACAAATATAAGAGAGATATAAGCATGAACTGAGCACATAGTATGTATAACAGTGTTAAAAGGAATTTTGAGATCATAGAAGATATAATTAGCTACTTAAAAACTCAAAATTAAGGAGAAATGTACAGAGAAATGGGGTAGAATATACTCTTTAGGATCAGCTGTGTATTGTATTGTCATCAGTGCTGTATGTTTACGTTTTCTTGGACAAAGTTATCTCCTCCAAGAGAATGATCCTTCAGCTCCACAGCAAGTACCAAAGAATAGTTTTACAACTACAGATCTCTGCTTCTGCCTACCTGAGAACCAGGGCTGAGGCTGCTTGGGAGTTTTCCAGTGTACAACTTTTGCTTGAATAATGCTGAAGAATTGTATGGGGTGGAAATATTAAAAGTAGTATGGATTTACCCATATTGACTATAGGGAAGTCTTTCTGATGGAATTATTCCCAGAATTGTAAAAGTTTTTTGTCACAGGAAGAAAAACCTGGGAAAATTAACGAAGTATGTGGGTGACATAAGGAAACTGGGGCTCAGGACTAAGCTGAGTTCTAGTGAGATCAAGACATGAGAGGAGCTAAGATATTTGTTCAGTGTTCCATTACCCCACTGCAATGATTGACACTCACTCCAGTGTGCTTATAAAGTACCTCCTGAATAAAACCTGTTATGACTTAAGGGTAATAAGACTTAAGTCACTTTATTAGAGTGAATGAAAGCTGGTCATGGAGAAAATAATTTTTTTCAAAATCTTTTTTTGTGTTGTGACATGCTGCCAGTTGTCTCATTAATACAGTAAATAATACTGTAATATGTACAAAATAGAGGTAAAATTATTCTGGAATATTTTATCAACCAGAATAGAAAAAAACCTCTCAGGAAATACAACTCATTAATCTAAAGTTTTTCTTAACTCTGAAAATATTTCTTATCAATGATTCATTATATATAAAAATGTTCAAGATTGGAAAAATAAAACACTAGACAAATTTAAATATCTTCAGACAGAAATGTCCAGATGATTTAGTGATAATATTCTTGTTTCTTTTGAGCCATTTAGAGTGAAAGTGGTATAAGACCACTCTGATTGCACTTTACCATAAGGACCTATATTGATTTAATCTACTTGGGGATGGAAAATAATTTTAGAAAATAATAAAATCGCATATTATCATTTGAATAACAATTACTGACCTATTCAATACATTAATTGATCAGTCCATAATTTTAGTGGGTTCTTAAGTTTTCTTGATAAATGTGAATATTAACAACAGAGGAAGTGCCCTTAAGTTATGCTTCATTAACACTTTGATTCCTATCAGCTGAAGATTTTCTGATCACAAAGAAAAATCTAAGTGGCAGTAACTTTATAAAACACCAACCACTGAAAGGTTTGTTTGAGGTCTGCAGACCTTGATGACCCTATAATTGTTGCCAAAGAGCTGGTACTATCAAAATTTCAGAGGTACTGAAAATATTGCTTAGTCTGATGAGGTAGCAGTGCAGTTAGGAAGTTCAAGGGGATAGATACTGATTACTGATAAAGAAAAAAGAAAAAGAAATAGAAGGAAAAATTTTCAGGAAGCTGGAATAAATTTGTAACACAATGTGAGTACAGGACATCTCCTTGCTTGTAACCCCTGCAACGAAATAGAAATAGCAGAGATACACAAAATAAATAAGAATGTTAATATCTTTCAGATAAAAAACAATTAAAAAGAACTGCTAATTTCTATTTTTAATACACTGTGATGAGTGTACTCATCATTGAGTAGGCTCATTGAGAAGACTGGTAATTAAAGATCTTTCAGCACAATTAGACTGCGGCTTTACAGATGTATGTATTTTGTTTTCATTGCTCAGAATTCCTAGTTATTTCAGCACTATCATAAAAACATTCTAACCTAAATATCAGGGAAAAAAAAATTGGGGAAAAGACCTTTATCGCTCCAAGTACCTGGGAAGTCCAGAGCGCGACAGCTACGTATGCTTCATTTTGCTATGACAGAGCTACTTTGAGAAGTGAAAGCTCCATTATGAGAATGACACGACGTTATAATTCAGGATATCATCAGGAGACTAGTTGCAAGTTTTCCACTGAATGCTTTGATGCTTATTGGATATATTAGACAAGTGCTTTATACATGAATGCTTATCATAAGCTTTTTCAACCACCAAAACCGCAATTTCTGGTTATAAATTCTGAATTTCTGTGTTATACAGGACACACAACACAGGACCACAACATTCACAAGACAAACTCACTCTGAAATAACAGAATTTTCTAACCTCACCACACAGATGACTGGGTTTGTTTCTCCAGGGGCCTAGTCTACATTCTACTGGATTAGATCTAAACAAATTGTAAGGAATTACTAATATAATAATTTAATTCAAATAAATCTTTCTTATTTGGCAATGGGACCTCCAAAGTAAATTCAATAACTTATAAAGTACTTCTGAGTGTTAAGTTTACTTCTGTTAATCAGAATTTAGGGTTTTTACAAAGAAGAACAACTTCAGAACTATTGCCACTGATATGAAGATGTAAAACTTGTAGTGGTTAGGAGTGAAAAAATAAATTGATCAGTTCAAGTTTACTCTAAGCTCAAATAAACTGTTACCTGCAGCAATTTTTAAAATGTTTTGATCAATCAAGACTCCTTTCATTCATATACCAGATTTCATCAAGAATCCAAAAAGCCATTAGAAATCCAGTCTGTCTCTGAGCTCCCCTTTTCAAACAGTTTTTTTCCTGTTTTAAAGATGGAATTTTTTGTCTTGTGTGGGAGCAGATACCTCACTTCATAGGGAACAGTTTCTCCTTTGGTTCCTCTGCCACATCAGATTTTTTTGCACTCTGAAACAGCAAAAAAAAAAAGACCAAAGAAAAGATTTCTTCTAGGCAACCAAAACCTGATATGTATTAAAAATTTCGTTACTGTCTTTGGCCTCCAAAACTTTATCCACAGTCTCCTGCCATTTTTCATTTAATGAAAGCTCACAGTTGCTCTGGTTTCTCCTTAATTTACAGCTTCATCTCTTCTACTTCTTCAGCTTCCACAGCTGAGATAAGAGTAAGACAGCTGTTCTGGTTGGAGAATGGGTTTATATTGTCTAGCTCAATTAATTTGGAGGCCAACATGATATGAATTCAGACATGCTTACCTGTTTCTTTTAGCATACTATATTTCACACACTCTCTCATATTTCAAGAACAGTGGACAGTTGGTATTGAAATGTCAATACTCCATGTGACATTGGAGACAGAACTGTCCCTAGCTCATCTTCCCTTTGCAGAGAGAAGGCATGACTGCTTTCTTCACATGCTGAAATGTCTGTAATGTCACCAAATTAATTTATGACTGTGTGAATGATCACATATTTGTTTTCTTTCAAAATTTTCGTCAATGATTTACCAGGGACATAATTTAGCATCACAAGATGTTGGTTATCCGTCTTGTTTATATTTTCTTTATTTTTTTGCAAATTGATAGTTTGGGTTTTTTTTCCATTAAAACCAAGCATTTTCATCACTTAAAATAGGAAATACTATAAGAGATTTATTTCCTAATTCAGTCATTAGAGAGCAATTCATTAATTCCCTAACGGTTTTCTTTTTACCTTTGTATATGTTTTCTGTCTTGAGGTTTGATAATGAGTCTCATTCTCCACATTCCACGTAGTGGCTGTTATAGCCCACCAGTGCCAAATTAGACCCTTGTCTCTCCTTCCTTTCTCTTCTCTACTGCTAAGCTCTTTCCATTCCAAATACAAGAGGTAATCCTGCAAAGAGCCATGAGCAGCTGAATCCCTACAATGAGATGGAAAACACATTACAGATATATGAGTTGTCAGAGAGGCAGAAAAGCCAGCATCTATGCAGCTCATTGCTAGTTCATGGTTATAAATCTCAACTGTTGTCTGCTGTTTTCCCATTATTGACACGATCCTTCTTTCTCCATATACCCTCTGATAGCTGTTTCATGTGATGTGATAGATGACAGTCTTGCAATTCTCCATTTTATAAATGCTGTAGGAAGCACAGAAAAAAAATAATATCCACCTTCTTCATATATCTCATGTATCCATCTCTTACATACTTGCTGCTGCTGCCTTCATGGATTTTTTCCCCTAAAGCTGACAATGTTTCACTTCTGTGTTTGGCAAAACTACTGTATGTGCCAAATACAGACTTGGTGGAGCAGAGAAAGCGCCTTTCCTTGCAAAGCAGCAGTATCAGTAAAGTATACTGCTCTCATGGTAGTGAAGAGTCATAATGAGGGGCAGTGCAAAGAGAAAGTTGCTGTATAATTTGGGAGTAAAATAAAGCCCTGACAGAATTCAAGATTTTTTTGTCCTCGGTGAATAATAGCTAGAAGAAAGCTGGTAGATTGCTGTGCTTGTTTTGACTCGGGTAGAGTTAATTTTATTCACAGTGGCTGGTATGGGGCTATGTTTTGAATTTGAGCTGAACACAGATTTGATAACATAGAGATGTTTTTGTTATTGCTGAGCAGGGCTGACCCAGAGCCAAGGTTTCTTCTGCTTTGCATATGGCCACACTGGTGAGGGAGTGAGGGGTGCAGGCATGGGTGGAGGACAGGTGACCCCAAATGTCCAAAGGGATATTCCAGACCATGTATTTACACGGGCAGCATGCAAATCTGAGGGAAGGAAAAGGAAGGGGTGGTCATTTGAAGTGATGATGTTTGTCTTCCCAAGTCACCATTACGTGTGATGGGCTCCTGCTCTCCTGGAGATGGCTGAAACCTCTGCCTGCCCAGGNGGCTGAACCTCTGCCTGCCCAGGGAAAGCAGGGAATTGATTTCTTATTTTGCTTTGCTTGTGTTCACAGCTTTTCCTAAACTGTCTTTATCCCCATCCATGAGTTTTCTAGCTTTTACACTTCTGATTCACTCCATGATCCTGCTGGTAGGGGAGTGAGGGAGTGGCTATGTGGGGCTTGGTTGTTGGGGCTAAACCACAACAATAGTGTAAAATATATAAAAAAGTAAGAGAGAAAAGGATGACAAAGTGCTTATATTAATAACACCTGGTTAGCTAGCTAATAAGGAATCCATGGAAATCCAGATAGGATTTTCTCTAGCAGTCAATCAAAGCTTAGTTTCATTGAAAATCTGTATAATTAAAAGAGAGAGAAAAAAGAGAAAGGGAAGGAGAAAGAGAAAGGAAAAGAAAGAAAATAGAAATTAGGGACAGACAGGACCCCTAGGCTAAGGTTTTGGTCTCCTCTCAACAGCAAGCTGCCTAAGGAAATTAAAATCTCTGCTTAAATTTTCTTCACCCAAATTTTAATACTAATTTGAATGCATTATCAGTTTTCACTTTTGGTCTCAAGCATTCCTATAGAGTAGTAAATTTTTGACATCTACAAAGTGGAGTATGAAAAAATATTATGAAACACAAGAAATAATTTTCTGTTTATTTTCTTAAATAACATTGTAACAATTACAAACTAACTGGAAAAGGCAAGTGTGCAACATGGAGTTTTTGCAGAAGTTTGTGTCACAGGTATCACCCACCCTTAAAAAGGTCTGAGATTTTCAACATCAAA